>JARFIW010001644.1:0-209423 GCA_036346225.1 Platerodrilus igneus | reverse complement strand
AGCTTGGGATCACAATTTGTGCTCTGTCAATCAGCAAAGTATCACTAAACTCAAGTCTGATCTTTTTGGTATTGAATAACAATTACAGCTACAGGTTAAGCAGTTCTCTGAAACATTTAAAACTTTGACAGTCTACTATCAGAATGTAAGAGGCCTTAATACCAAAATAAAGGACTTTTATAACTCCATTTTAATAGCTGATTATAACGTTATTGCAATCACGGAAACTTGGCTAAGTTCTAGCATCGGGGACTATGAACTGTTCACTAATACTTATAACGTATTTTGCTCTGATCGAAAATTCGCTAAACTATAGTGCGTTTAACGAACAGATTCAGTAATTAAAATAATAGGATGGGCTTAGTTGCGCAGTACAAACTGAGCATAAGCTTGATTTACAGCGATCAAATTTAACACCTTACTGTAACTACAAATGCGTGCATCGGTTGAATAGTAATTTTCAAATATTGTGAATGTATTTTCAACGTTCTGATTGGTTGCTCAAAACCATGTGGCAATTAGGAGTTCAAATAAACTCACAAAACTATACGATTAAATTTTCAATACATTAAAAATATTATCAGAGAGAAAGTTTTATTATTCCCCACGTTTTCAGTAAGAAAGGCAATATTAATTAGAACTTTAATTTTTTCATATTGTTTGAGTACCGAGAACGGATATGTTAGTTACGGAATTTTCCGTACTGTGTTGAATGTAATTTGAGGTTGAGGTCATGTTCTTCGTTATGATATGCAAATAGAAAAGAAAATATTTCTGACTACAGATTTGTATGCCTGTCTAATGGCATTCACAAATTTGTTCTGCAACACTTGTTTAGAAACGTTTGTTATTGGTTTATGAAATCTTCACAGTAATTTATTGTAAGAATTATAAATAAAAGGTATTGTATACAAAATGCATTTCAGAATCAAACTCATTGATGATGGTAAATAGGAATCGAGTGATGGCATTATTACAACAGCAACAATCACATTAATAATTAATGTTGATTAATGGCCAATGAATGAATCGTTAGGAATTTATAGTATATGATGTGAGTAATTGACAATATGTTAATGAGAAACAGATTTCCATGCTATACTATTTTTTTTGGTACACATGCTATCCGTGCCAGTTATGTATTACGAAAATGGTGAGATAGTTAAAGAGAGTACGAGTGAACAGTGTATCAAAAAGCAACTTTATAAAACAATGGATGGGCCTGCTGTGCATATATTAATTTAGCTTGAGTATTATTACAACAACTAACACAATTTTGAATAACCAGAAAAACCATGCGGTGGATGATACCGACTAATTTATTGTTATATTACTATAATGATTAAAGTTAAAATCTATTACAAAAATGTGTGCTGTAATCGTGATAATCATAATTTATAGAATAGTATGTACAGCAAATAAATGTTAAATTGTTCAATAAATGAATAAGTACACAGAGCATTAATTTTCGGTTTCTGATTCTTCATACGAAGACGAATCATCGCCTCCTAATTGTATAATCAAGGGCTCCACTTGAACTTCCATCACAATGTCCAGTTGCCACATTTTAATCTCTAAATCTTGAACATGGCGAATAGAATTTTTCCAATTGTCTGATGTTACGTTTGCAACAGCTTCTTGAAACAAGGGACGAAGATCTGCCATTTTAAATGTTTTATTTTTTCTTGCAACTTCACCTTTTATCTGTGCCCATATTAATTCTATCGGATTTAATTCACAATGATATGGCGGCAGACGTAATACTGTACGGTTAGAGTGTCTTGCCATTTCATCAACAACAAATGTTGGAACAACAGCTGCTCTCCTAACAAGAACAAGAAGTTCATCTTTGACCATATCTTCTTCGTAGTCGATAGATTTTTCAGTTAACCATTTTTGAATACATGCTTTTTTTGTTCCAGTATTTGGTATCTTTTCTAGTTTTCTACTATGATAAGGTGCATTGTCTAACACTATAACAGCATTTTCATCGACACTTTTAAGAATTTCTTCAAACCATTGTTCAAAAACAAGAGCTGTCATTTCTTCATGGTAATCACCTGTTTTCTTCGACTCAAACACTTTCAAACCACCGCTGACAAAACCTTCCTCCGAGCCAATATGGAGAACTACCAGACGTTTTCCTTTTCCTGATGGATCTTTTAACCCAGTCGTTAATCCATTAATAAAGGCTTGTCTTGGATGCAGAATGGTAGTATCTTTCCAAACCTTGCTTACGGTATGGCCAGCAGTAAGCCACGTCTCGTCCAACCAATATATTTTTCTTCTCTCATCCCTGTATTTCCTTATTTGTCGTAAATAACGTCGTCTCCAGGCAAATATTTCACTTTTCTATTTCTGGACCTCTTTGAGTATCTATAATTCAACACATATTTTAACCACATCTATTCTGTTAAACTATATAAGTACATACTTAAAACCAATTTTATTCAAGAGGGTTCTCAGAGTGCTTCGTTTTAATTGAGGCATCTCGTTATCTACAGACACGGCGGACAAAATTTTGTTTAGTGTAGGTGGATCATTGTTTTCAAAAAAGGAATGAACCATACGTCTAAGATGACTCTTAGTTTCATCGTCAATGTTGTCCAAAATTGCTCGTTGTCGATGGTACAGTTTTGGGGAACGTAATACATGAGTTTGCTTGTTGTTACGTGCCAATCCAATTGGCACTTAAACATTGTTTTTAGGTTAGTTTTGATGTACAGAAGTTTCGCGCCATAATTTCAAAAGACGCGGTGCGCGGGAATTTTAAATAGACTAGGCGTGTACTTCCGTTACGTCAGAGTGCATTTGCGCAGATCACACGATGCTAGAGGGGTAGACGAATAACTTCGTGCGGATGTGTAAAAGACAAAAGAGTGGGGACGAGTTTCCGTGACGCCTTAAAACGAGGCTGTTTGCCTTTGATCTTCAAGAAGAGTGGTCGTGCCTGGTATCGTATCTTATCTTATTATGTAGATTCCCTTGCCTTGCTTATCTTTGTTTGTCTTTGCCTGATTAAACCTTTCCTGTCGTTCCACTACATTTAGGAATCTGATACGACCCTGGAGCAGCCCGCGACCCGAGACGAGTTGGATGTCCCATGTTCCGCTGAAGCACCGGAGCTGTATTACCATCTGAAGTTACCGAAAAAGGGCTTTGGGTAGCCTGATAGACCTTAGCGAGGCCTACCTTAGCTCAACCCTGTCCGCAGCGCCGGATATCTTATGTGAGTATTCCTTCTGTTAAATTTATTCGCTGTATTATGTATTATCTTAAATTTATGTAAATTTCCTATTATGGCGCAATATAAATTATTGGTGACGTCATGGGTAGTTGGCAACGCGGAATCTGTAATAAGGTTCGCGCTTCCGGCCGCCAGGGGCGTTGCATTGCTTTCGTATTCATGGCGCTTGCGCGATGTATTTATGAACTCTTAAACTGTATTACCGACTTCGTAAACTGTTTTATCGACTTTTAAATTACAAGAACTATCACCAAGTGAATTGTAATATTGTATTCACGTAGAATGTTGTACACACTTTTATCAGTAATACCTACAATGATAAGATTTAATAAATAAAGGTGTTCATTCAAAGTTATTAACATCACCAGCTGCTTTTGCAGTAAATGCAATATCTTCCGTTTTATTGTTGGTGGGATTTTGTTCAACACAAACTTTAAAAATATTTAAGATCTGCTGTTTATCCTCAACGGAAAAATGACTGGACGGGCGCTTTTTAGGGGGCGAAAAATCCTGTTGATCCATGTTACACGTAATTAATTGTAAATAACCTACCTACCTAACAAAAAATAAAGCAAAGACAAACACGGAAAACTAATTTACATTTGTAGGTTAATGTTACAAATTGAAATGTGTGGTTGTGTGAATCCGGACAACCAATACAAAATCTTTATTTAAACTTGGCGCTGATTTATGGGCGGAGCATTTACTGAATCTGTTCGTTAAACGCACTATAAATACATCTAGAGGCGGTGGGGCTATGCTGGCCATTCAAAATACCCTCAATGCTGTGCCCATTGATCTGCATATGTATTTTGAAAACATGCCTTTCATTGATATTGTAGCTCTTAGAATTTCATTGAAAGATGCCGCTTAATACTTCTTTGTCGGGATTTGAACCCGGGACCTTGGGATCCGTAGCCTTACGCTTACTACATTGATCCACGGCGACGCCTAGTGCAGTATGACCACAGACACAAAAAAATCAAATCAAGACTAAATACATATACCAGCAAAAAAACCCAAGAAAAATCTTTTTTTTTTATCTGGCGAGCTGTAGTTTTAGGTTACTCCTTCAATATTAATGATCAAACAAAACAAAAAAACAAATGCCACACATTACCCCACTAAAACCAACAGCTCTAAGAATCATGATAAATCTACACTTAATTATACAATTAAATAGACAAATTGGCCACAGTAAATACAATATTAATACTCAAAATTGTCGTAAGTATAAACTTAACTGCATCACGTTGTCCCGCCATAAAGAAGTCGTCACAGGTTACAATAGTAATAATAAGTAAGTATCCGCTCGCACAACGACAATCATTCCAAAACTACCAAGTTTAGTCCCCTCATAAACTGGTAAATATACTGTTTGAATGATTCTACAGATGTCCTATACAAAATAGTGAATAAACACTCACCACGTGAGTCCAAGGCGTAGGTGTTTGATTGCACCCTCTCTAAGGCAGGGCGGAGTAGATGGACTGGGGATTCCGTGAACCGGATATTCCCTCCACAAAAGAAACGGCAAACGCCTCATCAACCAAGGCCCAAAGCAACAGGCGGTTCTATCCCCCGGAAGGAGCTATAATAAGTACAGGTACGAATTAATTTATTGACGCCGAAAAGTACTTTTGTTTTTAACAAAATACTCACCACACAGCGTGCACTCGAAATTTTTTCACAGAGCGAAATCGACAATTGCTCTTGTCGTATGCAGAAAAGAATAAAAATTAATTGTTTAATAGCACCAATTTACATTCCTTCTGGTGTTATCAACATACGAAGGTGATAAGCACTTCGAAACAAGTTTTATCGGTGAAGTAGGATTCATTATTTCAAAGAGTCTTTAGATGGAAATAATCTAGAATCAATTATACGCGGTCGTACTGTATAACCCGATAACAGATGTCTAAAACAGGGTACTGACTATAATTATAGCATAAACTTTACGTTTCAAAGCAACTAGATTCTAGTTAAAATGATAGTAAAGCGGCTTATGATGATCAGGTAAAATAGATAGTATGTTGATAAAGGGTTTACGAATAGTAACGAAATTTATTCGAACGGGTAATGAAACAACAAGAGAAAAAGGGGTAATTTAAGTACGCTGACAGGAAGGGAGCGTAACAAGGATTTCTACTAATTGTTAACCACTACGATATGTGTTCCACATTCAAGATTTAGTATCGGTAAATCTTTTATTTTTGACAATACCAATAACTGTTGCTTCAGAGAAAAGATTATTTTCAAAATTGAAAATTATAAAGAATTATCTGCGTAATAGAATGGGCCAACATAGGTTATGTATGTTATCTTTGCTTAATATAGAAGCAGAAACAGCCGCCAAAATGGAGCTCCAGCATGTTATTGACAACTTCGCTGCCATTGAAGCCCGCAAAAAATTTAATTCATAGTTTTGTGTTAGATACTAAATAAACTTTATCGTGAATTTTGTTTCTTAAAAATTTTTATTAAATCGGGCCTTATTATAATTTTTGCGGGAGGGCTCCCAAATTGTACTTACGTCACTGATGTAAATTCATTGTTTTATATCTTATTCCATAACCATATTTCGCTTATCTTTACGACATCATATTCACACTCACATGTATTAAATGTAAATTCATCGACTTTATCTCGTATGCTTCGAACGGTTTGATAATAACACATAAGAACTTTACCTTGCAATTATTTAATTTTTTTGCACAATACAAATTAAACCGTTAAAGTGAGATATACATTGTATTAATTTCTAAATCTTTTAAATATTTAAGTTATGTCTATAAAGTAAGGTATAATTATAACTAAACTGCTTACTACTAATTTACAAATACTCATCTTTCTTTAAAATCTAGAAAAATTTAATGTACAGTTCTTATCCACTTATCTACATACAGCAAGCGGCAAAGTCCTAACACTAGCGAAAACCCTAGCACACATAGACTACCATATTATCATACAGAATAATTACAGAAATTTGATGTAAATGGGCGTTTGTAAGTATGGAAACATGCATACGTTCTTACGTTATATCTTTTCCTTACAAAATATTGCTAACAAATTGGTATTCGTTAGTATGTGATTGTGTAAGTTTTTCCAAATAAACTTTTTGAAATGGACTATAACCACACACAATTCATTCTAAAGGACGTTCGTTAGTATGTATTGGCTTTCTAAAGTACCATTGTGATAAAGAAAAATCACACAAGTCGCATTCCCATTTCAACACGATCTATTTGTGATGCACCGCAGTTACATAAAAAAATATACAATTGGACGTTTGTTAGTATGTAAGGAGATAAAGCAGGATTAAAGCATTTTGGGATTTAAACAGAATACCCAAAAACTAATACACAAATTATACACAAAGTTGAAACTTGTCAGCTTGCAACCACAAATGTTTTTATAGACACTTTTTATGTATAATCACATTAATTGCACAAAATGAACGCTCACTACTATTTTGATGTGCACAATACCAACATAAAAGGCATGCAAACGGACATTCGTTAAGATGTGTACAAATTGACAATTCTTAGCATGAAATCGCCAAAACTTTCGAATAACTTATGAGGTTGGGAATAATTACAAAAATAGTATGTGAAAAGATGTTAGTTAGTATGGGACCGCATATGTCTTTTCAAGGTACTTTTACACGATGCAAAATAACTGCATAAATTGCATGCGTATGGATGTTCGTTTGCATGGGTGCGCAAGTGAGCCTTCAAGTGACTATTACGAGATGCGGAATAATTACATAAACTGCATGCGAATGGACATTCGTTTGTATGAGACCGCATATGTCTTGCCACGCTACTTTTACGAGATGCAGAAAAAGTACATAAAACGCACGTATACGGGTGTTCGTTTGTATGTGACGATATATGACTTTTCAAGCTACTTTTACAAGATGCAGAATAAGTACATAAATTGCATGAATACGGGCGTTCGTTTGTATGAGTCCACATATGTCTTGCCACGCTACTTTTACGAGATGCAGAATAAGTACATAAAACGCATGTATACGGGCGTTCGTCTGTATGTGAGGACATATGTCTTTCTAAGGTACTTTTATAAGATGCAGAATAACTACATAAATTGCATTTATACGGACGTTCGTTTGTATGGATCCGCATATGTATTACCACGCTACTTTTATGAGATGCAGAAAAAGTACATAAAACGCACGTATACGGGTGTTCGTTTGTATGTGACGCTATATGACTTTTCAAGCTACTTTTACAAGATGCAGAATAAGTACATAAATTGCATGAATACGGACGTTCCTTTGTATGGGACCATATGTGTCTTTTCAACTGACTATTACAAGATGCAGCATAATAACATAAATTGCATGCGTACGGACGTTCGTTTGTATGGGTGCGCAAGTGAGCCTTCAACTGACTATTACAAGATGCGGAATAATTACATAAACTGCATGCGTATGGACGTTCGTTTGCATGGGTGCGCAAGTGAGCCTTCAAGTGACTATTACGAGATGCGGAATAATTACATAAATTGCATGCGTACGGACGTTCGTTTGTATGGGTGCGCAAGTGAACCTTCAAGTCACTATTACGAGATACGGAATAATTACATAAACTGCATGCGTATGGACGTTCGTTTGAATGGGTGCGCAAGTGAGCCTTCAAGTGACTATTACAAGATGCGGCATAATTACATAAATTGCATGCGTATGGACGTTCGTTTGTATGAGACCGCATATGGATTATGAACGTACTTTTAAAAGATGCAGAATATGCACATAAAAAGCACGTAAATGAGCGTTCGTGTGTAAGTGATGACATATCAATGTGTTCTTATAATTTGAAGAATAAGTTCATAAATTATATGCTGTAGATATACCTTAGTATATTTTCGTGTAATGTAATTGTAAGTTATTTCGTGAGAGCACAAAAATTATATTACGAGCAAATTGGGGGGTTAGGCCACAGGTGAAGCACAATAGTTACTTGAATTGTCTGCCTATTCAAAATGTATAAATAATTTTCTATCATCCACTATTTTGTCCACTTGGTTTAATATTCATGTGCGTATTTTATTTGAATTTTGCATTCTTTGTTAATAAACAACAAATTCTATAAAACATTTTTCTCTCCGCAATTTAGCTATCGATCAGGTCGTTTACCTGCGCTGATTAAACGAACTTATTACAAAAAATTAATTATATAATTATATAAACTGTCCAAATTATAGATACGTTGTCTCCATAATTAAACTGATATTTATTTTTAATAGTATATTCGTCGTGTTTGCTTAAGATTTAAAACTTCTAAACAATTGTTAATGTAGCGGCCATTTTAATTATTGCTCTCCTACTTCATTTTAGTTAAGAAAGAAATGGATGGTGTTTAGGTTAATAATTGTCTGCCATTTTTACCGGTTGCCATTTAAAGTTCGCGGTCGTAGTATCTTTGAGTTCAACTAAGATAGAGTTATTTTTATTAGATGAGAACATTTACTTCTGTCATAAACTGCCAGTCTGTAAGAATTTCTTACTCAAGCAAGAATTATTTCCTCAATTCGTTATAATTTGCAATCCTTGCGTATACATATTAAAGTATTGTTTATAAAATAAAGTAAAGCTTTGCAAGAGCATATTTCTTAAATTTTAAAATTGATACAGCTAGAAAATTATTTAGAATTCGAAGTATAGTTCGTTTCTTTTAACTTTAGGATGACGTCTAATGTAGTAATGAAATGTTAGCATCTATATGTAAATGAATACCTAGAAAACTGCTTAAAGGAAGGTTACTGTCATTTAACACAAGTAGTGATGTAAGGCCGTCAGACTTCAAAACGGTGCACGCGTATGTTCTTCCATTGAAAGTTTCAATGTAACATATGCGTGCACCGTTTTGAAGTCAGACCGGCCTTATATTACTTTCAATGTAACATACATGTGTGACTTCAAAACGTGATCACGCGTATGCTACGTTGAAAAAATGTAAGTGCGTGCAGAAAAATGTGGAGCTGTTTTGAATTCGGTTCTCTAGCGAAAAGTTATAAAGTAGGTCAGATGCAAAATATGCTAAATCCGGTTTGAATTCAAAGTGCGACCACTCTGCAAATACACATGGGCCGGTTTCAATTCAAAATGTGTTCACTCTTGTGATAGGTTGAAGTAGGTTGGCAAAGTACGCAGATGGTGGTAATCTGCTATATAAAGAGATTGTTCCTAATATTAATTTAATTAGTCGAAGTTTACTGCATATATTTACATACAAACATGTTTATAATTGATATTCAGGGATTTAAATACAAGAAAAACGAGTTTGTGTGCAAAGAAATTGCGGTTTTGGACTTGTTGGAAGGCGTTGCTTGGCATCAAATTTTTAAACTGCCATCACAGTCTAGTTGGTTGAGCCAAGATGATATAAAACATAACGACTAGGTGACAAGGAATATTCATGGTATTTCTTGGGATGAATCTTCAACGGCTGGAATGGTGTCATCATATATAACGCTTTATTTGAAGCAAATTATCAGACCCGGTGAAGAAGTAGGTGTGAAGGGTCTAGAAAAAAAGAAATGTATGGAAACCTACCTAATGCAAAACGTTGTAACTGATATGTTTGCACTTGGTTGTCCTAAGCTATCGGAGTTAAAAATCAACAATCGTTTACTATGTAACATCCATTGTTATAGACACAGCAATAAACGTCTGCAATGTGCAAAACAAAATACCTTGTTGTTAAAAGAATGGTTTAATAATAATAAAAAACAATAGAAAGATTGTGTCTGTATTATTGTGGTCAGCAAGAAATTTAATGCTGATGTCTGCAGAAAAACGATTGAACTCGAAATTTGCCAAAGACAGACAAACAGACTGATTGCATCAATTTTTCATTCTCGCTTTTAAAGAATAATAAGTCGTAGTTATTAAATCGGGAGTAATGTGAAATGAAAAACACAATGCAGTTTTCTTTATTGTAATTTATAAAATACATATATATATATATATATATATATATATATATATATGCTATAATACGCCCCTAGTTGGGTAGCCATATTTATTTGCTGTATATAATATTAAAAGAATTATTATCGTGCTCTAACTTTGGTTCGATATCTTTATTTGCTGTATATACTCTCTATAATATCGTGCCCCTACTTTGGACGCTATATTTACTTTGCTATAATATTAAATTAATTATTCCACCTTTTCAACATTCACTATTAAATATAGTTATCTCCTCCTCCAGCTGTTTTCTTAATATCACTATCAAACTGGACGTTATCTTTAAACAACTCTTTAACAACCAATGACAAAATTCAATATGTTACCGCCTTGCGCGTTATCTCTTCTCTATTCAATTTGTGACTCCTACTTTCTACTATTTAAATCTTTGACCTCGGCTAGCATTTATTTGCAATTATAAAATTCAGTAAATTTAGATTTTGTATAATGAAACTAATATGTTATATACAGCTTTTGAAATTATTTGTAATACCTTTCTTATAAATTTGATTTATTAACAACTATCTAATTTGTACTCAAAAATCCCCAAAGTCACCAAAGAACATTTACTACCCTTAGGAACAAAGCGTGGAATATTCCAAACCTGTTTTCTCATTATTCATTCATATAGTATGCAACCTTTCTTGTTGACTTGTTCACAAACCTATAGTAATTTATCAAATTAAATATAAAAACAAAATAATACTCCATATAGAAAAAAACAAATATCTTATAACTAAAAATCTCTGACCTGGTTTTATCTTTTCACATCGACGCTCCCACTAAAATTGATCTTCCCCAATTCTGGATTCCATTCCAATTATTACGCCATTGATCAGCACCATTAAATTATATCTCCAATTTGCTTCAATTCTTAAACTTTCATCATTCTTGCCCCAGACTTAAAATTGCAGCTCGTTTCACCTCTGTACTTCAAGATTATTATTCTTCCTTTTCCCTTGACATTTAAATTGCATTACTGTATTTTTCTTAACATCAGACCTCTAATTTGTATTTTATTTTCCCCAGACATCAGAATCAGAACCAGAAATCAAAGCCCTATTATTTCTATGTCTTAGTTTACAATAAATTCATTAAAACCATACTCACGTTTAAACGGCATTTGTAATCATATTTTCACTTATTTAATTTTCACTCTTATACATATCGCGTACTACTCTGTTTCATGGCAATGCACTTCGGCCTTGCTTGAGTTTAAAACTGACTTCCCCATCACGGAGCTTGCTAATATCATTTCGAATTCCCACTCCAACCGTGGGTGTGATCTAGAACTTGTCGTTGTTCCGGACCAATCAAATAATTTCATTACGAGCCGTTTCTGATGCAATGCTCGACATTTTCCCATAATAACAACCTGCTTGCATCTGTCTTCGATTGTCAACATATTGTATTTTGATAGATTACATGCTTTTCTATAAACAACTGATGTAACCCGACTTTATATTTCCATGTTTACATATGTTTCACGCAATTTTTAATCGTTTCCCTTATCACATGGTTAGATCTTTGTACGTATTTATATTAACTACCTGAAATTCTATTTCTATATCCGCATTACTTTAATCGTCTGGAACTCTTTTTCTTAATGCGTGTCTAATTACACTTTATCAAATATACGCGTGCTTCTACTGAAAAATATCCTCATTTGTCTTACCTAAATTAACTGAACTTTATTTACAGGGTATTTAATATTTACTATCTACTTTAATGCATTTATTTCACATTCCTACGCCGACTATGCGTCTTCCTGAGTTTACCTGCGTCGCCCAAAATTATCTCTACTCTATATACAGGGTGTTGACTACTTACTATCTACAAACTATGTCTATTTCTTAATTATCTCCTTAAATAAGTGTAGTTTTCTGCTGACTATCTTAATTACTCATTCCCGACCTATCTTTACTATAACTTGCACCCTTAAGCAACCCCTTATCACAGCAATATATATATTTCTATGTATTTTCAGGAACAATCGAGCCCGACGTTGGGCCGTCCAATAAAAATTGATATGAAAACGCCGTACTCGGTGTCAATGGACGTTTTCCTATAACTCCACCTGTCTGTGTTTTATTAATCGAATTTAATTCTCACTAATTTTATTATTATGCCACGACTAGCTTTTATTAATCTACACAGAGTGTACAACGTTACGATGATCAATTTTTCTCTTCTCCACGCCTTTATGATTATCTATTTGTTTGGATTTATAAAACAAAGTCAATTAATTTCATATAATGAAAAGAAATATTATTTATAAGTTTTGAAATATATTAAAATACACTCCTCAATCAATCAATATCATGTATCATTTACCCCTAAAATTTATATGCTTTGAATTCAATCTAAAGTCACCAAAAACTACACATTTTTACCAAAAAGACCTGGAACGTTCTAGACCCTTTTATACTATATTACGTAATTTTAACGTATGCAATGTTTGTTGCTGACTTATTTACACTTTTTATATAAATTGAATAAATTCAGTATTGAAATTTAAATAGAAAAAATATCTTAAAACTAATTAGATCTGACCTGTTACAGGTTGTTTGGTTTGTGGATCAACACCTTTTGTTGTCCTCATTCGACTATCACTGCTCTGTTTAGTTGAACCCCTCGTTTTTCATAAATTACTTCGTGCTTCTTTATTAATTCTCGCAACTTAAAATTGTACCAGAATTGTACCAAAATCGTCGACGCTGATTTGAAATATTAATTCATTTAAAATATCCCCACATTCGAATTATCATCAACACAATTGAATTATAATATCTATCCACTCGAATTTGAAGTATTATACCATTCATTCGAATTATTGTATCGACTAAAATTTGAATTATTGTCATCACATTCGAATTAAGAAAAAATGTACCATCCATTAGAAGCTCTATTACTATTCATATTTAGTTTAAATAAATTACCTTAAATTCTACTTACGTTAAACGGCAAAAGAAGGCTTCATAATTGTTGCACTTTATTGTCACTATAACGTGCTTTATATTTCATTATAATTACGCGTGATCTTCTGATTTGCAATGACGCAGCTTTGCCTTGCCTAAGTTTTAAACTGACCCGTCTTATCATTGTCCGGTGTTAAATATAGGCTGTTCCCACTTGCATTATTACACTATACTTGGTGATAGTTTCTAAAAGTCGGTAATACAGTTACCAAAGTTCATAAGATATATCGCGCAAGCGCAATAAATAAACAGCAATGCAACGCCCTGGAGGCCAAAAGCGCGAACCTTAAGACAGGTTCGCGTGGGCAACTACCATGACGTCACCGATACAAAAGGTATATAGCGCAATACTTCGCAAATTTTACATAATTAAACACGATAAAAGCAAACAATTTAGCTAAAAATCTACTTACATCAAAAATCCGGCAGCCGGCAGGAAGTCGCGCTACGGTAGGCCTCTGATCCGGTGCTGTTGGCTGAGCATGGACATCGGGGTCGTCTCGCGGTCTCGGAGTCCGGTACGCCTCGAGGTGGCTGCAAATTTATCTACCTAATATGTAGCGAGCGGCAGGATCAGGTTTTATAAGGGGCGACAAACAAGATAAAACAGAAGGGACATCTACATACTAGAGATAAGGCACACTACGATACCTGACTGACCACACACCTTGAAAGTTCGGCAAAAACAGCCCCGTTTTTGAGCGTCACGGAAACACTTCTCCCACTTTGTCCCCACTCTTTGTTTAGTATTGGTCCAACCCTCTAGGGACACGCACACTGCGCAAATGCACTACTATGACGTACGGAAGTACCGCCTAGTCTATTTAAAATTCCCGCGCACCCGCGTATTTGAAATTATGGCGCGAAACTTCCATACATCAAAACTTAACCTAAAAACACTATTTAAGTGCAAATTGCACGTAACAGCATGTGAGCTGGGTTTTCAACAAGTCTGTAGATATCTTAACCAATAAGGTCTTTGTATTTCATGCATTGTGAAGTGGATTCTGATGTAATATATTCGGTTCTCCATGTAATACCTACTTGCCATAGAAACCTCGTTATCTTGACCATACGTTGTTTTGTTTAGATATCACCTTTTCCATAATTAAACAAAATAAATAATGTAACTTCAATTCTACTTTCGTTTATTTTACGCGTGTTGGAACTGCGTTTTCTTAACAAAAATGTTTATTGTTTCTGCGTACTTACATAAAGCTTTGATAGGTTTTATCTCTTATCTTCGTATTTGTTTTATAGCTAATTAGCACACTTTTCAACGCGTGTTTAATTACATGCACTATCATTTCTCTTGAATAAGCGTACTTTTACTGAAAGAATTCTTACTAGCATTACTTAAAATTGATTATGGTCTATATACAGAGTGCTGAATACTTGTCATTTACCTAATGTATGAATTATCTATTTTCCAGCTAAATACGAGTACTATTGTTGTAAGATATGCTTGTTCGCATTATTTAAAGCTAATTATGGTCTATATACTGGGTGTTAAATGCTTGCTATTTACATAATATAAGAATTACTTTAATTTTCTGCTAAATAAATGCAGTTTTCTGCTTCCTATTGCAATTTCTGTTTACTACACGACCCTTGCTATTCAATACACCCCTAAACAACCCTTTATCACAACAATATATATATATATATATATATATATATATATATACATTTATTTTACAGCTAATACAGGCCCGAAGTGCTATACACACCCGACATTATTAAAGCCAACGCGACGTTTCCAGACCCGGGTCTGGGTCTGACAAGGTTTTTGGTGTATTTCTCCATTCCTTGACCCCTATAACCCTATAAGCACGTTTTTACTATTATATGATCGGGAATGAAAAGTCGGTTTAACATACCGTTATATACAAATTTAGTTCACGTAAAACTAGTGCAGAGAGCGTTCAAGTCACTTGATATACAGACGATGTTTCTCAGTACCTTCAACCGACGTTCTCAGTCCCGCCAACCGGCAACCATGCGTTCGCTTATTGTGATCGGTGATGTATCCTTACTGGAATGTTTACAGTAAGAACAGATGTCAGGTAACGATGTAAGCATTTTTAGTAGGTTCACTATAGTTTATTAAAATTTTTGCACAACTTTTGATACATTTGTTTATATAAATTATTTTGCACTTTGGATATAAATCAGCACGTAAATCGAATAATCGGTCAGTTCGTTTCTGGCTTTAAATTATAATGAAATATCAAAAAGTATAATAAGGAGGATCTTCTAAAGCAGTGTTAAAAAATCTAAATCGGGCAAAGTTCGAAATTTGTGTAGACAAGAATTATTTTGTGAGTTGATTAAATTAGCAAAGTTGATCACAAATTTACGCGTAATGCAATGCCATTCTAAAAACACCTAGATGCTCAACTTTTTTAGATAATTGATAAAAGCTGAAGCTGACCATTGCTTTCAAATTTTAATAGCTCTTTAACGGTATAATCTATATGGAAAATAGAAACTACTTGAAATGTAAATTTTTACCTAAAATTCAGTAATATATATTAAACACATATTAAAATTTTAATATGGCCGGAGTTTTCAAGTTGCAAACATAACCTCACTTATTTCTAAAGTAAACATTAGTCTAATATAACCCAAAAGCAAAACAATCTAAATAATTCTAAGATTCTTTTGCAAATATTGCTCTAAAATTTTCATTAATTATATTGGTAGAGGATTTCCTCTTTTTATTATTAAACGGTTTTATATAACTTGCAACGTACGTATCTAGGTATGTCGTTTAGGTTCAAAATTTATAGTCGACCTTTTACCCACTTTCTGGTATCCGATCAGGCTGATATTTTGCACACGGCTTTGGTTCGGTTAACAATATATTTTGATACCGTTCTAAATTCATTATAACCCCCTTGATATGGATATCAAATAAACGGGATCAACAAGTAGCGCACGATAATCTACGTGACGTCACACTAAATTCAATATAGTAGACGACCCAAAATGGCAAATTATCTTTGTCTTTACAACCCAATTGACATGGGTATCAAATAAAAAAGTTCAACGGATAGTACACGATAATCTACGTGTTGTCATTTTAAAATCCACTAAGGCGGACTCCAAAAGACGTTGGATTACCTTTGTCTTTACAATTTCCTTGCGTGTTATCAATTTCCTATTCAACTTGTGGCTCCGCCTTTGTACTATTTAAATCTTATAACCTCGGCTAGCATTTATTTGGAATTATAAAATTCAGTAAATTTCGATTTTATATAATGAAATCAATATGTTATGTACAGCTTTTGAAATTATTTGTAATACACTTTTCAATTAGTTAACCTTATAAATTTTATTTATTAACAACCATCTACTATTCACTCAAAAACCCAAAGTCACCAAAAAAAAACTTATTATCTTTACCAACAAAGTGTAGAATATTCTAAACCTGTTATCATATTACTCATTCTATACATATGCAACCTCTTTTGTTGACTTTTTCACAAGCATATCATATTTAGCAAATTCAATATTAAAAATAAAAATTTATATAGAAAAACAAAATGTCTTATAACTAAAAAATCTGACCTGGTTTATTTTCACATCGACGCTTCCAATAAAAATGATCTTCCCCAATTCTGGATTCCATTTAAATTATTGCCATTACACTATGGACCACCATTATTAAATTATACACCCCAATTTATCTCAATTCTTCAAACTTAGACTTTTATCATCTTGCCCCAGACTTAGAATTGTAGTTTGTTTCACCCCTGTACTTCAAAATTGTATTATTCTTCTTTTCCCCTGGACATCTTAATTTGTTTTACTGTATTTATCCCTGAACATCAGAATCATAGTCTATTTCCCTCAGACCTCGAAGCCCTATTATTTTTATGTCTTAGTTTAAAATAAATTCATTAAAAGCGTACTTACGTTTAAAAGGCAATTATAATCTTCATATTCGCACTCATTTTATTTCACTTTTATAATTATTACGTATTACTTTGTTCAATGGCAACGCACTTCGGCCTTTGTTGAGTTCAAAACTGTCTTTCTTATCAAGGTGCTCGCTAATATATTCTCGAATTCCCACTCCATCCGTGGGTATCTTCTAGAACGCGTCGCTTGTTTCTGACCAATCAAATAATTTCATTTAGAGCAGTTTCTGATGTAATGCTCCACGATTCCCCATAATCACAACCTCCCCGCAGCTGTCTTTCGTTATCAACATGCTGTATTTTGATAGATTACTTGCTTTTCCATAAACAACTGATGCAACTCGACTTTAAATTTTCATGTTTACATGTGATTCACGCAATTTTTAATCATTTTTCTTATCAACTAATGGTTAGATACTTGTACGCATTTATATTAGCTACCTGAAGCTCTATTTCTATATCCGTATTAATTTAATCGTCTGGAACTCTTTTTTTAATGCGTGTCTAATTACACTTTATCATTTATTTATAAATATACGCGTGCTTCCACTGAAAAATATTATTATTTGTTTTACTTAAATTAAGTAAACTTTATCTACAGGGTATTTAATATTTACTATCTACTTAATGAATGTATTTCTCATTCCTACGCCAACTATGCGTCTTCCTATGTGTATCTGCGTAGCTTAAAACTATTTCTACTTTATATACAGGGTGTTGACTGCCTACTAATCTACAAACTATGTCTATTTCTTAATTATTTCCTAAATAAGTGACGTTTTCTGCTGCCTGTTCTAATTACTCATTCCTAAATGACCTTTACTATAAAGTGCACCCTTAAACAACCCCTTATCACAGCAATATATATACACTCATGCACTCACACATACTCATACATTCATTTACTGTTAGCGACCATGTGCACTGACAACGGCACCGCATGATCTCACGAAAGATTCCCAGAGACGTGGTCCGGGTGTCTGTGAAAACTCTCCGCGCAACCACACGGTGACTAACGGAAATAAAAAGGCAAAAAAATAGGAACGGTAGAAAGAGGGAGGTAGGTATTTGGAATGCATAAAAAGCACTTCCAGGTGGAAGAAAATAGAGGAAGGTCTCGCATTGAGCTGAAGAGACAGAAAAGGTGGATAGCAAAGAACTACTCAATCAGCCAATGTAGTCAGTAGCCCGGAGTGAGGGAAAAATCACTCTTATGTGGTAGACGGGTGTTCCGGGACGATAACCGGTCTACCGAAGGAAAGATAAGGCAGAAACGGAGACAGCAGGATACGAAAAAGTAGAGTTTTTGGACAAGTATCCGAGAGAAGGTAGAGAGTTGTCCCTGTTAAAACACAGATCGGTCTGAAGGATCACTTGCGATATTAATCTGACAAGTTAAGGTATATCATAAGTTTAAAAATTCACTAGACTCTTAAGAGAACTAGTACAATCATTTTCCTAACGAGTGCATGCACTACGATAAGAAAATCAGACAAACATCGACACATCAACTCAAAAGTACCACTACAGTACATTCACACAAAAACTCACTGTTTTTTAAAAACGGTAACACCCTAAACACACAAAGATGCCTAATTATAAGTAGTTAAATACAGACATACTGTCCCAAAATGCTAAAACAACCGAGAATTTGATAAAATACCAATAAAAAGCAATAGCACCTCACCACGAAGTTCAATAAGCAATAACGAAAAAAATGTTTATATTTTATGATGATTTAGTAGAAAAAGAAACAAATAATGATATAGGATAACGTGGGCGACTGTAATAATTCAGAGGAAAAACACATGGAATAGAAAGTCCTAGTTTTTTTGCAACTGCGAATATGAACTATTTCTTACAATGGCATAGGCCGCGTCTCCTATGTGAGCCCAAAGAAGAAAGCATCCACTCTAACATCAGCTAAAACCAATCATAAAAATTCAATGAGTTATTACGACCAAAGTTACGACAATTACCGCACAATTAAACGATGTAAGATAAATACTAAAAACAAAATACTATGTTGTAGGAAATATGCGAGGATTAATTAAATGAAGCTTCAGAGTTTAACTGGGGAATCTAGAGAATAAACGGATATATAACTAACGGTAAGTTCAAGGAAAAGTCAACCAGCAGCAAAAAGTTTAAGGTAAATATGTTAAACGTATAAAAGGTAGGTGCTGTATAAGAGCAGGAATAAGTAATTAAAGTTAACTAATTAATAGTGAGGACTAAAAACATTAGATAAATTGTTAAGGAAATAAAAGGTGAAAAACTTTTAATTGTACGTAAGGTTGAACGATTTTAAAGATAATTTTATGCCATCTAGTGTGGTTTAAATCGATATGTGAAGAGATGACAGTAATCAAAACTCGATTTACTGATAAAATTGTTGAAGAACGGAAAGATATCTTGTAACACATATATTTACTAGGATGAGAAGCTCTCGTTTGAGTTCCACCCAAACTAATGAAGAAAAATTTCAACATCATTCTTAAAAAAATGATTCACAAATTACTAAAACGACAAACTTACCAACAAAATTCTTATATAGAGTTACGTAATGCTGAGCGATCGGCCCTTCTTGAGTCTCGTCTAGACCTATATACAGCTGGGCGACCAAATTCGACAGTAAATCTCGCTTAATAGATCTTAAAATGTCGCGTTGGAATATCGGTATATCTAAAAAAATATGTTATCAAAACAAAATCATACTCGCTACACAAAAGAAATATTCTACGATACATGTATAGAGAGAACAGTATTCCAGATTATTAAAATATTCTTTTGATATCGCGGAAATTATCAACAATTATCGTAAATGAGCTTAAATACCAAACGTTAACAACCCTTCATTATTGTCGTACTTAGAAAGGCAGATATAAAGAAATCCAGTTTATTACAGCATTTTGAAAGGTAAAAGATACTTAGATAATTACATTAGCTATATTTGAAGGCAAAATTTTCTTTAAAAGGAATTTGTAGGTTATAGCTGTTTAAATTACTAAGAAAACACTTTTAGCACGAATGAAAGCAAGATAATGTTTAAGGGAACAAGTATAACAAGATTACGTTACTATAACGTTTTAAAAGATGTACTAAAAACTCAGTTAACTACCACATCTACATTTTGAAGGAAATTTGAAGAAAATTTTCTTTATGCAGGTAATTGTAATTTACAATTGATTATTTAGGTTATAAAAAGACACTCAAAATTATAGAAAGATACATTATATGTGTTATTTAAACGGTAGCTTTAAAAATTTATCTCAAAAACAGCTTAAGATAGGCTAAGGAAAATTTCAAAGGTAAAGTAATTATTTCAACTAACCTTTAACGGCAATTTTAAAAAAATTTTTTTTCTTCTTTTTCATAATGGATAGAAAATAAAACTATTTACTTATAGTTAGAAATACTTACAGGCAAAATTATATGATTCAAACATGTGTTTAAATAAGGTCATGTTATGTAATAAACACTCCTAAAAGAAATGCACTTTTAATTTTATTCCAAACAAATTAGGTACTTATTTAAGAGAATTTAAGTTAGAAACAGACTATTTTTTATTATTACAAGAATTACTTAGATTAGCAATACATTGTAAAGAAAATATACCACAAAAATCAATGTCAATATGGCCACTAATGTTAAATTAACATAGCAACTGTCATTTCACTTCAGATGATTATATAGTAACTTTCAGTGCTACCACTCTAAATTTTATGAGTTAATAGATATTAAAAATGTTCATAATTATTTATGTTTTAAATGAAAAAGCTACTAATATAGTTACTTAACACATTCTAAGGTATAAACCAAAAGAAACACAAAATTTTTACAACCTAACCACGTTGGATGCGCCACTAGTATAACCCCGCCGCGCGGGTACGCGAGACACTACGTCAGTTGGTAGGAATGTTAGATAATTGTAAAAATGATGCGCAATTTATAGATGACGTCACACAAAATGCAAATTATTGCAACAAAGTTACACAAATTTTAAAGAAAACCCCAACGGTGTACTCAAGTGAACATGTAGGACTTCTTGCAGGATTACTCCATAATGTCGGCGCCGGCTTCGCTAACCTTTCTCGGGCGTCGGCTGCTTCGCTGATCTTTTTCGGGCGTCGGCTGCTTCGCTGATCTTTCTCGGGCGTGGGTGATTGGTCGGCCCTGGTCGAATCCAAATTTAATTGTCTTCTTCCTATATGTAGGGAACGACAGGAAACTGGTTTAGGGAACGATAATCAAAGATAAAGGCAAAAGGAATCTACATAACATAAAAAAGGCACGATAAGATACAAGACAGCAACACTTGTTCACGTTTTGGTGGCTAGTCCAAACACGTATGCCGGAAATTCACCACTTTCCTTCTTGGCCCACCACGTCGCCGCAAATCTCGCGCTACGCACTATCTGAAGTGACGGAAATACGCACACGTCCTTTTAAATTTATGGCGCAAAATTCTTACAAATTAAAACTTATAAAAATGTTTAGTGCCGAATTTTTCGGCACGTAACAACTTACCGGTATGTTAAAATTCTGATAACTAACATGGACATGCCTACAGGAATTTGTATTCGAGAAACATTTTTAGGTAAATAATTATTGTGTAATTATAAGTAGATTATATTTATTATACTTTCAGAGTTTTTCATGTACATTCTCAAACTGCTGAAGGTATTAGTAACCAGGTAACGAATATTCTACAGAATGTAAATATTATTAAGTGTCGCGGACAAGGATACGACGGTGTAAGTAACATGAGCGGTTCGTACACTGGCGTTCAATCTAGAATTAAAGCTATTGAACCTAAAGCTCTTTACGTGCATTGTGCAGCACATAATTTAAACCTAGTTATTAATGATGCAGTCAATGCAATTCCCGAAATTCAAAATTATTTTGCATATTTACAAGACATTTATCTTTTACGGAAATAGTATTAATAGGTGGGATATATTAAGTTCTATAACAGATGAACCGCAAGTCAAATTAAAAAAAACTAAATCCAACCCGCTGGGTTTAAAGACTAATTTCGATATTAGCAGTTAAAGTAAAATACATGAATATAATGAAGAGTTTATCCAAAATAATTCTTGAAAGCAAACAACGCGAGGAAATTCAGGAAGCAAACAGAATAAAGAGTAACATGGAGAAATTTAAATTTGTTTTTATTACGGTTGTGCTGACAAATCTGTTTGGAGAAATAAATTTTGGTTCAAAGATACTCCAAAGAAAAGATTTGGATGTAGTAAAGGCGTTCGAAACTTTAAAAAAAATATTTGAAAAATTGCCTGCAATAAGAAACAAGTTCGAAACTTTGAAAAAAGAGGCTACACATATTGCTAGAATTTTTCTAAAAGGAGAACTAAAATTAAGAAGAAACTTTGTGATGAATTAGCGGAATATCATCGATTTACAGATGAGAAAATGTATTTTAAAATTAATATTTTTCTTCGATTAGTTGATATTGCAATTATTCAAATTCGTACACGCTATAAAGGATTTCACAAAGTGACAAATATGTTTTCATTTCTTATTCCTTAAAATTTATTTCAAATAGCAGACGATGAAATAATTAGAAAAGTTGAATCTCTTCATTTTATTCAAATGACATCCGATGGTTTAGGTTTGCAAATATTATTATTTACTAAAACTTTTAAAAATGAACTGCAGAAAATCAGCAAAATAAAAGATATAGGATGTTACGTTTATCGTGGCCGTGTGCAACACAAGAAAATCCGCGGAATGACCGGGCTCAATCGGAGATTAGAGGGGGTGTAGAAAGCAGCCTCACATATACTATACGCGGCTATAGGGAATTAGGGACCATGAAAATAGTTAGGCAAACCTGAAATAAAAATAAGAAATTAACAGTGCTTATTTACAAGTATAATTATCCTAATTGACATTTTGGATAGACGTACCAGTGCAGTATGACCGTTCATTTATATTTCCAATGCTCCACCTGTAGGTACTACATTGGCCAGGAGGCGAGTTTTTTGTTGTCTGGAAATTTAGAATTTTGCCGAACCCTTGCCGTTCCAGGCAAGGTAGGGATCTTTAACGTGCGTGACAACACTCACACACGGGACCTCCATTTAACCTCTCATCCGAACGAGGGCATAATATTTGTGAAAAATGCTCACCTGTCATTTTTCAAGCAGTCGGCCGTGTCGGGATTTGAACCCGGGACCTTGGGATCCGTAGCCTTACGCTTACTACATTGATCCACGGCGACGCCTAGTGCAGTATGACCACAGACACAAAAAAATCAAATCAAGACTAAATACATATATCAGCAAAAAAACCCAAGAAAAATCTTTTTTTTTTATCTGGCGAGCTGCAGTTTTAGGTTACTCCCTCAATATTAATGATCAAACAAAACAAAAAAACAAATGCCACACATTACCCCACTAAAACCAACAGCTCTAAGAATCATGATAAAATCTACACTTAACTATACAATTAAATAGACAAATTGGCCACAGTAAATACAATATTAATACTCAAAATTGTCGTAAGTATAAACTTAACTACATCACGTTGTCCCGCCATAAAGAAGTCGTCACAGGTTACAATAGTAATAATAAGTAAGTATCCGCTCGCACAACGACAATCATTCCAAAACTACCAAGTTTAGTCCCCTCATAAACTGGTAAATATACTGTTTGAATGATTCTACAGATGTCCTATACAAAATAGTGAATAAACACTCACCACGTGAGTCCAAGGCGTAGGTGTTTGATTGCAACCTCTCTAAGGCAGGGCGGAGTAGATGGACTGGGGATTCCGTGAACCGGATATTCCTTCCACAAAAGAAACGGCAAACGCCTCATCAACCAAGGCCCAAAGCAACAGGCGGTTCTATCCCCCGGAAGGAGCTATAATAAGTACAGGTACGAATTAATTTATTGACGCCGAAAAGTACTTTTGTTTTTAACAAAATACTCACCACACAGCGTGCACTCGAAATTTTTTCACAGAGCGAAATCGACAATTGCTCTTGTCGTATGCAGAAAAGAATAAAAATTAATTGTTTAATAGCACCAATTTACATTCCTTCTGGTGTTATCAACATACGAAGGTGATAAGCACTTCGAAACAAGTTTTATCGGTGAAGTAGGATTCATTATTTCAAAGAGTCTTTAGATGGAAATAATCTAGAATCAATTATACGCGGTCGTACTGTATAACCCGATAACAGATGTCTAAAACAGGGTACTGACTATAATTATAGCATAAACTTTACGTTTCAAAGCAACTAGATTCTAGTTAAAATGATAGTAAAGCGGCTTATGATGATCAGGTAAAATAGATAGTATGTTGATAAAGGGTTTACGAATAGTAACGAAATTTATTCGAACGGGTAATGAAACAACAAGAGAAAAAGGGGTAATTTAAGTACGCTGACAGGAAGGGAGCGTAACAAGGATTTCTACTAATTGTTAACCACTACGATATGTGTTCCACATTCAAGATTTAGTATCGGTAATTCTTTTATTTTTGACAATACCAATAACTGTTGCTTCAGAGAAAAGATTATTTTCAAAATTGAAAATTATAAAGAATTATCTGCGTAATAGAATGGGCCAACATAGGTTATGTATGTTATCTTTGCTTAATATAGAAGCAGAAACAGCCGCCAAAATGGAGCTCCAGCATGTTATTGACAACTTCGCTGCCATTGAAGCCCGCAAAAAATTTAATTCATAGTTTTGTGTTAGATACTAAATAAACTTTATCGTGAATTTTGTTTCTTAAAAATTTTTATTAAATCGGGCTTTATTATAATTTTTGCAGGAGGGCCCCCAAATTGTAGTTACGTCACTGATGTAAATTCATTGTTTTATATCTCATTCCATAACCATATTTCGCTTATCTTTACGACATCATATTCACACTCACATATATTAAATCTAAATTCATTGACTTTATCTCGCATACTTCGAACGGTTTGATAATAACACATAAGAACTTTACCTTGCAATTATTTAATTTTTTTGCACGGTTGACAAATTTTATAAGTGAGATATGCATTGTATTAATTTCTAAATCTTTTAAATATTTAAGTTATGTCTATAAAGTAAGGTGTAATTATAACTAAACTGCTTACTACTAATTTACAAATACTCATCTTTCTTTAAAATCTAGAAAAATTTAATGTACAGTTCTTATCCACTTATCTACATACAGCAAGCGGCAAAGTCCTAACACTAGCGAAAACCCTAGCACACATAGACTACCATATTATCATACAGAATAATTACAGAAATTTGATGTAAATGGGCGTTTGTAAGTATGGAAACATGCATACGTTCTTACGTTATATCTTTTCCTTACAAAATATTGCTAACAAATTGGTATTCGTTAGTATGTGATTGTGTAAGTTTTTCCAAATAAACTTTTTGAAATGGACTATAACCACACACAATTCATTCTAAAGGACGTTCGTTAGTATGTATTGGCTTTCTAAAGTACCATTGTGATAAAGAAAAATCACACAAATCGCATTCCCAATTCAACATGATCTATTTGTGATGCACCGCAGTTACATAAAAAAATATACAATTGGACGTTTGTTAGTATGTAAGGAGATAAAGCAGGATTAAAGCATTTTGGGATTTAAACAGAATACCCAAAAACTAATACACAAATTATACACAAAGTTGAAACTTGTCAGCTTGCAACCACAAATGTTTTTATAGACACTTTTTATGTATAATCACATTAATTGCACAAAATGAACGCTCACCACTATTTTGATGTGCACAATACCAACATAAAAGGCATGCAAACGGACATTCGTTAGTATGTATATGTATTGACATATCTTAGCATGAAATCGCCAAAACTTTCGAATAACTTATGAGGTTGGGAATAATTACAGGAATAGTATGTGAAAAGACGTTAGTTAGTATGGGACCGCATATGTCTTTTCAAACTACTTTTACACGATGTAAAATAACTGCATAAATTGCATGCGTATGGACGTTCGTTTGCATGGATGCGCATGTGAGCCTTCAAGTGACTATTATGAAATGCAGCATAATTACATAAATTGCAGGCGAATGGACGTTCGTTTGTATGGAACCGCATGTGAATTTTTAAGTTATCCTTATTAGATGTAGAATGATTACATAAATTGCACGCCTATGGCCGTTCGTTTGTATGAGACCGCATATGTCTTGCCAAGCTACCTTTATGAGATGCAGAATAACTACATAAATTGCATGTATACGGACGTTCGTTTGTATGGGTCCGCATATGTCTTTTTAAGCTACCTTTATGAGATGCAGAATAACTACATAAATTGCATGTATACGGGCGTTCGTTTGTATGAGTCCGCATATGTATTGCCACGCTACTTTTATAAGATGCAGAAAAAGTACATAAAGCGCATGTATACGGGCGTTCGTTTGTATGTGACGACATATGATTTTTCAAGCTACTTTTACAAGATGCAGAATAACTACATAAATTGCATATATACGGACGTTCGTTTGTATGGGTCCGCATATGTCTTTTTAAGCTACCTTTATGAGATGTAGAATAACTACATAAATTGCATGTATACGGGCGTTCATTTGTATGAGTCCGCATATGTATTGCCATGCTACTTTTATAAGATGCAGAAAAAGTACATAAAACGCATGTATACGGGCGATCGTTTGTATGTGACGACATATGACTTTTCAAGCTACTTTTACAAGATGCAGAATAAGTACATAAATTGCATGTATACGGGCGTTCGTTTGTATGTGACGACATATGACTTTTCAAGCTACTTTTACGAAATGCAGAATAACTACATAAATTGCATGTATACGGACGTTCGTTTGTATGGGTCCGCATATGTCTTTTTAAGCTACCTTTATGAGATGTAGAATAACTACATAAATTGCATGTATACGGACGTTCGTTTGTATGAGTCCGCATATGTATTGCCATGCTACTTTTATAAGATGCAGAAAAAGTACATAAAACGCATGTATACGGGCGTTCGTTTGTATGTGACGACATATGACTTTTCAAGCTACTTTTACAAGATGCAGAATAAGTACATAAATTGCATGTATACGGGCGTTCGTTTGTATGTGACGACATATGACTTTTCAAGCTACTTTTACAAGATGCAGAATAACTACATAAATTGCATATATACGGACGTTCGTTTGTATGGGTCCGCATATGTCTTTTTAAGCTACCTTTATGAGATGTAGAATAACTACATAAATTGCATGTATACGGACGTTCGTTTGTATGAGTCCGCATATGTATTGCCATGCTACTTTTATAAGATGCAGAAAAAGTACATAAAACGCATGTATACGGGCGTTCGTTTGTATGTGACGACATATGACTTTTCAAGCTACTTTTACAAGATGCAGAATAAGTACATAAATTGCATGTATACGGGCGTTCGTTTGTATGTGACGACATATGACTTTTCAAGCTACTTTTACAAGATGCAGAATAACTACATAAATTGCATGTATACGGACGTTCGTTTGTATGGGTCCGCATATGTCTTTTTAAGCTACCTTTATGACATGCAGAATAACTACATAAATTGCATGTATACGGACGTTCATTTGTATGGGTCCGCATATGTTTTTTTAAGTTACCTCTATCAGATGTAGAATAATTACATAAATTGTATGTGTATGGACGTTCGTTTGTATGAGACCGAATATGTCTTTCCACGCAACTTTTACGAGATGCAGAATAAGTACATAAATTGCATGTATACGGGCGTTCGTTTGTATGAGTCCGCATATGTATTGCCATGCTATTTTTATAAGATGCAGAAAAAGTACATAAAACGCATGTATACGGGCGTTCGTTTGTATGTGACGACATATGACTTTTCAAGCTACTTTTATAAGATGCAGAATAAGTACATAAATTGCATGTATACGGACGTTCATTTGTATGGGTCCGCATATGTTTTTTTAAGTTACCTCTATCAGATGTAGAATAATTACATAAATTGCATGCGTATGGACGTTTGTTTGTATGAGACCGCATATGGATTATGAACTTACTTTTAGAAAATGCAGAATATGCACATAAAAAGCACGTAAATGAGCATTCGTTTGTAAGTGATGACATATCAATGTGTTCTTATAGTTTGAAGAGTAAGTGCATAAATTATATGCTGTAGATATACCTTAGTATATTTTTGTGTAATGTAATTGTAAGTTATTTCATGATAGCCCAAAAATTACATCACAGACAAATTGGGAGACCGACAGGTGAAGCACAATAGTTACTTGAATTGTCTGCTTATTCAATGTGTATAAATAATTTTCTATCATCCACTATTTCGTCCACTTGGTTTAATTCATGTGTGTATTTTATTTTAATTTTGCATTCTCTGTTAATAACGAACAAATTCTACATAACATTTTTCTCACCACAACCTAACTATCAAGCAGGTCGTTTACCTGCGCTGATTAAACAAACTTATTACAAAAATTAATTGTACAATTATTTAAACTGTCCAAATTATAGATACGTTGTCTCCATAATTAAACTGATATTTATTTTTAATAGTATATTCGTCGTGTTTGCTTAAGATTTAAAACTTCTAACCAACTGTTAATGTAGCGGCCATTTTAATTATTGTTCTCTACTCTATTTTAGTTAAGAAAGAAATGGATGGTATTTAGGTTTATAATTGTCTGCCATTTTTACCGGTTGCCATTTAAAGTTCGCGATCGTAGTATCTTTGAGTTCAACAAAGATAAGGCGATTTTTCGCGACATACTTGAATTGTTCGAGTATGGTATGTTGAAGTATCCCCCCACTATTTAAAAAATATTTACTTGTGCGGCACCGCGAAAACGTATTGTAGTTTCCTAACCTCGCTTTGAATAATTACTCGATAAAAGTCAAGTGTTTATCATACACAAGCATAACCTGGTACAGATCAGGGTATGTTTGATTATCTGATAGAATGGTGCCGTACAATTTCCTCTCCAGTAAATTTTATCGCGAAAACGCAAGTTTAACACATACACAGATAATTAAGTATGTTAGTTTATGTCGCGAAAAATCGCCTATAGTGTTATTTTTTATTAGATGAGAACATTTACTTCTGTCATAAACTGCCAGTCTGTAAGAATTTCTTACTCAAGTAAGAAATTATTTCCTCAATTCATTATAATTTGCAATCCTTGCGTATAAATGTTAAAGTATTGTTTATAGAATAAATTTAAAATTGATACAGCTAGAAAATTATTTAGAATCCGAAGTATAGTTCATTTCTTTTAACTTTAGGATGCCGTCAAACATAGTAATGATGTGTTAGCAACTGTATGTAAATGAATACCTAGAAAACTACTTAAAGGTTACTGTCATATAACACATAAAGGTTGTCAGTTCTGTAGGATATTGCCACCAACTGCTCTTGTCAATGAGAATATTCGTGTATTTTTCATTAAATACATTATATTTAAGCTAGCATTAGCAATATATCATTTTATCCAGTTATGATGTCATCTTAAAGTTAAAGCGAATGGACTATATCAGAGATACTACTCGTGAACCATGTTTTTTTTGTACACTCTAATCATTATCTTATTACCAACAGAACAGTGTTACCAAAAACTAGTACATTTAGATAACAGAATATTTGATTCACAGAATAAACATAATGTACTATTAACTAATTACATGCATAGAACGGATTTTAGAGTAATACTCAATACCCCTCTTCACTAAAATCTTTTAAACCTAATAACAATTTAAATTTGTTGAGCGCACTAATTGGTAATCCTTTTGTTAATATGTCTGCTTGCTGACTATTGCTTTCAATAAAAACTAAACTTAAGTTTCCCTTCCTAAGGTGATCCGAAACGAAATTGTATTTTAACTCAATATTTATTTATTTATTTATTTATTTATTTGCATGTTCAAAAGACAAATGCCCATATTTGAACAGAAATACAACAAAATAAAATTAAAATGCAACTAAAATTAAGTAATAGAAAAGAAAAAAGAGAAGCTATAAACACAAATAAAAAGAGTACAGAATTTCACAATTAATACTAAAGCAAGAGTAAATAAAATCGTTTGTGTTGTTAAAATTTTAATTGTTTTAGGTCCCTGATTGAGCATCTTGAAATATCAATAATTACACGTACATCTTCATATGTAGTACACATTCTGTGTAATGGTGAAAACTTGAGTCTATTGGTTCTAGGTGTTTTTAAGTAGAAGTAGGTAGGATTACGTACAGATAGGCAAGATTTATTGCGTTCTAACATATGTGCGATATCATCACAGTTCATCTGTTGAATGTGGAGCTTATGTAGAAAAGTTAATAAATTAATCTTTCTTCGGTTGCGGAGTGATTGAAACTGGAACTGTTGTAAAAGTAGGGTCTGAGAAAAACCAATTGGAGGATAAATACCACTAGATTTAAAAGATAGAAACTTTAAGAACCGACGTTGTACAGCTTCAATACAAGTTATGTGGTTTTCATAATACGGTTCCCATACTATTGCTGCATATTCTAGGATAGATCTCACATATGCAGAGTAAAGTATTATAGTTGTATTAACATTAAACTCTCGACAGTTTCTTATAATAAAACCAAGTGCTTTGTAGCCCTTGGAAATAACATGTTTAATGTGCTCATTGGATGTTAGTTTGGAATCAAATATCACTCCTAAGCCATGAATAACTTGCGGTCTTAATAAAACAATATTATTGATTGTATAAATGTATACTATTTTGTTTTGTGCTAAGTTATAAGACATACTGAAGCATTTTTCGATATTCAAGTTTAAGTTGTTGTTGTCACACCAGATTAATATTTTATTTAAGTTATATTGTAGAACCTGACAATCAGCAATATTGGAAATTTTCGAGAATAGTTTAAGGTTATCAGCATATAGGAGACACTGTATTGTGTTATCAAGTATGCCAACTATATCATTAATAAAAATATTGAAGAGTAGTGGTCCCAATACAGAGCCTTGCGGAACACCAGAGGTAACCTTTATAATGTTAGATTTACAGTTATTGATTAAAACAAATTGTTGTCTGTTTGAAAAATAAGATCTAAGTAGTATGAGTAAATCAGTAGGGATATCATAACTTTGAAGTTTTTTTAGCAGAAGTGTGTGGTCAAGGCGGTCAAACCCTTTAGTAAAATCTGTATAAATTACATCACACTGTATTCTATTGTTGCGAGCTACTATTAGGCAACCCGTCAAACACACAAGCGTTGTAGGATCTGCATAGTCTCCAGGATTCAAGAATTCTTCTAGCAATCAAACACACAAAACGCCGCCAGCACTGTTCATTCTCGCCAGACCGGGAAGCTTCTCGTAATTACCAGAAGATGAGTCATATCTTTAAATCTGAGTATATATAAGACCGCTAAGAAATGCAAGGGTCAGTCTATACTAGAATGTCTAATATAAATTATAACGTTGTAGAGTAATAGTAGTTTGAGCTTTTAGAAGGATACATAAATGTTATATACTGTCTCTAACGTACATACAGCTTGTAGTATACATAAATAAATAGAAGTGTATAAACAAATAGTTGTGTTAGTGTTGTTAATAGACCTATGGTTAAGAAGTTAGTTTAAGAAGATATCAGTGCTTGTAAATTCATTAGTGTGATAGTGCTTCATCGTTAATTGGACTGAAAACATCTATAAATAAGGCATATACTGTTAATTAGACTTGTGAACAGTGAATAATAAAGACCTTTATTATTACTTGTTTTAAATTAAAGAAACGCGGTAGCAGTATCCGGTTACACTATCATCCAAAGATTGACATATGAATTGCGAAATACAAAATAAATTAGTGATAGTACAGCGACCACTTACAAATCTATGTTGTTGAGTTATTAGGTGTTTACTAAAAATGTCTTAGATTCTGTTGTATAGGGCCATTTCAAGCACTTTACTGAAGTTGTTTATTATAGCTATAGGTCTATAGTTTTTCACAGAGTGCTTGTCACCTTTTTGAAATACTGGACAGACTTTAGAGATCTTCCAAGCAGTTGGATAAACGCCAGTTTTTATACACAAATTAAATATTGTGGTTATAGGCTAAACAAGTGCAGAACTACAGTCGTGCAAAACAAAGGTAGGGATTTGATCAGGCCCAGCAGTTAGCTTGCCTTTCAGTTTTTTTAATGCAGATAGCACTTCATCTTCAGAAAAGGGTTTAGTTACTAATTTATAATTGTCATATATGTTGGGAATTGGAGGAATTGTATAGTTACCATTGGACGAGATGTGAGTACTACCAAAATAATCTGCGAAGGCATTCGCTATTTCCTGAGAATCAAATGTTTCTGCACCATTAATCGTCATAGATTTTGGGTAGGCAGCTATCTTGTATCTTGATTTGACGTATTTCCAGAAGTTTGCTAGATCGGTATTAATTCCGTCTTGTATGTTCTTGATTAGGGATGGACTCGGGCTCTGGCTTTCGGGCCGGTCTGGCCCGAGCACTGCCCGATTTCGGGCTCGAATCCGAGCCGGGCCGTTGACTACTTTATTCGGGCCGGGCCTATGTTTTTTCGGGCCGGGCCGGACCAAACGATTCGGGCCGAAAAACGCACTGTCCTTTCACTTCTATCTCACATCGAGTAAGTAAACGTTCTTAATTATATTTTCACGTAGTGTCTTCATGAACCCATTAATAACACTGGACAATAAAATTTTAGTTTTTGTTTGTTACAAGAACTGTAACAGCTGAAGTTTACAGTATTTTTGGCGCTAATTTCAAATATGTTAGTGGGGGTTTTCTATCGGGCATAGTTTTTTTTGTAACTTCAATTTAAAGAAATCCGTTGTTATACACACACGTAATATTGGTACATTTCTAAAATCTGCTTCGCTTGGATTTTCTGGCGTACTCTGCTGCGGGTAAATCGGTCTTAAGATTCCAGCAAAAGTCAGTTAGTATTCTGGGGCTCCACTTTCCTTGGTAACGTGTTTTCATGGTGAATATTTCCTGATGGAAGCGTTCACATGTTCGTCACTCATAGCTCCAGGATTGTTTAAAAAAAAGTCCAGATGTGAATCTAAGAAATGGATCTTTAGTGACATGTTACAGCCAAGTGTTTTATAGTTTTCCAGAAGCTCGGTTATCAGTTCTTTGTAGTTATTTGCCTTGTAATTTCCAAGAAAGTTATTAACAACATTTTTAAAGGATATCCAAGCAGCAAGTTTACAGTCATTCAAACTGCCTTCGAATCCAATATCATTCGTTAGTTTTCTTATATCCGGACTAACAAATATACCTTCTTTTATTTTTGCATCACTTAAATTGGGGAACTTTTGTTTAGGAACTGAAATCCACTTTCCTCCCGATCCATTGCTTTAACAAAATTTTTTATAAGACCTAGCTTAATGTGTAGGGGGAGATAAACTTTTTCAGGTTTTATTAGTGCTGGACTCGCAACGTTCTTCGCTCTCCAACAGTCAATGTTTCTCTTTTTGGCCACACTTGCTTAAGATAATGATTCTTTCTATCTCTGCTGTTCCACTCGCACAAAAAGGAATAAAATTTTGTATAACCAAGTTGTAAACCAAGTAACAGTGCTATAACTTTAAGATCTCCATAAACAAGCCATGAATGTTTCTCGTACTGAATCATATCCAACACAAGTTTTATACTTTCATGTCCCCTTCATGTTAGCTGCATGAACCAAAGAGATCGACAGGTATTTATTCCTAACATGAAGAAGAACCGCTTTCAAACTACGTTTTGAAGAGTCTATAAAAAGACGCCATTTATCAGGATTGTGGGTATATCAAAAAGCTTCCAGTAAAGATCATTGCAATAAACTAAGTCCGTACACTGTGAGCAAAAACATTTGAAGTCACACTGTCTGCCACGAAAACCACTTATTGTTGTGTTGCGTTGTAAAAGATTCCATCCCTCCAGTCGTGATGCTAGTAAATCAGCTCGATTTTTGGATAAATGTAGATCAAGAACGAGGTCATTTAGATCAGACTGATTTATTAAGTGCGGTTCAGTATTTGTATTTTCTAAAAAGTCTGGGTCCCTCCTTTCTACATTTTTGGTGCTACCGGAATCGGAAGCTGTGGACTGTGAAGCACTGGTTTTAACGCAGAGGGAATATTAGGATATTTAACAGTGTGTCTAGTCTTAGCTGTTATCCCTGATATTTTCGTTAAACAAAAATAACAGTCTGTGGAGTGATACTTAGGTTCTCTCCGAACCATCAGAACTGCAAATGTCATGTGACGGAATCCATTCAACCAACCAGTTAACAACGTTACACACGAATTACAACAACTATGAGGGGCCCAAGACATCCTGATAACCCAATTTACATCCAAAATATAATTCATAAAAATTTTTTTATCAATGGAGTTATATTTATTCTCTGAGACTTTAGTGTTACCTCACCACAAATATAGCAGAAACAGTCTGGGTGGTTAATGCAACTACCTAGCATTTTATTGAAAATTTCACTGTAATACACTCACAAACTTCAGTGTAATTAATTACGCAGGACATAATTGCTAGTTATGTAATTTGGATGAATCATAGTAGCGTGTCATTTGTAAATAATTTTATTAATGTGTTGAAATAATAAAATTATATTATTATTTATCCTGGACATTAAAAACAAAAATAAAATGTTTAGTTTGAATAGCAAGATACATATTGAAAAAAATCAACTTATTATTATTAAACAATCATAGTTAGTGCCCATGTTACGTTTGTGGGAAAATGTATAATAATGCCATTATCGAACTCATGCCATAAAAAAAGGATAAAGTAAATAAAATTTTATTGCTATATAAAAGGATCTATGTACTGATTTATACCTTTTGGTAATCATTTTTTAAAAAACTTTTTAACCTTAAACAATTACTTCATTTTAGTTCTATTCCATCAGATAATATGTATTTCTAAAGAATAAGATATCCTTTACATACCACAATTTGAAAATTAAACTTTTTTAAAGCAAAACATTCTGTATATTATTTGACTTTCAGGTTCCGTAAGTTCTAATAACATTAGGTACCAATTTTCAATCGTTTGAGACATTAACCGATGAAGTTTGGTACCGTTTATGCCATGACCAATAAACAATTTATTTAATTTCTAACATTAAATAATTCACCAAAAGTATTAAATCTTAAACTTTGGCACGATTTGTCAGTCGGTCAAATAAAAATTTGAAAGAACAAGAACAAAGACAATCAAATTATAGATCAAAGTTCAATTCCAAAAGTTTCAGATTCTCAAAGTAAAAAAAGGCTATAAAAATGCGTCGGTAACAATTTCATAAACAATGAAAATTGCTAAACATTTTGTACTTTTGTTACATATTTTTAGGATTTTTCAAAGAATCAAAAATCAAATGATATACTACGGTATGTTCCACAATTATCTTGATTGTAACTCAAAATCATTATACTTTTAAATCAAACAAAAAGAGTGATAGTTACCTATTGAACACAACTGAAAAAAATATCTTATTCACTGAATGAAAGTCGGACCGGCCCGAAATTTCGGGCCGGGCCGTCAGTTTTCATTTCGGGTCGGGCCTCGGGCCGGGCCGGTCGCTTTTCTGTGTCGGGCCGGGCTGGGCTTATTAAAAGCACAGCCCGGCCCGGCCCGGCCCGGCCCGAGTCCATCCCTATTTTTGATGTATAAATTATGTGCTTCACGTATTTCATTTTTTAGAATTGAAGGAATCATTTTAAATTCATTAAGTGATGAGTCTGAACGAATTCTGCAGTGACGTTTCCATAATTTGTTCTTCAATTTTATTTTTTGTATGATAAGACCCCATTTCGAATGGACCTGCACCTTGCCGAAGTTCTAAATTACTAGAACAGGTGAAATGGCTTGCGTGTTCTAATGAGCTAAAGAGCCAAACTACAGGTCCAACCAAAGTAGTAGGGTCGTTAGTGAGGAACCAGACTAAGACAGGTCCCCGAAAGAGGGCAGCGGCTCTTTCGGTACTTAGATTGGCAGAGACCATAGGGGTCGGTATGGCAGTCTAAGACACACTACCGCGATGTGGAAGGCAACGGGAAACCACCACATTATCTTCCAAGTACACAGCGTACCTAAATTATAATAAAATGATGGCATTCTCTGGGGTAAAAGATTCCGGAGTTAAAATAGTCCCTCATTCGGATCTCCGGGAGGGGACTACTTCGGAGGATGCGATCGGAAAGTTAAAAATAAGAGTCAGGAACATTCTGCGAGTCGGAGCGTGGAATGTTAGAACTATGAAGCAAGTAGGTAAGCTAGAGAACCTAAAAATCGAAATGAATAGGTTATCACTAGACATAGTAGGGATCAGCGAAGTTCGGTGGCCAGAGGCGGGGAATTTTTGGAGTGGAGACTTCAGGGTAATTCATACAGGAGCAGAAGACGGAAATTTGGGTGTGGGGATAGTTATGCGGAAAAAGATAGGATACTGTGTAGAAAATTACTTACAAAAGAACGAAAGAGTGCTCATGGTTAGATTAGAATCTAAACCGGTAAAAACAGTAATAATACAAGTATACATGCCCACCTCTAGCTACAGTGACGAAGAGGTAGAAGCCATCTACAAAGATATCGAAGACATATTAAGATACGAAAAGGACATGAAAATTTAATAATTACGGGGGATTTTAATGCCGTGGTAGGTGAGGATAGGGAAGGAGCGGTAGTGGGTTTATTTGGTTTAGGCACGAGAAACGACAGGGGAAATAGGCTGGTAGAATTTTGTGACAAGAACAATTTAATTATCACAAACACATTATTTCAACATCATGCTAGAAGACGATATATGTGGAAGATGCCAGGAGATATAGGAAGATATCAAATAGATTACATTCTTGTTAGACAACGGTTTAGGAATCAAGTAAAAGACTGTAGAAGCTACCCAAAAGCAGATATAGATACTGACCACAACATCGTAATTATGAAGGCCGCACTTAAATTTAAGAATATGAAAAAAAGGAGCGGAAAAAGGCACTTGGACTTAGAGAAACTAAAAGATAAAGATATTCAAGTAAGATTCGAAAAAAAGTCAAATGAATTGCTGAATGATATCGGGAAAATATCTGAAACTAAGGAAGTAGAAACAGAATGGAATAACATTAAATCCAGCCTAGACATGGCGGCCAGAAATATTTTGGGGTATACACAAAAAGAAAATAAGAAAGCATGGATAACAAAGGATATCGTGAATTTAATAGAAGAAAGATGAAAATACAAAAATTAATCAGACGAAACAGCAAAACAGAGATACAAAGCCATAAAATGGGAAATTATTCGAAAATGCAGGAAAGCTAAAGAACAGTGGATTGATGAAAAGTGCAAAGAAGTACAAACTAAGATGGAAATAGGAAAGACAGACGAAGCATACAAATTAATTAGAATGAATTTTAGGGATATAAAACCGTATAGCAAAAATATAAGGGACGCACAAGGAAACGTCATTATAGAAAACGTAGAGAAAGTGAGTAGATGGCAAGAATATATAGGGAATTTATATGCAGGAGAGGAACTAACTGCATTAGAACGGGAATCAGACATTGAAAATGATGACTTGGGATATCCTATACTCCGAGACGAGTTTGAATTAGCATTAAAGAGTCTGAAAAATGGTAAGGCGCCGGGTACAGATAAGGTGCAAGCAGAAACTCTAAAAGCCGCTGGACAAGCAGTAACAGAACGTCTCTTCCAACTTGTAAGCTATATGTATGAGACAGGCAAAATACCCAAAGATTTCAAACGTAGCATCATAGTAACTATACCAAAAAAGAAAGGCGCGGATAGATGTGAAAATTTTCGAACAATAAGTTTGACAGCACACGTGTCAAAAATATTAACTAGAATTGTGCAAAGACGAATGGAAAAACGAGCTGAAGAAATACTAGGAAAAGACCAATTTGGGTTTAGGCGAAACAGGGGAGCACGGGAGGCTATTTTAGCTCTGAGAGTGATAATGGAGAAAACAATAGAAAAAGGGGAAAGCGTGTATATAGGGTTTGTAGATCTGGAAAAAGCATTCGACAATGTAAATTGGAAAAAAATGTTTGAAATACTCAAAAAGATTGGAATGAGTTATAGGGATAGACGAATAGTACATAGCTTATACAAAGAGCAAACAGCAGTAATAGAATTAGAGCAGGAATGTAGAGAAGTAAACATTAGGAAAGGGGTAAGACAGGGATGTGCCCTATCCCCATTGATTTTTAACTTGTACATAGAAGAGGCAATGAATACTGTCAAATGCAAGAAGACATTTGGAATTACTATGCAAGGACAAAAATTGATATGCTTAGATTTGCAAATGATATAGCGGTATTAGCATTTAGCAAGGAAGAGTTAGAAGCTGCTGTTAATGAAATGGAAACGGTTCTAACAGAGAGATACGGTATGAAAATTAACAAAACTAAAACTAAAGTTCTAGTTTGCAAAGGTGGGGAAAATAAATCAAAAACAAGAATACAAGTATTTAACACGAACTTACAAGAGGTTAAGGATTTCTGCTACCTAGGAAGCCAAATAACGCAAGATGGGAAAAGCACAAAAGATATAAAACAAAGATTAGCACAAGGTCGTGCTACATTTAACAAGAAAAAGCAACTACTGTGCTCAAAGACCACAAACATAGAAACAAGGAAAAGATTGCTTAAAACATATGTGTGGAGCACAGCACTGTACGCCTGTGAAGCCTGGACAGTAGGAAATGCGGACAAGAAAAAGGTAGAAGCCTTTGAAATGTGGTGTTACAGGCGTATGATGAAGATATCATGGACAGACAAAGTTAAGAACGAAGAGGTACTAAAAATGGTAGGGGAAGAAAGAAATATGTGGACAACGGTAAAAAATAGGAGAGATAGGATGATAGGCCACATACTACAGCATGAGGGAATAGTGCAGAATATATTAGAAACAGAGAATTGAATTGAATTGAATTTTCTCCTCGTACTCGAAAGCCCTATTATTAATATGTTTTAGTTTAAAATAAAATTCCACATAATCTACTTACGTTTAATCGGCAATTATCGTTTTCATCTTGGCACTTATTTTATCTTTCACTTTTAAAATTATTACGTAATCACTTTATTTCATAGTGGCGCACCTCGGCCTTTGTTGAGTTGTAAACTGAATTCGTTATCACTGTACCTGCTAATATATTATTCAGTTCCCACTCCGTCAGTGGGCATGTCTACAAACTCGTCGCTCATTTTTAACCAATCAAATAATTACATTCAAAGTAGTTTCTAATGTAATTTTCTATGCTTCCCAATAATTGTAACCTGCTTGCAGATGTCTTCGTTATCGACATGCGGTGTTTTGATAAATTTAATTGCTTTTCCATAAACAACTGATGCAATTCGACTTTTAATTTACATATATACCTGTTGTTCACGCAATTTTTAATCTGCTTTCTTATCAAAAATGGTTAACTATTTTGTACGCATTTACCTATGCTACCTGAAGCTCTATTTCTATCTCCGTATTAATCTGATTGTTTGGAACTTTTTTGACTGCGTGTCTGATTGCATTTTATTATGTTTACATATAAATATACGCGTGCTTCCACTGAAAAACATCATTACTTGCTTTATCTAAATTAACTAAACTTTATCTACAGGGTATTAAATATTTTCTATTTACCTAATGAATGTGTTCCTGGTTTCTATGCTAACTATGCGTCTTCCTATGTTTATCTGCGTCTCTTAAAACTATTTATACTTTATATACAGGGTGTTGACTGCTTACTATATACAAACTATCTATATTTCTCAATTCTTTCCTAAATAAATGCCGTTTTCTGCTGCCTATGGTAATTTCTCATTTCTAAACGACCTTTAGTATAAAGTGCACCCTTAAACAACCCCTTATCACAGCAATAAGCAATATATAGTTATATATATATATATATATATATATATATATATATATATATATATTGCTATGCATAAACAAGAATTGGAATTATCGTTCTCCGACGTTGGACTGTCATATAAATATTGCTATAAACTCTCTCCAGGAACTTAACTGAATTTTATCGTGTCTCGACCTTGTCGACTAATAACAAAATTTGATATGTTACCGCCTTACTCGTTATCAATTTCGTATTCAACTTATAGCTCCTCCTTGATTGTTTAAATTATCAAATCACTCCCATTAACTTTATCTTATGGCCTCGACTAACATTTATTTGGAATTATAAAATTCAGTTAATTCGATTCTATATAATGAAACAAATATTATGTAGTTTTTGTAAATTATTTAAAATACACTTTTCAATTAATTAATGTTGTGAATCTCATTTATCAAAAATCATATACTTTTTAATCAAACCCAAAGTCACAAAAAAAAACTATTATCTTTTTAAAGGAAGTGTGGAACGTTCAAAACTTCTTATCATATCACGCACTTTATACGTATGCAAGTCCTCTGTTTTGTTGACTTTTCACATTCATTTATATTAAGCAAATTCAATATTCAAATAAAATAAATCGAAAAATAATGTCTTATAACTAGAAATATAACCTGGTCTATTTTCTTCGCATTGACGCATGCATAATCAGCTAGTATTTCCCATGCATTAAGCCATCCATTTGAATAAAATTTATTTTCCCCCAATGCAGGATTATTACATGCCCATTTGAAATATTGTCTATTTACACGCTTGAACTATTGCATTTAAATTATTGCCATCACCCTCTGGACTACCATTATTAACTTATACTTATGCACCCCAATTTATTGTCATCTCATTCAGGCTTATTTCTTCTTATCAATTTCCCCAAACTTAGAATTGGATTATCATCCTCCGGACTCGGAAATCGTAGTTTATTTTTCCCGGACTTAGAAGCCCTATTATTATTATGTTTTAGTTTAAATAAATTCCCTAAAATCTACTTACGTTTAATCGGCAATCGTAATTTTCATCTTCGCACTTATACAATTTTTCACTTTCAATTATTATTACGTATCACACTTTATTTCATAGTGGAGCACCTCGGCCTTTGTTGAGTTGAAAACTGCCTTTGTTATCACTGTACCTGTTAATATATCATTGCTCTCCTACTCCGTCAGTGGGTATGGTCTACAAACTCGTCGCTCATTTTAACGAATTAAATCTTTGCATTTAAAGTAGTTTCTGATGTAATTTTCTATGCTTTCAAATAATTGTGACCTGCTCGCAGGTGCTTTGTTATCAAACATGCGATGTTTTGACGAATCTAATCGCTTTTCCATAAACAACTGATGCAATTCGACTATTAATTTTCATATATGCATGTTATTTACGCAATTTTTAATCTCCTTTCTTATTAAAAATGGTTAACTATTTTATACGCATTTACACTATGCTTCCTGAAGCTCTATTTCTTATTTCCGTATTACCCTAATTGTTTGGAACTCTTTTGGATGCGTGTTTCATTACACTTTATTATGTTTACATATAAAATACGCGTGCTTCCACTGAAAAATATCATTACTTGCCTTGCCTAAATTAACTAAAACTCTATCTATAGGGTATTAAATATATACTATTTACTTAATGCATGTCTTCCTTGTTTCTACGCTAACTATGCGTCTTCCTATGTTTATCTGCGTCGCTTAAAACTACTTATACTTTATATACAGGGTGTTGACTGCTTACTATTTACAAACTATCTCCATTTCTCAATTCTTTACTAAATAAATGCAGTTTTCTGCAGCCTATGGTAATTTCTCATTTCTAAACGACCTTTAGTATAAAGTGCAACCTTAAACAAGCCCTTATCACAGCAATAAGCAATATATATTTATATATATATATATATATATATATATTGCTATGCATAAACAAAAATTGGAATTATCGTTCTCCGACGTTGGACTGTCATATAAATATTGCTATAAACTCTCTCCAGGAACTTAACTGGATTTTATCGTGTCTCGACACCATTAAACAACCCCTTATCACAGTATAATATATAAATTCTTACACTCACACATTCACATTCTCATACATACATTCACTGTTAGCGGCCACGTGCGCTGACAGCGGCACCGCATGACTTCACAAAAGATTCCTAGATACGTGGTCCGGGTGTCTGTGAAAACCCCCTGTGCAACCACACGGTGACTAACGGAAATGAAAAGGCAATAGAGATATAGGAAAGGTAAAAAGAGGGAGGTAGGCATTTTGGAATGTATAAGTGACACTTCCAGGTAGAAAAGATTAGAGGAAAGGCTCGCATTGAGCAAAAAGATAGAAAAGGTGGATAGAAAAGCACTGCTTAACTAGCCAATGTGGTCAGTTGCCCGGAGTGAGAAAAAATCACTCTTATGTGGTAGACGGGTGTTCCGGGACAATAACAGGTACACCGAATGAAAAATAAGGCGAAACGGAGACAGCAGGATAAGAAAAAGTAGAATTTTTGGACAAGCGTCCGAGAGAAGGTAGAGAGTTGTCCCTGTTAAGCGCAGGTCGGTCTGAAGGACCACCTGCTATATTAATCATACAAGTTAAGTTACAAAATTACTAGACTCTTGATGAGAACTAGTACAATCATTTTTCTAACGAGTGCATCCACTGCGATAAGAAAATCAGACAAAAGTTGACACAACAGCTTAAAAGTATCACTACAGATACCTTCACGCAAAAACCAACTGTTTCAGGGTAATTTTTAGAAACGGTAACGCCATAAACACACAAGAATGCCTAAATATAAGCAGTTAAATACAGACACACTGTCCCAATATGCTAAAACAACCGAGAATTTAATAAGATATCAATAAAAAGCGATAGCACCTCACCACGAAGTCCAATAAAAAACAATAAAAAAAATGTTTATGTTATGATGACTTAGTAAAAGGAGAAAACAAGTAATGATAAAAGATAAGGTGTTCGACTGTAATAATTTAGAAGAAAAACGCATGGAATAGAAACTCCTATTTTTTTTTTGCAACTGCGAATATGGACTATTTCTTACAAAGGCATAGGCCGCGGCTCCTATGTGAGCCCAAAGAACAAAAGCATCCACTCAACGTCAGCTAAAACCAATCATAAAAATTCAATGAGTTATTACAACCAAAGTTACGACAATCACCATGTAATTAAACTACGTAAGATAAATGCTAAAAACAAAATAATATGATGTAGAAAAGGTACTAGAATTAATTAAATAAAGCGACAGAGTTATAGTGGGGACCTAGATAATAAACAGATATATGACTACCAATAAATTCAAGGGAAAGGTGACAGATAGCAAAAAGTTTAAGGTAAAAAAGGCAAAAGTATAGAAGGTAAGTGCTGTATAAAAAAAGAAATGGCTGAATAAAATTAACTAATTCATAGTAGAAACAAAAACATTAGGTAAATCGTTAAAGAAATGAAACGTGAAAAATTTTTGATGTACGCAAAGCTTGAGCGATTTTAAAGATATTTTCATCCCACCTAGTGTGGTCTGAATCGATATATGAAGAGATAGCGGTAATTAAAACTCGATTTACTGATAAAATTGTTGAAGAACAAAAAGAAAATCTAACAACGCATATAATTGCTAGGGTGACAAGCCCTCCTTTGAACCTCAACTAGATTTATGAACAAAAACTTCAAAATCATCCTCAAAAAATGATTCAAAAATTACTAGAGCGACAAATTTACCACGAGTCTTGTCTAGACTTATGTAATGCTGAGCGACCAACTCCTCATAAGTCTCGTCTAGACAAACATACTGCTGAGCGACCAGCCACGACGACAAGTCTCGCCTAGACCAAATAGATCTTAAAACGCTGCGTTGCAATACCGATATAAATAAAAAAGTTTGTTATCAAAACAAAATCATACTCGCTACACAAGACAATATTTTAGCGATACATCTACAGAAAAAAACCAGTAGTACAAAATTATTAAAGTATTACTTTTATATCGAGGAATCTATCAACAACCATCTTAGCTAAAAGGTATAGTAAATGAACTTAAATACAAAACATTATCATCAACCTCATTATTGTAGTGTTTAAGAAAGCAGATATAACGTAATCAAGTTTACTATAATGTTTTAGAAGGTATAGATATAACCAAGGTAAGAATTTAGTTAATTGCATTAGCTGTATTTAGGGCCAAAATTTTCTTTTAGAAGGTATTGGTAACCTATAGTTAGTTATTTAGGTTGTAAGGAAACACTTTAAAATTATGGCAAACAAAGATAATGTAATAGATAGGTAAAATTTAAACTAAAAACATGTTTTAATAAACTAAAATAATTTCAGGTTTAAGATAATTATTTAACTAAACTTAGTGTCATATTAAGGGATTTTTTCTTTTTTAATCATAATGAATGGTAAATAAAGGTTTTTATCTATGACTAGAATACTTACAAAAAGAATTATTTAATCCAAAGCACATGTTTAAAGTGAGGTTATGTAATTTGCTAAACACATTTGAAAGGCATATGCTTTAGTTTCATCCTAAATTAGGTTAGGTAATTATTTGAGAGAATTTAAATATAAATACACTACTTTTATAAAGGGAAAATGCCAATTAACTAAGTTAGAAATAAGATATATGACAGGTAAACAATAATTCTCCAAACATTCCCAACTTAATCCTTCAGATTGATATTTCAACTGCATTCAATGTCACGGCAACATAAGATAAAAATTACCAAATGCAATGTTGCCAGATTGTGTTTCTTCTATTCAAAAGCCATTAAAATTTTAAAAAATTATTTTTTATTATCATTGAGTAAAAAACCCCAATTTCTACAAAAATATTCTAAACTAACACGCGTCGCGTGTTCAGAGCGACTACCACAGTTGGCAACACTGGTACTAAACACGTTCACATTATTGCACAACAAAGATATTACAGAATAATTACTTGTCAAATTGTATCACATGCCAAATGCGTTTACAATGATACAAGTTGCACCTTAAAAAGATAAAAAGTACTCACTTAAAAATGCGGAACTCTTCACGATTTTGCGGGTCATCCTTGCGCAGAGGCCATACTCATCTTCGTCTGGGTGTAGGTTACGTTATGTCATCGTTGAAACCAGATTTAACGTCTTCCCTCTTCTTTGATCGTAGGTAGGACGAACGAACAACCAGGTAAGGAACGATAAAGCAAGATAAGGAAAAACCTACATTCTAAAAAAGAAACTTAAATACAAAACATTATCATCAACCTCATTATTGTAGTGTTTAAGAAAGCAGATATAACGAAATCAAGTTTACTATAGTGTTTTAGAAGGTATAGCTATACCAAGGTAAGAATTTAGTTAGTTGCATTAGCTGTATTTAGGGACAAAATTTTCTTAAAGAAGGTATTTGTAACCTATAGTTAGTTATTTAGATTGTAAGGAAACACTTTAAAATTATGGCAAACTAAGATAATGTAATAGATAGGTAAAATTTAAACTAAAAACAGGTTTCAATAAAGTAAAATAATTTCAGGTTTAAGATAATTATTTAACTAAACTTAGTGTCATATTAAGGGATTTTTTCTTTTTTTAATCATAATGAATGGTAAATAAAGGTTTTTATCTATGCCTAGAATACTTACAGAAAGAATTATTTAATCCAAAGCACATGTTTAAAGTGAGGTTATGTAATTTGCTAAACACATTTGAAAGGCATATGCTTTAGTTTCATCCTAAATTAGGTTAGGTAATTATTTGAGAGAATTTAAATATAAATACACTACTTTTATAAAGGGAAAATGCCAATTAACTAAGTTAGGAATAACATATATGACAGGTAAACAATAATTCTTCAAACATTCCCAACTTAAATCTTCAGATTGATATTTCAACTGCATTCAATGTCACGGCAACATAAGATAAAAATTACCAAATGCAATGTTGCCAGATTGTGTTTCTTCTATTCAAAAGCCATTAAAATTTTAAAAAATTATTTTTTATTATCTTTAAGTAAAAAAACCCAATTTCTACAAAAATATTCTAAACTAACCCTTATAAGATAAATCGGAGGTAAAGACAAATTTTCAACATAAGTTTGGGCGCCACTGTTATACTGCCGGTGTCGCGTGTTCACAGTCACTACCAACGTTGGCAACACTGGTACTATACACGTTCACATTATTGTACAACAAAGATATTACGGCATAATTACTTGTCAAATTGTATCACATGTCAAATGCGTTTACAATGATACAAGTTGCACCTTAAAAAGATAAAAAGTACTCACTTAAAAATGTGGAACTCTTCACGATTTTGCGGGTCATCCTTGCGCAGGGGCCATACTCATCTTCGTCTGGGTGTAGGTTACGTTATGTCATCGTTGAAACCAGATTTAACGTCTTCCCTCTTTGTTCGTAGGTAGGACTAACGAACAACCAGATAAAGAACGATAAAGCAAGATAAGGAAAAACCTACATTCTAAAAGAGAAATGACACGCAAACGTCACCGTTCGACGTCTCGTTGGCTAATAATGTCGTGTCACACTCCCCGCACTTGCGCCATTACTCCGCATCGGCGCATTCTTTTGCGCTGACGCAACTGTTAGGGATGGCGAAAATTTAACAAGTCCATTTGAAAAATAATGGCGGGAATTCACTCACAAATTTAAAAGTGTACATCTCCAAATTTGAAATGTAACATTCTTAAAACATGAACGGGCTGTTACAACCATTAGTAGAATGCTATGCGATACCTTTAGTTAGGGTGCACATACCATAGGGTTTTTTGAAGTCGAACACACTTCCCGCGTTTATAGAACGCGTTGGAATTAATGTTTGAAATAATAATTATTCATTATTTAGCACTGATTGAATCCGGCTCGAAGAACCATGGGCACGAAAGGGTTTATTGCTTCACAAATAGGATTGGAAGTTGACTCTTTCGGATATTAATTTAGAGTTTAGTTTATTAACACTAATTAGCTTAGCAAAAGAAACACTTCGATTGGACATGTATGTAGAATAAAAACAAGACGTGCTCGGATAACGTATGTACATTTACTTTATTAATTAGTTTAGTTACTCAAGGCGATACTCAAAGCGTAGATAATTGTGAAGGTCGATGTTATAGTTGTCAGAAACCTAGCAACAATGTCAAGAAAATCAATAATATAGGCGGTACGAAACCGACGTTCACGCGATGCACAGATAGTGGTTTCGAATATGCTATCTGATATGAATTTATAATTAACTCCCATATAATATTAATGTATTTGCATTCAGTTGATGTACGTGTATATTATGTTTATTCTTTATCAGTAAATTGACGTTAATTACTATTGTGGCTTTGCTTCTACTGAAAGTCCAACTCGCTAACAAATAGTTCAATAACCGTGCACAAGCGAGGCATTTTTAAATACTAGAAACAATTACATATTTATTTAGAATGATTGCTCATAAGGAGATTGCGAATAACAATAATATTACGCGACCGCTTTCGAGCGCATCTTACATAGTACTGTTCACCTTAACGACCGACGTTACCCCTATGCAAGCTAGTTCAATAAAGTGAGGTGCGTTGGCATTTTTGTAGATTCTAACCGCTTGAACGGTTTAACCCAGGTGAAGTTAAATTTATAATTCCGCAGAAGCGACATAAAACCCTAACAGCAACCACATCATATTCACACTCACATATATTTAATGTAAATTCATCGATTTCACCTCACATACTTCTAACGTTTTGATAATAACATATAAAAACCTTACACTGGAATTATTTAATTTTTTTGTACAATAGAAGGTAAACCGTTGCTAAATTTTATAAGTGAGATATACATTGTATTACTTTCTAAATCTTTCAAATATTTAAGTTGTCTATAAAGCAAGGTATAATTATTACTAAACTGCTTACTACTAATTTACAAATTCTAATCTTTCTTTAACATCTAGAAAAATTTAATGTACAGTTCTTATCTACTTATCTAGATACAGCAAGCGACAAAGTCCTAACACTAGCAAAAACCATAGCACACATGGAATACCACATTATGATATAGAATAATTACAGAAAATACATAAAATAAAAAAATATACAATTGGACGTTTGTTAGTACGTAAGGAGATATAAAGGATTAAAGCATTTTGCGATTTATACAGAATACCCAAAAACTAATATACAAAATTGAAACTTGTCAGCATGCAACCACAAATGTTTTTAGACACTTTTTTATGTATAATCACATTAATTGCACAAAATAGACATTCACTACTATCTTGATGTGCACAATACCAATATAAAAGGCATGCAAACGGACCTTCGTTAAGATGTGTACAAATTGACATTTATTAGCATGAACCTGCCAAAACTTTCAAATGACTTACGAGGTTGAATATAATTACAGGAATAGTATGTGAAAAGACGTTAGTTAGTATGGGATCGCGTATGTCTTTTCAAGCTACTTTTACAAAATGCAAAATAACTGCATAAATTGCATGCGAATGGACGTTCGTTTGTATAGGACCACATATGTCTTGCTACGCTACTTTTACGAGATGCAAAATAACTACATAAATTGCATGTATACGGGCGTTCGTTTGTATGTGACGACATATGGCTTTTTAAGGTACTTTTACGAGATGCAGAATAACTACATAAACTGCATGTATACGGACGTTTCTTTGTATGGGTCCGCATATGTCTTTACAAGTTACTATTACAAGATGCAGTATAATTACATAAATTGCATGCGAATGGACGTTCGTTTGTATGGGTCCGCATATGTCTTGTTAAGTTATCTTTATCAGATGTCAAATCATTACATAAATTGCATGCGAATGGGCGTTCATTTGTATGAGACCGCATATGTCTTGCCACCCTACTTTTAAGACATGCAGAATAAGTACATAAATTGCATGTATACAAACGTTCGTTTGCATGGGACCACATATGTGTTGTCACATTACTTTTACAAGATGCAGAATAACTACATAAATTGCATGTATACGGACGTTCGTTTGTATGGGTCCGCATATGTCTTTTTAAGCTACCCTTACGAGATGCAGAATAATTACATAAATTGCATGCATATGGACGTTCGTTTGTATGAGACTGCATATGTCTTGTCACGCTACTTTTACTAGATGCAGAATAACTACATAAATTGCAGTTATACGGACGTTCGTTTGTATGGGTCCGCATATGTCCTTCCAAGTAACTATTACAAAATGCAGTATAATTACATAAATTGCATGCGAATGGACGTTCGTTTGTATGGGTCCGCATATGACTTTTCAAGCTACCTTTACGAGATGCAGAATAATTACATAAATTGCGTGCATATGGACGTTGGTTTGTATGAGACTGCATATGTCTTGTCACGCTACTTTTACTAGATGCAGAATAACTACATAAATTGCAGTTATACGGACGTTCGTTTGTATGTGACGACATATGACTTTTTAAGGCACTTTTACAAGATGCAGAATAACTACATAAATTGCAGTTATACGGACGTTCGTTTGTATGGGTCCGCATATGACTTTTCAAGCTACCTTTACGAGATGCAGAATAATTACATAAATTGCGTGCATATGGACGTTGGTTTGTATGAGACTGCATATGTCTTGTCACGCTACTTTTACTAGATGCAGAATAACTACATAAATTGCAGTTATACGGACGTTCGTTTGTATGTGACGACATATGACTTTTTAAGGCACTTTTACAAGATGCAGAATAACTACATAAATTGCAGTTATACGGACGTTCGTTTGTATGGGTCCGCATATGTCCTTCCAAGTAACTATTACAAAATGCAGTATAATTACATAAATTGCATGCGAATGGACGTTCGTTTGTATGGGTCCGCATATGTCCTTCCAAGTAACTATTACAAAATGCAGTATAATTACATAAATTGCATTCGAATGGACGTTCGTTTATATGGGTCCGCATATGATTTTTCAAGCTACTTTTACAATATGCAGAATAATTACATAAATTGCATGCATATGGACGTTCGTTTGTATGAGACTACATATGTCTTGTCACGTTACTTTTACGAGATGCAGAATAACTACATAAACTGCATGTATACGGACGTTTCTTTGTATGGGTCCGCATATGTCTTTACAAGTTACTATTACAAGATGCAGTATAATTACATAAATTGCATGCGAATGGACGTTCGTTTGTATGGGTCCGCATATGTCTTGTTAAGTTATCTTTATCAGATGTCAAATCATTACATAAATTGCATGCGAATGGGCGTTCATTTGTATGAGACCGCATATGTCTTGCCACCCTACTTTTAAGACATGCAGAATAAGTACATAAATTGCATGTATACAAACGTTCGTTTGCATGGGACCACATATGTGTTGTCACATTACTTTTACAAGATGCAGAATAACTACATAAATTGCATGTATACGGACGTTCGTTTGTATGGGTCCGCATATGTCTTTTTAAGCTACCCTTACGAGATGCAGAATAATTACATAAATTGCATGCATATGGACGTTCGTTTGTATGAGACTGCATATGTCTTGTCACGCTACTTTTACTAGATGCAGAATAACTACATAAATTGCAGTTTTACGGACGTTCGTTTGTATGGGTCCGCATATGTCCTTCCAAGTAACTATTACAAAATGCAGTATAATTACATAAATTGCATGCGAATGGACGTTCGTTTGTATGGGTCCGCATATGTCCTTCCAAGCTACTATTACAAAATGCAGAATAATTACATAAATTGCATGCGATATGGACGTTCGTTTGTATGGGTCCGCATATGTCTTTTAAGCTACCTTTTACGAGATGCAGAATAATTACATAAATTGCATGCATATGGACGTTCGTTTGTATGAGACTGCATATGTCTTGTCACGCTACTTTTACTAGATGCAGAATAACTACATAAATTGCAGTTATACGGACGTTCGTTTGTATGGGTCCGCATATGTCCTTCCAAGTAACTATTACAAAATGCAGTATAATTACATAAATTGCATGCGAATGGACGTTCGTTTGTATGGGTCCGCATATGTCCTTCCAAGTAACTATTACAAAATGCAGTATAATTACATAAATTGCATGCGAATGGACGTTCGTTTGTATGGGTCCGCATATGTCTTTTTAAGCTACCCTTACGAGATGCAGAATAATTACATAAATTGCATGCATATGGACGTTCGTTTGTATGAGACTGCATATGTCTTGTCACGCTACTTTTACTAGATGCAGAATAACTACATAAATTGCAGTTATACGGACGTTCGTTTGTATGGGTCCGACATATGACTTTCTAAGGCACTTTTACAAGATGCAGAATAACTACATAAATTGCAGTTATACGGCCGTTCGTTTGTATGGGTCCGCATATGTCCTTCCAAGTAACTATTACAAAATGCAGTATAATTACATAAATTGCATGCGAATGGACGTTCGTTTGTATGGGTCCGCATATGACTTTTCAAGCTACCTTTACGAGATGCAGAATAATTACATAAATTGCGTGCATATGGACGTTGGTTTGTATGAGACTGCATATGTCTTGTCACGCTACTTTTACTAGATGCAGAATAACTACATAAATTGCAGTTATACGGACGTTCGTTTGTATGTGACGACATATGACTTGTTAAGTTACTTTTACAAGATGCAGAATAACTACATAAATTGCAGTTATACGGACGTTCGTTTGTATGGGTCCGCATATGTCCTTTTCAAGTAACTATTACAAAATGCAGTATAATTACATAAATTGCATGCGAATGGACGTTCGTTTGTATGGGTCCGCATATGTCCTTCCAAGTGACTATTACAAAATGCAGTATAATTACATAAATTGCATTCGAATGGACGTTCGTTTATATGGGTCCGCATATGATTTTTCAAGCTACTTTTACAATATGCAGAATAATTACATAAATTGCATGCATATGGACGTTCGTTTGTATGAGACTACATATGTCTTGTCACGTTACTTTTACTAGATGCAGAATAACTACATAAATTGCAGTTATACGGACGTTCGTTTGTATGGGTCCGCATATGTCCTTTTAAACTACCCTTACAAGATGCAGAATAATTACATAAATTGCATGCATATGGACGTTCGTTTGTATGAGACTGCATATGTCTTGTCACGCTACTTTTACTAGATGCAGAATAACTAAATAAATTGCAGTTATACGGACGTTCGTTTGTATGTGACGATATATGACTTATTAAGGCACTTTTACGAGATGCAGAATAACTACAAAAATTGCATGTATACAGACGTTCGTTTGTATGGGTCCGCATATGTTTTATGAACGTACTTTTAGAAGGTGCAGAATATGCACATAAAAAGCACGTAAATGGGCGTTCGTTTGTAAGTGATGACATATCAATGTCTTCTTATATTTTGAATAGTAAGTGCATAAATTATATGCTGCAGGTGTTCCTTAGAATATTTTCGTGTAATGTAATTGTAAGTTATTTTGTGATAGCACCAAAATTACATCACAGACAAATTTGGGGGGTTAGACCTCTTGGGTGAAGCACAATAGTTACTTGAATTGTCTGCCTATTCAAAATAATTTTCTATCATCCACTATTTCGTCCACTTGGTTTTATATTCAAGTGCGTATTTTATTTTAATTTTGCATTCTCTGTTAATAAACAACAAATTCTATAAAACATTTTGCTCTCCACAATTTAGCTATCGATCAGGTCGTTTACCTGCGCTGATTAAACGAACTTATTACAAAACTTTAATTGTATAATTATATAATCTGTCAAAATTATAGATACGTTGTCTCCATAATTAAACTGATATTTATTTTTAATTGTATATTCGTCGTGTTTGCTTATGATTTAAAACTTCTAAACAATTGATAATGTAGCGGCCATTTTAATTATTGCTCTCCTACTTCATTTTAGTTAAGAAAGAAATTGATGGTGTTTAGGTTTATAATTGGCTGTCATTTTTACCGGTTGCCATTTAAAGTTCGCGATCGTAGTATCTTTGAGTTCAACTAAGATAGAGTTATTTTTTATTAGACGAGAACATTTACTTCTGTCATAAACTGCCAGTCTGTAAGAATTTCTTACTCAAGTAAGAAATTATTTCCTCAATTCGTTATAATTTGCAATCCTTGCGTATAAATGTTAAAGTATTGTTTATAGAATAAAGTAAAGCTTCGCAAGAGCATATTTCTTACATTTTAAAATTGATACAGCTAGAAAATTATTTAGAATTCGAAGTATAGTTCATTCCTTTTAACTTTAGGATGACGTCAAATGTAGTAATGAAATGTTAGCAACTATATGTAAATGAATACCTAGAAAACTGCTTAAAGGAAGGTTACTGTCATTTAACACAAGTAGTGATGTAAGGCCGTCAGACTTCAAAACGGTGCACGTGTATGTTCTTCCATTGAAAGTTTCAATGTAACATATGCGTGCACTGTTTTGAAGTCAGACCGGCCTTATATTACTTTCAATGTAACATACATGTGTGACTTCAAAACGTGATCACGCGTATGCTACGTTGAAAAAATGTAAGTGCGTGCAGAAAAAATGTGGAGCTGTTTTGAATTCGGTTCTCTAGCGAGAAGTTATAAAGTAGGTCAGAGGCAAAATATGCTAAATCCGGTTTGAATTCAAAGTGCGACCACTCTGCAAATACACATGGGCCGGTTTCAATTCAAAATGTGTTCACTCTTGTGAAGTAGGTTAGCAAAGTACGCAGATGGTGGGAATCTGCTATATAAAGAGATTGTTCCTAATATTAATTTAATTAGTCGAAGCTTACTGCATATATTTACATACCTACATATACAAACATGTATATAATTGATATTCAGGGATTTAAATACAAGAAAAACGAATTTGTGTGCAAAGAAATTACGGTTTTGGACTTGTTGGAAGGCGTTGCTTGGCATCAAAATTTTAAACTGCCATCACAGTCTAGTTGTTTGAGCCAAGATCATATAAAACATAACGACTGGGTGACAAGGAATATTCATGGTATTTCTTGGGATGAATCTTCAACAGCTGAAATGGTATCATCATATATATAGCGCTTTATTTGAAGCAAATTATCAGACCCGGTGAAGAGGTAGGTGTGAAGGGTCTAGAAAAGAAGAAATGGATGGAGACCTACCTAATGCAAAACGTTGCAACTGATATGTTTGCACTTGGTTGTCCTAAGCTATCGGAGTTAAAAATCAACAATCGTTTACTATGTAACATCCATTGTTATAGACACAGCAATAAACGTCTGCAATGTGCAAAACAAAATACTTTGTTGTTAAAAGAATGGTTTAATAATAATAAAAAAACAATAGAAAGATTGTGTCTGTATTATTGTGGTCAGTAAGAAATTTAATGCTGATGTCTGCAGAAAAACGATTGAACTTATCAGCACGAATGAGACTGTCAACCCTGAAAGCAATTATAATTGATCAACGCAATAGCTCTTTACTGGTTTTTCAACATTTAACAAATTGTACAGATATCTCGAAATTTGCCTAAGACAGACAAACAGACTGATTGCATCAATTTTTCATTCTCGTTTTTAAAGAATAATAAGTCGTAGTTATTAAATCGGGAGTAATGTGAAATGAAAAACACAATGCATTTTTCTTTATTGTAATTTATAAAATATATATATATATATATATTATAATGTCAGGAGGAGCCACAAGTGTTCTAAGGGTGGTTTTGTGTAGAAGGTAGTGTATGCCAAATAAAATAATCCATATATCAGATCCCGTAATTTTAAAATGTATGTTTGCCGTACTTTACATACGTTAAAGTATTTAAAATGTTAGTTGAAATGTAAGTGCCAAGACGTAAATTAAAATGACTTGATGACGTGATATAATACACAGTGCTCAAGGTTTTATACTGAGTTATAATTTAATAGGCCATTGAAAGTACATTTGCCAACCGAAAACCGGATGCGTCTATAGATGTCCACTATTAACATCGCAAATCCAGGTTCATATGTGAATTATTTTGGCTTTTATTTTACTAGAATCAACTTTTGGACAAACATGTAATCTCAAAATTATAAGTAATAGCAGTGTCAAATGTGATTGAAGGATTGTGAAACATTTAGGACCAATGATAGAATATTATGTATAAAATAGGAAAGTGTAAAAGACAGAATTTAAGGTATTTGTGACACGAACTCAGTGATAAAATGTTATTGGATGGTTTTATTTTATATAATATGTAATAGAGTAGGCAGAAAATGTTGTAATTATCACCTAGGATTGTAAACAAAGGGAATCAATTTCAAATTATTTTTATGTAAAGACGTGTTTTATGAAACTGCGCTAAATTGTTCATATTTTTGGAAGATTAAATAAATGTGTTTGAATTGTAAAGAGTTTGATTTATAAAGAAGAGTAAAGAGAAGCATCAGTGTATAAAGAATTAATAGCGGCGAAGAATAAAAGGTAATATTGGAATTAGTGCGACAGCGAACCGGCGGAAGATAAAGTTGAATTGGAACGAGATTATATAGGTAGAAGGCATCGAGTGAGAAACATAAGAGTGAAGAATATAAGGATTGATTTGGATATGGATTTATGTGTATCGGGATATTGAGCGGTAAATAGGAACGAAGATAGATTTGGATTGAGTGGTAAACAGGAACGAGGATAGATTTGGATTGATTTAGAACAAGAGGAGAAAATTTAGAAGGCAGCGTAAGAGTAGCAGGTGAAAGTGTACAAATCAAAGAAGAAATTACTACGGAAGAATTAGCGCAGGGGAAGTAGATAAAAAGGGCATTCTAAATTCTAAATTCGGGTTATATTTATTTTAGATTTGGGCGCAGCAAAATTAAAGAAAAGGTACCTGGAGACTAGACGGCAGTTCAAAGTGATAGTGAAACCTTGTGAAGGCGCATACGGCGAAAAGGTTTTTGAGCCAGCATTAAGAGAGGCCAGTAACGACGTATAATCCAGGTGAGTACAGTGTATTATAACGTCAAAGTCTTAAATTTTGTGGTATTAATTAATTTGGCACAAGGCTACGTGGATCACATAAAATTTGGCATATACAAAATTAAATTCTAAAAAAGGTACTAAAACAAAAGATAGTGCAGTTTGGTTGGGCATTGCACATCTACTTACCACTGAACCCACGGTAAGTAGGTGGATACCCTGAGAAGAAAGAGCTCATATAGTCGAGGCATATTAAGAACAATTTTGATTTAATTAACCAACCAAACGTTGCTAAAGTAAGTAAGATATTTACACATCGTATAAAATCATTAAATTAATAAGAAAAGGCGCGCAACGACAAACAAAAAGAAAAAGTGTATAAAAAAGGGGGTAGGTGGCATAAGAATATATATATATATATATATATATATATATATATATATTACTCATATTTAGACCAGGGTAGAAAATTAAATAATCACATCAAATAATTTTAATCACCGTGTATAAAGAATTTTATTAGATAATACGCTTTATTAAAACCGTGAAGCATAAAAATTTATTAGTTTCAGTAAAAATAAGAAATTTAAATCATGTACAAGACGCTTTATATCAAAAGAAACAGTATTAAAAAGCTCTACGTGTAATTTAATTATTCCTAATAAAGAAACAAATGGAAATTACGTGCAAAATTTATATTAATTAACCCTATTTTAAGTAACCGGTATTAAACAAAGTGTACACATAATAATTAATATTTAACTTGTATTCGCTAAAAATGAAAGGATAGAAGTCAATTTTAATTGGAGTTAATTAAACCATTATTAATAATAAGCATAAAAGCCTGTGAAAATCCAAAATTAAAATACCACGGAATAAGGCTCTGAGAATTAATTGTATGTTTAAACACCTGCGTTGTTTAAAAAGCTCATTCGGCGTAAATTTTGCAAATAATTAATGGTTCAGAGAATCTTGGAGAAATCGTCGCATAATAGTTACGAGAAATGCTAAAGGTGGGTTATTTCAAGTCCACATGGACTAAAATAATCGATAATAAAGAATATCAATTTGCATCAATAAGAACGGGTTAGATAGAGACAGATAATATGCACAAGACCGAGACACATATAGTAAAAGGCGTGATTTAAGCAACGTCACGAGGGTCACAATTGGTTGAAAATAGGATGCAAATATCAGAGGTAAAAACAACGATTTCTGTATAAAAGCCAATTAGTTATTTCCAGACATTGCGTGCCGTGTTGAAATTTCTGAGATTTAACTGGGGCGAGTACAAAATTCGTAAAAACCGACGCGCGAGCTACGGAATGGGAACATAGAATGAGGAAATTCTAGAAACTGGCTGTTTTGAGGACTCGACCGACGGACGGGCTAGCTTCTATATATACCCGGGTGAATATAAACAAGCTCTCTTACATCCGCGACTTGATTCAAGATGTTAAACAGTGCATTTTAGTTTGATAGAATAATTTAAAGTTTGCTCGTATATTTTGGTGATTTAAAACAGTTTGTTATTTACGTGCTAACATGAATGTACTTGAGTGCATTTAGATACAAGGTAATAAAATTTAGTATCACTGTACCAATTAATAAAATTTACAACGACAAATGAATACACCAAAAGTAGGCAGTTTTGGCGTATATTGGTGAAAGAAGTATGAATTTCTTTGCTATTTTTCGGAGGTGTTAATGATTAAATGGTTCATACATGTGTCAGGATCCACAAAACAAGGGTCAGATATACACAGATGATTTCCGGAAAAGCCCAGAAACAACTTTAAATAAATGGTGATGGAGAAAATTTTTAAAGCGTTGAGAATCAGAAGCTGTAAATATAACCCAGTTGGAATGGAGTGATTAACAAAAGGGACGATGTACATTGAAGCTACGAGTGCAGTAACCTTCAGGTAATTTATACTATTTTGTTTGAACTTTGATATTTTTGTGTGTGTTGAATAACTTTATAATTGATTTACTTTAAATGGACATTAGTGAAATTGTACTAAACATAAAATTTTAATTTTAACGTGAAATTCGCTTGTTTAAGTAGAAAGGGGTATTTAGTATTGATGTTCTGGATTATGATGAAAATTTGGGTATGTCTTTGAGCTCAATTAGACGAACCTGGTTAATTAACGTAAAGGGGTGGTAGATGCTCCCTTTGTACTCAGACTCCGGTCTGTATATATTGTTATATTAATTAGTAGGCATCCTACAAGGACTTTAATTCTGGATGCACATTAAATGATAATAAAATTAATCTTGAAATTCTTTTTAAAACTGAAATTTATGCTGAATTTTTAATTTGAAATTTTAATGTATTGTGAATATTGATGTAAATAGAGTTAACGTTGATGTTTGTGGTAGGAATGTGTTTGTCTTTTTTATGAATGAGGATGAAGGTTTAACTAGAGGAGCAGCCGAGGCGATTAACAGAAGAAAGTCAATGGACCAACACAGTTAAGGTAATGAATAGCTTTTTGTAGGATTCACAGCATTCTTTGGCATCTAATTCGTAGGGGCTCGATTCGAAAAGCGGAGTACCCGGATTTAGGTGGCTTCACAGCAATATATATATATTTTACAGATATAGTTAAATAGTTCGCATAGAAAACCTGTTGCAAATGCTGGCTTCAAAGTTGTTCTATTGTAAAATTTTGTATACTTGTCTAGTAGGTCACTCCCTTTGGCTTATGTACAACTGGAAACAACATTCTAGTTTTATCGAAATACCTACCTGCATCCTTAAGGGTTTATAACCACTAAATATTTTAGCTATATTTCTTGTTTGAATGACTAAACCCTTGGGGCATTTTATAAACCTTCTTGTTAAGTGTTGTCAGGTCGTTTAAAATACAATAGGAAGCTTTAGTGATCTAACTACTCATTTCGCATTTTACATTACAAATCGGGTAATGACTTTATTGGATCGTTTTCGGTGATTGAATTTACAATAAGATTATTGTCGGTCGTTGTTAATTGAAATAATTGTCGTTTGTTTCTTCATACAAAATGCCGGACACAAATACTTCTGTAACTTTATTAAAGCTCTACGCTGCTAGGATTCATAAAATTTTAGAACTTTCTGAAAAGGCACAATACAACGATTCTGTACATAAGTTATTTAAGTTGAAGTGTCGCATGGTTGAATCTATCTACAAGGATTTTATTGAAAAATATGTTACTGTATTTGTAAACACAGAACCAAAATTGCAACCAGCTTTAGAGAATTTGTGTCGAAACGTAGATGACGAACATTATTCTATTCTTTTGATAGAGCAAGAGATATTTTCTGCTGAAGTGAAAACTGCGAGTCACACAATTTGACAAGACAATAATTTTACACCTAGAGTAAAATTACCAAAAATTACTCTACCACGTTTTGATAATGACCCTAAAACTTTAAGACTTTCAAGGATATGTTTGATGTTTTGATAGATAAACAACCGCATTTAACGGGCATCGAAAAGCATTCCTACCTTCTTTCAAGCTTGTCGGGTGAATCATTGACATTGTTGCGGTCTATTCCTCTTTGTCATGAAAATTACAAATTAGCATATGCCACTTTATGTTCTAGATATAATAATAAACGTCTTTTGGCTAATCACCATTGGGGTTTAATAAAAAACTACCCGCCTATGCATACGGAAAATGTAAAACAACTTCGAAATTTAATTGACTGTTTCACAGAAAACTTATCGATTTTGGGATCATTTTTGATGTTGAAAGTTGGGATTTCGTTCTTGTAGATCTTTTATTATGTAAACTCGATGAGGAAACTCGTAAACGATTCGAATTGCATTTCAATTCTACTGATGTGCCTACATTCAATTGCGTCAAAGACTTTTTGTCAAAACAATGTGTAGCCTTAGAGAATCTTGTCTCAAGCAAACAACCGAAAGTGCTTAAAAGTACTATTAATAAACAAGGTCTCGCTCGTTCGAATTCTGACTTGAAGCCTAGGACATTCTTAGCTGAGACTAACACTTCTCCTAAGAACAATTTGTTCTCCTGCATTTTTTGCAAGGGAAATCATGTATTGTATTCATGCGAGCAATTTCTTAAATTGTCTCCAAACAAGCGTCACGAGCAAGCCAAACATCTTCGGTTATGTTTGAACTGTCTTCGACCAAATCATAACATGTCGTCTTGTCCGTCAAAAGTTTCGTGCAAAACTTGCAATAAAAATCATCATACATTGTTACATTTTGTGCCGTCGATTGCTACGTCACCACCTTCTTCAACTCCAACTCGTGAAGAAAATTTGCAAACCAGTTCGTCTAATAATGCTACTTGTACTACAACAGTTGGGTTTGAGGCGACAACTTGTCTAGCTCTGCTACCCACGGTTTGTTTGGTAATTCTCGACAAGAGAAATCAACCTCAAATTATTCGTACTATAGTAGACACTGGGAGTCAAATTTCATTTATTACGGAGTCTTGTCGTAAGTCTATTGGTATATCGTCTCGTCCTTCTTCGATTCCTATTTCTGGTTTGGGCCAGACTTCACACCAAACGTTAGGTGTGATATCTGGAACAATTCGTCCCATTCAGGAATATGATTCAGTCCCGACGGACAACAATTTGAAAATAAACTTAATGGTTTTGCCGTCTATTTGCGGTAATCTTCCAAACAAGTATATTCAATCATATTGGTCTCATTTGGAAAACATAAAACTCGCGGATGAAAACTGGAGACATCCCTCTCCAGTACAAATGTTATTGGGCTTCCGACGTAACTAGGGGTCTATTCCTTGGGTAGAGCTATGAGCAATGGGAGGGTAAGTCAAAATCTGTGGGGGGGTCACACTCAAACTAAAACAAACAGGCGCCACCAAGTCCAGATTGATTCATGTAAATGGCATGGCTAATTTCTAAGGGCGGACGTGGAGACCCAAAGAAAAAAAAAGATCGCCTTCGCTGACAAAAACCTGTCTTAACAGAATAAGACGCTGTTCCTGTAAGGAAAAATAATAATTAAGTCACATAAAAATGGGAACACTATTTGTGTCCCTCAAATATATCTAAAATGCAAAAGAATGTTTCCTTCATAAGGGTACCATAAAATTTAACTCTTATTGTTTTTTTTTTTGTTTATCAGGTCTGATCAAACTAGATCAGAATAAAAAGACTTTAAGCGTGGATTATAAATTTACTAGAAAGAATTTTTTTCTATTTCTGTAAATAAAATTTAATGCAATAAAATAAAATGAATAATTGAATTACTTGAAAAATTAATGTAAAGTTTATCAACTTGATTCTTACTCAAATATATTACAACCCAGTGTGACTGGTTATACTAAGGTTTTCTAACCCAATCAGATCTGTGTAGGTTATTTACAAATTAATATACAAAACTTTCTTTTTAAGTTAACAGTATTAAAATCGATTTGAAGTCAAAATATTCACAAAGATATTCTCTAATTTTATCAAAGGTGGTAGTAATGTAATACTAAACATCTGCTTGCAATTGTGCAATTGTTGACGGCATATTTCAAATAAACAAGTGACGTAGCCGCAGCTGTTAATTTATGCTGAAGCCATGTGTAGTCACATATCTACGAAACTAAGTGAAATTTAAATTTGATACTGGAGAAAATCAGCTTAGCTACAGATAAACTGAATAACAAATTTGTGCTTCTATAAAACAAAACGAAATAACGTACTTTTAGAATGAAGCACTGAGGAAATCTTAAAACTATTACGAAACCAAACCCCGGGCTGCTGTCCTTGGCCAGATTGGGAACTGCATCGCCGTGCGGAGTCTGCAGCTAATTATTCCTGCTTTCCATGCTTTAAATACAGGTGTTGAAGCGAAGTGGGTTTCTTACATTGATTCAAAGTTGCATAAATTTTGTAGCGTCATCTTCCATGGTCTAATCTTAGTTATAAATATAATTTTCGTTGCGTAGTTTGTAAGTCGTAGTTTGTAAGTCGTAGTTGCGCTAAACAAATTTTTAAATTAGATACTATGATAACGAATATACAATACCAACCGTTACTCAGGAAGTGTGTCACACAATTAATGCGACCCGGAGGTCACTCGCCATTCTCTTCGAATGCATGCTGTCGCTGCTTTTACCTATCGACGAGTGCCCCTGCCGCGTTCTTGCATGGTGGGAGGGTCCCGAGGGGGGTTGTCAATCCTCTCACGCGCGTGCCTGTGGCTGTGGAATACACCGACCTCCGAAACAAATAGACTAACGACTCTAGATACTGTATTAATGCAAAAATTTGATTGTTACACGTATTATTACTTTAGTTAATAAAGGTGTTTTAACATTCGTTGTACCTTTAATGAAGAGATTTTTAATGCGAAAATAAAATTGTTACACTGTATAGCTTTTGTCCTTAAAATGTTGTGTTAATTTAATTAATTTTCTTGTATCTTTAAATGCAGTGTCCTCCATAACTGGAATTATTTTAAATGTGTCATTAGTTGTTTTGAATAGAACTACAAGTTTTTTGGGAGTGGTTAGTAACAAGCCTAACCTTACTTTAAACTACACACGTGAGTAAATATAAATAAACATAAGTCATTAATTGATTTATGCCTTATCCATTGTTCATTACGGAAATTATCTATTATATAATAGATTAAACATATCTATGACTTCTTTTTGGACTTTAAAAAATGTTCTTCGAAATCGTAAATAAATACTGTTTTGTTTGTTAACATTTTAAAAGTGTCTTTTAGTAATCTAGCTATTTAATTATGATTTACAAATTACTTTTAAAGGAAGCTTGTGTTTAAAAACATTTAACGTAATGAATTGAACTTTTAGAATATCTCTTAAAACGTTAGAGTAACGGAATCTTATTGTATTTGTTAAATAACACATGTAATGTATCTTTTTATAATTTTGAGTGTCTTTTTATAACCGAAATCATTAAGTATAATTCACAATTACCTATATATAACAAAACTTCATCTCCAAATATAGATTTTCTAATTAACTTGAGTTTTTAGTGTGTTTTTTAGTGTTATATTAACCTAACCGTGATATATTTCTTTTCTTAAACATTATCTTGCTCTGATACAGTTTTAAATGTGTTTCCTTAGTAATTTGAATAGCTGTAACCTATAGATGTTTTTTTTTTAAAAAGGAAGATTTTGCTTTTGAATAAACTTATCGTAGCGAATTGAAGTTAGGTGTACCGTTTGTTGTCGTGTGATTTACTATAGTATCGTATATCTTGTATATTTTTGTCTTAAATATTATTTCAAAATGAACATTACATATCTTAAGTCTTTAGAGCTGATTTACGAAATTGAATGTAGAAACATTACCCCCGCCTCTAATCAAAATGATAGACGATTGCAACTTAAAGCCATTCTAGCCCAGGAAACAAAGGTCTGGCAAATTAAATATCGTACCTGATGCCATATCTTGTGATGTTGTCTTTCTTAACCTTCCAAATCTAATTCCTGATACCTGGTATCTTAATATGATTAAAAAAGTTTCTGATAATCCTGATAAATTTCCTACCTTTCGTGTAACTAATAATAGATTATATAAATTTGTATCTTCTTCACCTCATAAAATATCTAACATTCCCGATTGGAAACTTGTCGCCCCTACCGCTAACCGCAGTGAGGTGCTTAAATTATGTCATGATGATCCCATAGCTGCTCACCTTGGTGTTACGAAAACTCTCGCTAAAATATCTGAATTATATTATTGGCCCACATTAAAACAGTCTGTTCGTCGCTATATTAGGAACTGTAAAATTTGTGGTTCTCATAAAAGCTCACAAGAGGCTCGTCCTGGCTTAATGGGTAACTTTAAACGTGTATCTTATCCCTTTCAATTAATATCGCTTGACTTATTAGGACCTCTCCCTCGATCAAAAAAAGGTAACCAATATTTTTTAGTTGTCACCGATTGGTTTTCTAAATTTGTTATGGTGCAACCCTTACGTAAAGCTACATCTGCTGCTATAAATAAATTTTTAGAGCAAAATGTATTTCTTATCTTCGGTGTTCCTCAGATTATTCTTTGTGACAATGGGGCACAATTTATCTCTAAAGATTGTCAAAATTTCGTCAAGAGTTACAAGGTACAAAAAATTTGGTTTAACGCAAAATACCATCCCCAAGTAAACCCTACCGAAAGAGTAAATAGAGTCTTAATTACCGCTATCTCTTCCTATATCGATTCAGACCATACTACATGGGATGAAAATATTTTTAAAATTGCTCAAGCCTTGCGTACATCTAAACACGAAGCAACCCAATTCACTTCGTCATTTCTTGTTTTTGGAAGATATACCTCAATTGATGGGAGTTATTATGGTTTAGTTCCTGACGATACAAACGTAATTGAATTTGACGATAAAGTACGCTGGGACAAAGACCAACAATCATTACCTTCTATCTTTAACGACGTTAGGAAAAATTTGTTAAAAGCTTACGAAAAGAGTAAGGACCGCTATAACTTACGTAAGCGAAATATATCCTTCGCCTATTGGGCGAACAAGTTTGGAAAAGGAATTATGTCTTATCGAATGCATCTAAGAAATTTTCCTCAAAATTTATCCCTAAATTCATCCTTTGTAAGGTCACTCGTGTCATTAGTCCCCTTATCTACGAACTTCAAGATGCTGAAGGAAAACGCCAAGACCGGTGGCATATTAAAGACCTTAAGCCATTCTCTGCTGACTCAAATGCTACTTAAGTTTTTCACGTTCCATTCTCCTTACGATTTACCTAATATTTTTTGTTCTCACCATCAATTAGTATCTTTAGTTACTTATTCCTTCTCTTATACACCTACCTTTTATACGTTTAACTCATTTACCTTAAACCTTTGGCTTTTGGTTGACTTTTCTTTGACCGTACCGTTACTTGTATATCATTTTATCCTCTAGACCCCCCAAGTATAACCCTGTCGCTTCATTTAATTAATCCTCGAACTTTTCCTACAGCATATTATTTGGTTTTTAGTATTTTTCTTACGTCATTTAATTTTGTGTGGTATCTGTCGTTACTTTGCTTGTAATAACTCATTGAATTTTTATGATTGGTTTTAGCTGATGTTAGAGTGGATGTTTTTCTTCTTTGGGCTCACATAGGACACGCGCAGCCTATTCCATTGTAAGAAATAGTTCATATTCGCAGTTGCAAAAAACTAGGATTGTCTATTCCATGTGTTTTTCCTCTGAATTATTGCAGTCGCCCACATTATACTACATCATTATTTGTTTCTTTTTCTACTAAATCACCATAACTTATAAACTTTTTTTTTCATTGTTTTTTGTTGAACTTCGTGGTGAGGCACTATCGCTTCTTATGGATATCTTATTAAATTCGCGGTTGTTTTAGCATATTGGGACAATGTATCTGTATTTAACTGTTTATAATTAGGTATCTTTGTGTGTTTAGGACGTTACCGTTTTAAAAAACCACCTTAAAACAGTTTGTTTTCGTGTGTTTGTATCTGTAATGATACTTTTAAGTTGTTGTGTCAACTTTTGTCTGATTTTCTTATCGTAGTGGATGCACTCGCTAGGAAAATGATCGTACTAGTTCTCTTAAGAGCCTAGTGAATTTTAACTTATGCTATATTTTAACTCGTCGGATTAATATCGCAGGGGGTCCTTCAGACCGCGCTGTGTTTAAATAGGGACAATTCTCTACCTTCTCTTAGACGCTTGTCCAAAAACTCTACTTTTTCATATCCTACTGTCTCCGTTTCTGCCTTCTTTCTTTCGGTGGACCTGTTCTCGTACTGGAACACCCGTCTGCCACATAAGAGTGATGTTCCCTCACTCCGGGCTACTGACAACATTGGCTGGTTGAGTAGCGCTATGCTATACACCTTTTTCTGTTTCTTTTGCTCAATGCGAGCCCTTCCTCTACTTTTTTCTACCTGGAAGTGCTTCTTATGCATTCCAAATACTTACCTCTCTCTTTCTACCGTTCCTATTTCTCTGCCTTTTCATTTCTGTCAGTCACCGTGTGGTTGCGCGGGAGGTTTTCACAGACACCTGGACCACGTCTCTGGGAATTTTTTGTGAGGTCATGCGGTGCCGCTGTCAGCGCATGGGCACTGACAGTGAAGGTATGTATGGGTGTGTGAATGTGTGAGTGCATGTGTATATAGATATCGTATATATCGTGTGGGTATCGGGTGATTGTATCACTGATATCGATTAACGCCGGGTGCAAGGATGCACCCAATTGCCTTTCCCGGTCCCTCGTGCCGTTTCTTGCAAACGGGCCTGCTTCACAGGTCGCTGTTTTTAGAGGGTACGAGAAAATGCCCATTTAACGGTTCCACGGAGCCACTCTATCGTTACCTTTATCTATTATCTTTGATAATAACTGAGCTAATATCTTTATCTTATTTATTATCTTAGATAATGACCTTAGTTTAATATCGTAATCTTACCGATTACCTTTAATAATAACTTTAGTTGAATATCGTTATTTTACCGACTATCGTTAGCAATAACTTTAGTTAATTTCGCGTTACCTTACCTACTATCTCTAATAATAACTTTAGCTTAATATCGCGTTAATTTGTAACGTGCATTTTTGGTAATTTAACATTCTACACTTTACCAAATACGTAAAATACATCGTTTCTTTGGGATCGCTGTTTGTATCAAGTAAATACTTCAGAATAATTCAGAATTGTATGCAATTTAACTCGTGTGTATTAATTAAAGGTAGATAAATTGAACATTGATTCTCATTAATAAATAAATTCCAAGGAGTGAAGGTTAAACAGCTTGTAATTAATTATAGATTGCATCGTTCTTGTCTGGCCGTCGTATAAATTTAGTTCCTTATGTGAATATACAAGTCTAGATAATAGGCGATAAGCGGTTGTAATAGCGACGAGTTGATATAAACAGACGAGGAGAGGAGTTCTGTTCTGTGTTCCGATACATTAAGTACGTTGAAAATACTACTTCTTTCTGCTTTGCGAATAGTGAGAATTACTGCGGTATCAATTCTCGTATCGTTCATGAACAAGCACGCCGTGTTTTTAGTTGATTTTCTGTTGAAAATAAAAGTAGTAGAGCTTGTTAAACTCGAGGCACGTGTGCTTTACGGAACATTTGACGGACGGTTTTATTGCTTACGCGAGTTATGTATCCCCCAATTACCTATATATATTGATATATTGAATCTAATAGGAATTATTAGAAATTATTAAGTAAAAGTATAAGTTCAATGCAACATTGTAACACAAGGATAACCCAGAGAGGTTATCGACAGTTCATGTGAACGGACATGCAACTTTGCATCCGTGAGGGCAGTGATACTGCAGGTGGCAGGTCACAGGCGGTCAACAGACCGCAATTACTTAGAATTAAGTTGTTACATTGTATTAAAGTGTACAATTAAAGAGAAAGGCAGACATGAGATCTGCAAATTCTCACAGCCGTGTGAGGGGCAGGTTATTATAAAAGGCCCGGGAGCTCAATGCCCGGCAGTCAGTCTTCAAACTCCATACTTCGTTGTTTGAGCTACTCACCAGTACAATTAATCATTTTTTTATTAAAGTTATTGTGAACCAGTTATTCTAAATTTCATTGTAATTTCTGTATAAACTAATAAACTTTTTTGTTAAAGTATCGATGTGTTTTTAAAAAACCAGCTCCAAAGGCCCGAACTTTAACTGGCGCAGTCGTAACGGACGTCAAAAGGGCACTGAGAATCCAAAAATCGGAAGATTGGTGACCAAGAATTTTAATTCGAAATTTTGGCAGAACCCAAACCAAGTTGGACAAGGAACAAGAATCGTCTAAGACCAACAAACAATCCAAGGTGGACAAGATACAGAATCGATCGAACCCACCAAAGAAACAGATGAAACTAATGTAAGTTCATTTCCAAAATTTTTCTAAACCAAAAAATATAATTGATATATGCTAGTATTATAACTATTGATTACTATTGTTTTATGTATTTTATTATTATGAATATTTTTTTGAAAATAGTTCAAAGTGAATTATTTTCAAAACGAGACTGTATAACATTTTATGAAACTTGAATGTTAAAGAGATATTTTTCTTTAAAAAGCAAATGAGACTTGATTATTTACAAAGAGATTTTCTTAAAAAGTAAATGAGAATTAGTATTAAGAGATTCTTACCATAATTAATAGAACGAACTCAAAATAATCCAAAAATAAACGGGCGCACATTCACTAAAACACCAAATAATTACCGCGATTCAACGCACGTTTATAAACCGGCAAACTAGAAACACAGAACGCAATTTAATTTCAAAGCTAATTCGAACAAACAGTACAGAACGTTTAATAAAACCATTGACCTCTATAATACTGAATAAATCATAGCAAACACTCTGCTACGGTAACCCAAAACCACTGTAATCTAAGACGTCATCCGAAGAAAGCAAGACGCATCCTTTATTATACAATTAACATCTCAGGGAAATCGCTTTCAGTACTAAAGTATAGCTTCAACAACGCAATATCATTATTACCTTAAATAACTTTCAACTTTCAGTATAATTTCAATTTGCATCATACACGGGATAATAAAAGCGACGCAGTTTCTACATTAATACCTACAATCCATAAAAGCGTGTACAATTGCAATAAAATCTAAACGTTTTTCAACTAAGTAACCAGCATTATAAAGTGCATTATTTCAATACGAAAATAGAATAACGCAAAACGCTCATAATTACAGTACGGAAGATTCAATTACAAATCGTAAACACAGAGGTATTTAAAAATAAAACTAGACGTAACACTGTATACAAAGTACGGAAAGTAATTCCTATAATTTCTATTAACATCTGTAAGTGTTAATAATCTCAACAAGTATAGTCATATGTATGCAATTACCTCAACGTACGTGACAAAGTAACGAAGATTACATCCTTTAGTATTCAATTTCAACAATAAAAGTAAGTAACCTCAGGTCATAATTACGCAACTCAGTAAAACCCACGGAAGAGTATTAATCACGAGATAATAGAATTGAACTAAAACAACGCTAAGCGAGAATAAACCATCCATTTCAGATTCCTTAAGAAAGATAAATTAAAAGCTGTATAAAAACCGGCAAATCCCAGACTACGGTAATTATTCTAACATTATTGAAATAAATCTCACAAGTGCATGATCGCATTGTGTAATTAAAAAATAAATAACGACTACGATTTAAAAATAACTCGACGCAATATTAACAAATCCAAACCAAAAATTAATATTACAAGTACGAAATTAATCTCAAATTTTTACCAATTTCATTTCCACAATATAAACTTAAAATTAATAAATCCAATATTACAAGTACGAAATTAACCTCAATTTTTTACCAAATTTTTATCCACCCAATCCAAACTGAAAATTAACAAATTCAAATCAAAAATAACGCCGAAAGATAACAAAATAAACCTCAACCTTTACCAAATTTTATGTACCTAATCTAATTGAAAAATTAACAAACCAAAACCGAAGTTAACGTTTCAAATAGCTAAATTAACATCAATTTTTACAAAACTCAAAGTTATCCAATCTAAAAAAGGAAAATTTAAAAAACCAAAGCAAAAATAACGTCATAAAAAGAAAAATCATCCCCAATTTTTACAAAATTCGAAATTACTTAATCCAAAAGAAAAATTAATACATCCAAAGCATAATAAACGCTACAAATAACAAAACCAACCCCAATTTCTACAAAATTTGAATTTTTACAACCCAAACGGAAAATTAATAAATCCGAAGCAAAAGTAACAATACAAATAGCGAAGTAAAGCTTAATTCAAAAAAAAAAAAAAATTGAAATTTCCAAAAATCAAAAACAACCCTTAACCAACATGAGTAACACAGACTTACGTCTCTATTTAGAGACGATACAGACGTTTGATGGCACGCAGGCCCATCTCTCGAATTTCATTGGAGCATCTGAAATGTTCCTAAAAACCTTTTACAAACCCGGAGATGACGCAAGAAATTCATTGCTTATACGCTTAGTAATAAGTAAACTAGCCGGAAGGGCACTAACATTAATCGCCAGTAGGGACGACTTATCGGAATGGCAGGAGTTTAAACAGCTACTAATTGCATATTTTGGAGACCAACGTAATATAAAATGCCTGGTACGAGACCTAATAAACCTTAGAATGGAACACAATCAATCCCCTTACCAATTCGGAATAAAATGCCAAGACGTGAGAAGTTTAATTTTAACCAAATTAAAAATCGAAGAACCCGATCAAAACGTTAGACATTTAAAAACAAAAATGTATGACGAAATGACACTAGACACATACATAAACGCTTTACCAGAACAACTATCGGATAAAATCAGATTCCAACGACCCCAAAATCTAGAAGAAGCTATGAGCCTAGTAATAGAAGAAGAAAATGTAATGTATTACCGCAACAGACTATACAACCCCAACGCGAATAAAAGTTATTCACCAACAAAAACTATACAAGCTACAAGACAAACAATCCCTCAACAAAAATTCACACCCTTTAACCCACAAACAAATCAACCGCGAAGTAACAACCCAAGTTTTAACAACACCAATTTTAATAATCAATTTAAAAATTTTTCAAGACCAACATTCAACCCAACTTTTACGAAACCCGCATTCCAACCGAGATTTAATCAAAACATAAACCAACCAAGACCAGCATTCAACGCAAACCCCAATAGAAATACACCAATGACTAATACTCATAACAACCCTAACAATTATTACAAACCAACACCAATGGACACCTCATCTGGTAACACCAGACAAAACACAAAAATAACACACATCCGACCAAACCCTCACCAGAAACGTAATTTTACATCAGAAGAATTATTTCATCAAGAAATCGAAAAATTTGACACTGACCAGAATAATGACATTGAGACACATACGAACAATGAAACAAACCATGCAGAAACTTACGAACGTGACGAACAATACGAAACTTACGAGGAGTATGATGAAGAAAACTCGAACTCAAATTTTCAAATGGACCCATACATAGACAACCAAACTTAATAAACTTAAATAACATAAATCACTTAGTATTACCATACATTGAAATACCCCACGCCAAATTCAAACTATTAATCGACACCGGATCATCAAAAATATTAATTAGCCCCAGAACCGTACAAAAACACTATTTAGATTATGTAGAAAGAGAACCATTTAAAATTAAAACAGCTCATCAAACAACACTACAGCAATTCGTAGCCAATATACCCTTACCAAGAACATTTAATGTTAAAATGAAACATAAATTTTGTGTATTCGAATTTAACGATAAATATGACGGATTAATCGGAATGGACCTTCTAAGAAAATTAGGAGCCAACATTGACATTAAAAATCGCTTATTAAGGACAAAATACGGAAAAATCCCAATTAAATTTCAAAACACACAAATTGAACAAAAATACACCATAGAACCCCGAACGGAAAGAAAAATAAAAATCCCAGTAAAATCTAACAAAAATTTAGGAATAATAAATCATATGACATTTCAGCAAGGAGTAGAAACCCCAACCGCCTTAGTGCAAATAAAAGATAATTATGCAACCACAACAATATTAAATTCAAACGACTACCCCGTAGAATTATCACTGACAGACCCAATTAACGTTGAAGAACTAAATTTTAACGAAATGGAAATAGACGAAAATTTAGAAAACGATTACAACCCAATAGAACATGACGAAATGTTAAGAGAAAATTTAACTAACATCCGCTTTAATACCGATATCAATCAAGAAGAAGAAAGAGCAATTAAAAACTTATGTTTCGAATACCGAGACATATTCCATTGTGAAGGAATACCATTGACATTCACCAACACAGTAAAACATAATATCGAGTTAACAGACAATAAACCAATCTTTACAAAAGCATATAGACTACCTCATGCAAGCCAAGAAGAAGCTGACAGACAAGTAGCAGACTTATTAGACCAAGACATAATCCAGCACTCCAATTCACCATGGAGCAGCCCGTGTTAATAGTACCTAAGAAATTAGACGCAACCGGAAAGAGAAAGTACAGAATGGTAATAGATTATAGAAAGTTAAATGAAAAAACGGTAGATGACAAATATCCACTACCAAATATTACCGAAATTTTAGACAAATTAGGCAAATGCCAATATTTTACAACATTAGACCTAGCATCAGGATACCATCAGGTAGAGATGGAAGAAAAAGACATATCAAAAACAGCCTTCAGCACACCTAGAGGACATTACGAATACAAACGAATGCCATTTGGATTAAAGAACGCACCCGCTACTTTCCAGAGAGTCATGGACAATATACTACGAGGAATACACAATGAAAAATGCCTTGTATACCTTGACGACATTATAGTTTATTCCACATCACTGGTAGAACACATAGAAAGATTGACAGAAGTATTCGAAAGACTTAGACAAGCACATTTTAAAGTACAATTAGACAAAAGTGAATTTTTACAAAAAAAAGTATCATTTTTAGGACATGTAATAACACCCCAAGGAGTAATGCCAAATCCAGACAAAACAAATGCAGTTCTAAATTACCCATTACCAAAAACAAACAAAGAAATTAAAGGATTTCTAGGATTTAGTGGTTACTACCGCAAATTCATTAAAGGTTACGCTCAGATAACCAAACCCCTGACAAATTGTTTAAAAAAGGGAAACAAATTTGAACACACCCCGGAATTTATTAAAGCAGTAGACAAAATCAAAAACATATTAACTAATCACCCTGTATTAGAATACCCAGACTTTACAAAACCATTTATACTGACGACAGACGCATCGAATGTAGCATTAGGCGCAGTATTGAGCCAAGGAAAAGTAGGTAGCGATAAACCTATCAGCTACGCATCCAGAACCCTAAATGAAACCGAACAAAAATATAGCACTATAGAAAAAGAGTTATTAGCCATAATTTGGGCAACAAAATATTTTAGACCTTATTTATACGGAAGAAAATTTTACATATACACTGACCATAGACCACTAGTATGGTTATGCAAACTGAAAGAACCGAATTCAAAATTACAAAGATGGAGAATCAGACTCGAAGAGTATGATTACGAAATTATATATAAAAAAGGAATTTATAACAACAACGCAGACGCCTTAAGCCGAATCCAACTCAATGCATTAGAAACGGAATCCATTATAGGAAACGTAGACGATACAGAAATAAGGGAAGATCCAGACGAGATCGACACGATACATTCAACACAAAACGAAGAACCAAAAAACGCGATTAAAATTTTAAACGAAGCAATCGATATGAAACCCAACCAATTTATAATAACCGAAGTTTTAAATAACCCCAATCCAGTAAAATATTCAAAAGTAGATAACAAAAAGATATACCAAATTCAAATAACTAAAGATGATAACGAAGAACAAATAATTAAAATTTTAAAAGAATACACCCCCGAGAAAAAACGATTTTATTTTTATTTCAATACCGAACATTTATACCAAAGATTTTCAGAATTATACATTAAATTATTCAATAACTCTGGACCTGAACTCATCAGATGTACTAGAAAACTAATAACACTAGACGACCCTGACGAAATAAACGATGTAATTAGAAATCAACACGAAGGAAAAACCAACCATCGTGGAATTAACGAAACTATAAAGCAACTTGTAAGACGTTATTATTTTAAAGACATGAAGGACTTGACCACAGATTTCATTAACCAATGCGAACTATGTGACAGAGCGAAATACGACAGGAAACCCCCAAAGATACCTTTAATGTTAACCAAAACACCCGACAAACCATTTCAAAAACTACATGCCGATACTCTAGTAGTAGAAGCGCAAAACTATCTAACAATTATAGACGCATCTACAAAAATAGGCTAAGCCATACCAATCACATCCAAAAATAGCATTGACGTGACCCAAGGATTTTTACAATATTTCACATTTTATGGAACACCCGAATCAATCACTTTAGACAATGGTAGCGAATTTAAAAATGAGACAATACAAAACACTTTAGAACTACACAAAATAAAAATTCATTTCATAACGGAAAACCACCCTGAGTCAAACGGACTAATTGAACGATTACATTTAACCCTGCTAGAACAAATTCGATTATTAAGAATAAATTATAAAAAGGAACATATAACCAATTTAATGTCATACGCACTAATCGCCTATAATAACACAATTCACTCATCAACAAATTTCACACCCTTAGAATTAACATTAGGACATTCAGATTCACGAAATCCCTATGACATACACTACAATAAAGAAGTATATCAACAATATGCAAAAGACCACAAAGAAAAATTAAAAATAACTTACGACAAGGTAAAAGATAAATTAGAGAACGATAAAGAACATATCACCACAACCCGAAACAAAAATACCGACTCAAATAAATTTTCAATAGGACAAACCGTGTATGAGAAAAACTTTCAAAGCAAGCGACATAAAACAGCACCCAGAAATTTAGGACCATTTAAAATTAAGAAAATATCAGATAAAAACATAGCAGTAGTAGACAACGGTAAAATAACTAAATAAATTCATTTAAAGAACCTAAGACACCCTGTAATTTCAGATGGACAGTCATCACCCTTACCGTCAACCTCCACCCAGGTAGAACGGACAACCAAGTAATAACATAAGATATAAAAACAACCCCGGTATACTACCAATAAACTAGGCAGTATACAAAATACAATATTTACTCAAATAATATCCAACCTTACTTTAACGCAACAAATTTGAGCAACATTAAGAATAACGAAATAATATTTTTTAGAAATCTAGATAGTAGAAAGTAACAATTATCCATATTATCATTTATTTGCTTTTCCAACAAAGGTTACTAGCACATACCAAGTAATCATACCCAAAACCAAATTCCTATCCCTAAATGAACTGAGATATGGTTATACAAACGAAAAATGTACTGAAGTAACACCAAACCAATATTTATGTCAATCGATGACGACAACAACCATTCAAGAAGACAGCCCTTGTGAAGTACAACTATTAAAATTCTCAAATCATTACGAAAATTGTGAAACCAAACAAGTGCAAATAACTAATATGAAAATTCAAAAAGTTACAGATAACAAATGGATAGCCATTTTCCCAACAGAAGTAATAGCAACCATCCACTGCAACCAAGATGAAAATAACCAAGCATTAATCGGAAGCAAACTAATTACCCTCAAAGAAGATTGTTATGTGAAATTGAAAGATGAAGTAATCAGAGTTTATCAAGATCCCATAGCAACAAAGAAACTTGCAAACCTACCGGAACTACAATTCAAAATACAACAAGAAGACGAAGAAATAATCAAGAAACCTATGAAGCTAGAGCATCTAGACTTAGACGACCTCAACCACGCCGTGAAATTAGTGGAAAGTTATAAAGAACAATTAAGTGAACTCAAAACGCCAAAGTTACATGATAATAATATAAGTGTTTGGACAATTGTATTGATCATTTTAATAATTTTGTAATCATGTATGTATTATACAAAATGTACCTTAGATATAAGAATGAAAGAAACAGTTCTAGATTTAAGGAAACAAAGAAAATAAAGAAACGACAAGTATACCTTTAGAAATAATGAATTTTAAATGAAACTGAATAATGTATTTTATGTATTTAAAAATTAAGAAAACCTTAATTTTTCATTTACGGTGGGAGGAGTTATGTATCCCCCAATTACCTATATATATTGATATATTGAATCTAATAGGAATTATTAGAAATTATTAAGTAAAAGTATAAGTTCAATGCAACATTGTAACACAAGGATAACCCAGAGAGGTTATCGACAGTTCATGTGAACGGACATGCAACTTTGCATCCGTGAGGGCAGTGATACTGCAGGTGGCAGGTCACTGGCGGTCAACAGACCGCAATTACTTAGAATTAAGTTGTTACATTGTATTAAAGTGTACAATTAAAGAGAAATGCAGACATGAGATCTGCAAGTTCTTACAGCCGTGTGAGGGGCAGGTTATTATAAAAGGCCCGGGAGCTCAATGCCCGGCAGTCAGTCTTCAAACTCCATACTTCGTTGTTTGAGCTACTCACTAGTACAATAATTATTTTAGTATTATGTACAAGTTATCCAAATTTTAACTAATAAAAATTTGTTAAAGTTTCAAAGTGTTTTTAAAAAACCAGCTCCAAAGGCCCGAACTTTAACTCGCGTGCCTTACTAATTGTTTTTAGTTGTTTTTTTGTGAGATAAATGTTTTAAGGAACATTTGACGGACGTGCTTTAGTGATACACGTGCTTTACCCATTATGGTTCTTTTTAGTTGTTTTGTCTTTTGATATTTAAACTGTGTGTGCGATCTAGTTTCGCGGTCCTTTTCTTTTCAGAGTAATGCATACTTTCGATTATTTAAATACAGTGATACTGTAGTTTCTGAATTTTCTAACAACAAAGAATCTAAAATAGATCATTGCTTGCGCAAATCTCGTTATTTGCGAAATATAACAGATTACCGGTTTACAAAGGTATTGGTTGAAGTTTCTCACTGCTTTTTGGGATGTTTACGAAAATAATATACATTTGGTCCCAGTTAAAATTAAACTAGTGCTACAGAATATTTCGAAATTATTGTCTTAGGAAATAGAATTACCAAGAAATTTATCAAGGCTACATAGTTCCGACGCGTGATAATGTCCGCTGCTAACCCCAGTGAAATACGTAGGTGTGATTAGTGTAACGTGTGATAAGTTCTATCAACAGCCTCACAGTCAAGGGTGAAGTGCTTCGTTAGTGCAGGACATCGTTGAATCTCACACTTCCGTTGCAAGGAAGCGTTGCTGAAGGACTTTTGTAAGTTGAACTATTTCCTACTGGTTATTACTTTAAATATCTATCCGTTGCTTTACCATATCTTTGTCGTTCTGATACCTTTTACAATAGACTTGCATGCTATTTTAAAACATAAAACAAAAAAAAAAAGAAAGAAAGAAAAATCAATACTACTGAATTACTCATACCAATTGTGTCTTATCTATTTATCTTTTGTTAACATTTTGTCTGATTTATGTTTAATTGGTATGTGAGGAAACGTTTCTTCTATTCCCCAATATTACCTCACTTTGTACTAAACATTTTTCTGTATTGCTTTTACCGTGGTTATATTATATGGATTATCCAAACAATTTTTTTTTACATTCTACAAAGTACTGAACAACTTAGACTTTTCATTGCTGCTATGCTTTTTCTTTATTTCAGGTTTGCAAGACTAATCTTTTTTTTTGCAGGTTTGCTATTCTAATTTTTTTTATTGCAGGTACTGTTACTAACTCCTTACCGCCGCATACATTATATGTCAGTCTGCTTTCTACAACCCCCCCTAATCTCCAATTGAGCCCGGTCATTCCGTGATATCTTTGTGTTACGCACGGCTACGAGCCAACGTAGCATAAATTTTGGCGCCCAACGTGGCTGCCACGAATTACGTAACAATCTTACCTAGTATCTCAAATAATAACTTAAGCTTAATATCGTTATCTTATCCGTTACCTTTGATGATAACAATTTAAGCTCAATATCGTTATCTTATCTATTATCTTCAACAACAATTTAAGATCTTGTTTTATCTTTTTATCTTCCTAACGTTTGGTATTTATGACCAGACGTGGGAATTATTTTTCTTGAATTTTAAGTGAAAAAGCTAACCTCATGTAGAAATGTAATTTGTTAGGTTAGCAATGTAAGGATTTAGTAGGGTGGTACTTTTGGTAAATTTGTTGATTCACAACCATGTCATGGACAAGTTTTGATGTATATCGTTAGTAAACCAAAGTACCAGTAACAAAAAATTGCTAGAGTGTAGAGTAACGCACTCTGTTGAACATTTTTTTTTAAATTTGGGCACTTTTTGACAACAATGATGCAGTTTTGATGCAACGCTCATGTGCGTCTGCACGTAAGAAACTTTAATGTTAGCTTTAGTTTAGATAGGTTAGGCGACTTGTCGCATTTGTTTTAATTTAAGTAGTGTTTCATGCTCCCCGACAAGTTTGTGCTGTCGATTATTAGTGTAGTCAAAGACAATGGGGCTACATTTTCCGTTTCCTGGTAATTCGGTAGACGTGTTATCGGTCGAAAAAACCAGGTGGCGCCTTATATAAACATTTTGTAGGTTTTAAGTTAGGTTTTACGTAGGGTAGTTAGGATTTAGATTTTAAGATGTTACTGTGCTAACAGACTTTTTCTTTTTTTAAGTTTTTTCTTTTATGGCTTTGTCGCGATTGTTACGTGCCAATTTGGCACTAAATATTTTTTAGTTTAGTCTTGCTGTGCATGAGTTCGCGCCATAAATTCAAAAGACTTGGCGTGTATTTACGTCACGTCAGACTGCGTTTGCGCCAGATCGCGCTGACGCGAGGAGGAGAAAAAAGTGGGAAAGTTTCCGGGAGACGCTGTAACGTGGTTTTTGCCTTTGAACTTCCAGAAGAGTGGTTTGGTTTAGGTATCGTATCGTATCGTTATCTTATTATGTAGATTTCCTTGCCTAGATTATTTGTTCCCTATAAAATTTGATCCTGCCGTTCTCTACATATTAGGAATTTGGATACGACCTGGAGCAGTCCACGACCCAGGACGAACCGGAGTCCATGCCTCGCTAGCAGCTAACCGGAACAGTCACCATCTTTAAATAATCCGGAAGGGGTTCTTACCAACCATCACTGAAGCGGGACTTATTCATGTGAGTATTTAACCTTAACGAACTGTTGCGAATTTGATATTTATTCCGTAATTGTGCGGGTAAATTTGCATATTGTGTGACGTCATTGACAGATATGCGCGTTAATTTCCACTTATTGGAATAGTGCTACCAACTGCCGTTGTGTCGCGTATACCGCGCTGACGGTTATGTAAGAATCGTGGTAAATGTAAGAACCTTAGACACGTTCAGCTCATATAGCATTTATGTTTACTCTCGGACTTTCAAAAGCTCAACTACATTCACTCATCATCCTAAAACTGGTTAGACGCGTACCATCATTGTTTCCTATTCTAAACTAACCTACAGATTTCCCCAAAATTTGCACAGTCTGCATCTATCACTATCTGATCTATATCTACATCCACCTCTTTTTTCCTATCTCTGTTTGTCATATATCCCATACTATTCCCCAAAAATGCCTTAGAACGTATTCTGCTCTTCTATTTCTCATATTTTTTTCCCAAAGATGTCCTTGTTCCCTTACTGTTTCTATAACCTATTTGTTATTACCTTGTCTGGCCATCCTCATACATCTGAAGCACGGCATTTCAAACGCTGCTACTGTTCTTCTGTCTGCTTTTCAGACTGCTCGTATTTCGTAGGCATACTGTCTGCGCTGTGCTCCACACATACGCTTTCAATAATTTTTTGTTCTATGTTTGTTGTCTTTCATCATAGGCGCCGTTCTTTCTTGTTAGATGCAGTTCGGTCCCCTTCTATTGTTACAATTATATACCCTATTTCTCCGACATTCAGTGGTTGCAAAGGGGGGTAAGCAGCCTGTGGCTGCCAAGTTCTCCCAGTACTTGAACATTTACTGATTTAATATTTTTCCAATATATCTTTTCGCACAGTCAACATTAGTTGCAGATATTTCACAACAAACAACTAGTTGTTTATACTAATCATCAGATGTATCTGAGCTTATTTTTTGGTCATTGGATTTCCCGTCTCAAAACTGATTGGACATGTATCTGCACTTATTTATTTTCTAAACTAACCTACATGGTTCCCTGAAATTGTCACACAGTAATACAGCTCGGTTCCCCTTATATTGTTTTCTAATATTATGCCCTATTTCACTGAGATTTATAGAAGGGGGTTAAGCAACCTGTGGCTGCCAAGGTCCCTCAACACTTAGACTCGGTTTTTCAATCGATAGTTAACTCCTGGGTTGGTAAACCACAAGTTAGAAGTTAACCTGCAGTTATCTATGGAATGCGTTTTTCATAGTGATGGGTATACATTATCCATTAATAATAGGTATAATGGCAAAAAGATGTATCAACTTTACTTTGGAGGAGGAGCACCTGTTGGTCCAAGTAGTAGAACAATACAAGCACATTGTCGAATGTAAAAGAAGCGGTAACACTACATGGATCGAGAAGGAGACAATTTGGAAAAAGATTGAGGCCGAATTTAACAGCAAATGCGGCAGAAATTCATTTCGATCTTCAAAAAACTTGAAGGAAAAGTATGCTAATTTAAAAAAACAACAAAACAGAAATTTCCCTCAATAAGTTAAACTTACTGAAAACTGGGGGCGGTCCTTTTACTCCAGTTGAATTGACCGATATAGACAATAAAATAAAAGATCTCATCTCGGAACAGGTGGATGGATTACATAATGAATATGATGATGATAACACTATACCTAGTAAGTATAACAGTTTTACTTATTAAACTATTATTAAGATGGTATTTTTAGTTGCCGATGATGATAAAACTGCCCTGGACAGTTCAAAAGACGTGCAGATTGGAGAACTATCGTTGTAAATCTTGAAAGTACGTAAAAGCAAGTGATCCTAGACTTACTATACAAACAGCCCATGCTATTGCTTTTATTGTGTTACTAATTGCTTGTCTAATATAAATTTTTGTAGATACATTGTTTGAGGTAGTTGAAGCTGATGATCAAGATGAGCATCAAAGAGAGAAGCATGATTGGTCATCATATTCATCAAAAACTCTAAAAATGCCACTTTCGAACAAATTAAGATTAAACAAAGAAAAGAGTATAAATTAAACATTATAGGTGCTGGTAATGCTATAAGCACAAATCTTTTAGATCAGAAACCTACATCTTTATTTATTAAAAGAAATGGTTCTAAAAGGTATGTTTCCATCGGATACCAGTTAGTGCAGGAAAAGCTGGAGTTTGTAAAGCTTCAAAGACAAAAATTTTTAGAGGAACATGGCTTGCGGATGGAGCTTCTAAAAAAACAAATTGAACTTGCAAATAAAAAGTTATGAAACTAGTATATGTATAGAATAGTTTCGTTGCGTATGTTATTTAAGATCTAAGATATTTAGGGCTTTTTGTTTAAATTGATTTCTTTAGGAATAGTTATCATATGTAACCTATAATTTTAATGTAGTAATAATTTTAGCTTGTTTATGTATGTTTCATTTCTATTGTTACATTAACTAATAATTTACAATGTAGAAAAGTAATTATTGATTAAATTATGTCTTACTGCATTATTTGCACCAACACGTTGTTCTTGAACTACGGCAACATCAATATTATTGATAAAATTGATAGCAGCTTCCTGCTCTTCATTAACTGGAGGAATTTTTTCATTTTCACTACATGCGATATTGTGCAATACAGCTGTTGCTACAACAATCGCTTGGGCAGTGTCTAGATTTACACGTAAACCCATCGCAAGACATCGAAATCGTCTTTTCCATACACTATATTGTCTTTCCACACAATTCCTTGTTTGGATTTGCGACTCGTTAAATAGTGTTTCAATATCATTTCTATACTCCATTCCAGTTAAGAAGGTAGTAGATGGCGCTTGTGCTTGAGTCAGATTTACACAGATCAAAAATTTATTAGTTGCTGTATTTGAAAAGTTGCCGGCGTCGGTTGTATATATACTACTTTGTGACGATGTTTTTCAAAAGTAACAATGCAAATGGCTGACTTTATTAGTTAATTTTTAAGTATTATTGCATTCAGTAATTGCAATTTGGTGTTCTTCTTAAGGAATAAGACCACATTGCTTTTTGAAAATGATTTTATTGACGTTTCGAACCTTCTCCTAGGATAGTTGTCTAAATAATAACAAGGAGTATTTGTAATTTGGTATTAAATTTCAGAAGATAAAATTGTACTTGGAACTACATTAAGTTTAAGACGGAGATTAGAATTCATAAGCACTACTTTGTTACACTCATACTTAATCATCGTTCCATCTCAACTTTTAGTATTTTTCCGAATACCAAAAATTGAGATAGAGCATTACTTAAGTACGAGTGTGGCTTAAGTGTGCTTTATGAATTTGCCCCTTAGTCTTTACTTAACAATTATGGTAGAAACAAACATTCACCTGGAGTTATAGAATGCTTTAATAAAATTCTGTCAGTTTCATTTGTTCGAAAGGTTGTAAGTTTGTTAACAATGATTGAAATTAAAACAATGCATCGATGTTTATACAGATTTTTATTTATATTTTTTGCAAGATTGAGGTTTTTGAATAAATACATCCAACAAACACGGTTTTAAAACATATCAAGCATTATTGAACTTTATTTTCTACCTGTTTGATTAAAGTTTAAATAAAATATTAATATAGAACAATATATAAGCTATTTTTAATTAAACACATCATCATCATCATCTTCATATTGTTTTCGACCTTACTTAAGGTCGGTTTGACGCAGCTCTAACTTCTTTTCTAATCTGTGCTAATCTAAAAAGCTCTGCATACCCTTCACAACCTAAATTTCTAATAATTTGACTAATATAGTTTGGTCTAGGTCTTCCTATATCCTTTTATGTTTTTCCTATCCAGCTGGCTCTACATAGATATTAGCAACCTGATGGTTGTTAAAGAACTCTAACATGTTTACATGTTTACCATATATAAGGAAATGAAATATAACCTTCAAAAAGGAAAAGTGTTAAAATATATGTTATGGTAAGGCTTAAGCAACGAATCGCTACCAACATGCCAGACCGCTAACTAATTGTGAGTTATGTCCTGGTGACATTTAGTTAACTGATTTTTATTTTTTTTTTGTTTTGTTTTCGAACTTACTTAAAGTCGGTTTGACGCAGCTCTAAATTCTTTTCTATTCTGAGCTAGTCTAAAAAGGTCTACATACCCTTCACAACCTAAATCTCTAATAATTTGACTAATATAGCTTTGTCTAGGCCTTCCTACTCTATTTTTATTTGGTAGTCTAATATCTAAGACTTTACTAAATAGTCCCTCATGTCTTAACTGGTGCCCTATCATTCTATCTCTCCTGACCTTCAATTGTTTCCACATACAGGGATCCTCACCTATCCTTCTATAAACTTCCTCGTTTGTTACTCTATCTGTCCAACTAATCTTTAACATTCTCCTATAACACCAAGTTTCAAAAGCTTCTATCTTTTTCTTATCTACTTCTTTAATTGTCCAAGCCTCACTACCGTATAGTAGAACGCTCCATACGTACGACTTTAAGAAACTTTTTCTATTATCTAAACTAATACTATTAGCTATTAGTAAGTCTTTCTTTTTAAAACATTTTTCTAGCTTGAGCTATTCTAGCTACTATATCCCTTCTGCTACGTCCGTCCTTTGTAATTATACTACCTAAATAGCAAAATTCATCTACCTCCTCTAACTCGGTATTACCTATTTTTAATTTTGGTTTAGAACTAGGCTGTAACTCACTTGTCATTATCTTTGTCTTTACTGAGTTAATTCTCATACTATAGTTACTCCGTAGTATCTCATCTAAAATATTTAAAAACTCTCCTAACTCTTTTCTAGACTCTGCTATAATGGCTATATCATCTGCAAAACGTAACATGTCTATTTTCTGTCCCTGTACACTAATACCTATCTCTTTTCTCTCTCTGGCTAAGTTTAAAGCTTACTAAATATAAACATTAAAAATCAAGAGAGACAGTATACAACCCTGTCTAACACCATTTCCAATCTTAGCTTCCTTTTCTATTTTATCAAATCTAATTAGTACGCTTTGGTTTTTATATAGACTGTAAATAATTTTTCTATCCCTATGAGAGATTCCTATTTTTTGCAAAACCCTGAACATAACAATCCAATTAACCCTATCAAATGCTTTTCTAAATCTACAAACGCGAAATGAGTCTTTTATTTTTGTAACCTTTTGCGATAATTACCCTAATCATTAGTATCGGTTCTCTAGTCCCTCTGTCTTTATGAAAACCATATTGGTCTTCGCCTAAATAATTCTCAGTCAAAGCTTCTACTCTATTTTTAATTATTATTGCTAGTACTTTGGAAGCATGAGAAGTTAAACTAATTGTTCTAAAATTCTCACACCTATCAGCTCCTGACTTTTTTGGGATTGGGATAATAATATTTTTTTCGAAATCTATTGGAACCTCACCTGTGTCATATATTACATTTATTAGTTCATATAATCTGTCTAAAGTTTTCTGACTTGCATATTTTATTAATTCTGCGGGAATATCGTCTATCCCTGGCGCTTTATTTAATTTAAGATTCCGAACAGCTCTATCAAATTCCTCTCTTAATATTGAGAACCCTATTTCTACATCCTCTTCTTGATCGTTCTCTAACTCATCCATATCGTCTCCCTTATATAAATCTTCTAAATATCTTTTCCATCTATCAGGTACCTCAACTTTATTTATTAGAAGCTCATTATTCTCGTCTCTAATACCATTATGTTTTTTCCTATCTTCCCCAAAAAACTTTTTAACTGCCCTGTAAGCCCTGTCTGTCTTACCTACTCTCAAATCATCTTGTATTCCCTTACAATTCTTCTCCATCCATTTATTTCTAGCTTTTCTACACTCATGTACTATCTTATTTCTAACTGTATTATATTTTTGCTTATTTTCACTATCCACTTCTCTGAAAGGTTTAAGCTTTCTTCTATTCTCTATTAAATCTAATATCTCCTTTGTTACCCAGGGTTTTCTCGCTTCTATTTTTTTCTTACCTATAGTCTGTGTTGCTGTATCCTGTACAGTCAGTTTTATTTCTTTCCATCTATTTTCTACGTTCCCTCCTACAGCTATCTCTTTGCTCTTATTATCTAATACTTGTTTATATTCCTCTTTTACCCTACTATCATTAAGCTTACCTAGATCCCATCCCTCTCTTTTAACCTTTCTCAATTTTTTGAATTTTAGTTTACACTTCATTTTAACTAAGTTATGATCGCTATCTATGTCAGCCCTTGGATAACTACATCACAAAATATCAAAACAATGATATCACAAATTTATATTTAATCTACGTCCATATCATCCCCTGAGATATCTTCGTCGTCTGTTGTACTTTCATATCCAACATTTATTACAATTTGTTCGACAAGTGTCTACTCCTTGGTACACCTATCTGTAAGGGAGTAAAAAAATATATCTAATACCTCGGGACTGCTGCACTGGCTGCAAACTTCGTCTCCCTAAGTATGGTATAATCTAAACAAAACACTAAATTTTGCTTACAAAAAAAACATAGCCTAAGCTATAGTAAATTAAGAGCATAAAACGTCTAATAATTTCTTCAGGGGTGGGATGACCTGTATAGCTTAACACAGTAGTGTACCATTTAATGCACTAAGTCACAAACACACCAGTTCAATAAATAAACAATTGGAAGGCAAAGTATTTCTAATGTTTTAGTAATATATGTACAAGAAAAGGTATGTACAAATAAGCATGATTCGCCTTAATTCCTTAAGAAAAGATTCAATCAGCAAAACTATATACAAACCGACTTAAACTTTCATAAGTCAAAATTTTATATACAATTAATAAAAAAATTAAATTACGTTAAATCATTTACAATTAAATTAAATGCGCCGATAAGTGTCTGAGCTCATAACCTCATCAGTGTTGCACTGTTTGTTAATACAAAATATGTGTACAAAGCACTTTATGCAAAGTTGCTATATTTTCAAAGTGAAGTTAGATTTAGGTAAAGGTCATTATGTTCAAATTTAATTTCAAGTAAATGTGGACTGCTACCGGTATTAAAATTATCTAGCAGGCATCAGGTAACTTACTAACAATTTTAAAATAGAATAATTAAAAACGTCCAGGAATGTTTACAACATCATGAGGTAAGTTACGAATAAAAATTATTGTAGTTTACACTTTGTTTAAATAAATTTTGTTCCAAACCCGATCAGATAAGAAAGTCATAATTACCTAGTTACATGATTTGTAGGAAAACAATATTATCTGCCTACAAACAGCCAAACCTAACCGCCAGCTGCGTCCTTGACTCGACTTGACCCTTGCGATGAACATGGAATTGTAAAGTATCAACAACCTTTGCTCTCCACACTCGCACTTGGGAATTCGTCACCTGTTACTTGTTTAAATTCGAATGGTACAGCTTCATATGAAAGTCCGTTTAATCAAGTCCAAATTTATGCCAACGCCATTAGATAACTAGGAAACCTCTTTCGTTCAAGACGGTACCTTAGTAATTTAATTTTTAAAATAACTATAGTTATTTATTTCAACCGTAACTGACAGCTAAAATTTGTAATACTTTATTAGCAAAATTTTATTTTAAAAGAAATCTCACCTACCACTAGCCTGCTGTAAGTTTAGTTAAGTAAAACATTTTAAATCGAACTCGCTTCTTTGCAAGAATTCTTACTAAGAAGCCGATTCCTCGAATCACCATCATGCTTGCAAGTTCAACTCAACAAGAACCAGAAAACCGCGATGGCCTCGAGTATCGCCATCGAATCTCGAATCCCTACTCCGTTCTAACTTGTTCTACGCGCACTAGAACTATATACTACCATAGATGTATACGCTCCGTAATTAGGATTGCCTACCTATAAGGATATTAGCAAAATTTTACACTGCTACACAAGTTCTTCGATAATGCCATCCAATTTCCACATTCTTTCTTCTTCTTTAATTGTATGGCTAATACAATTAACCCAATGACCTTTATCTATGGCTGCAATTTCTTCATCCAGAAGCACCTTCACGTCGTTAATTTTAAAAGTAGAATTGTTGGTAGCTACATGCTGCTTTACTCGAGCCCAAATCAGCTCAATTGGATTTAGATTGCAGTGGTATGGGGGTAACCTTAATACAGTTCTGCCAGAGTGTTTTACAGTTTCGTCAACAACATAAGGTGTCGGGTGAGCTAGAGAGTGCTGCTTCACTAAGGCTAATAATTCAACTTTTAATAGCTCTTTGATAACTTCAATGTGTTTTGCGTTTAACCAATTATAAATTTGTTCTTTCCGCCAACTTTGATTTGGAACCTTATCGGCTTTGACGCTGTGATAAGGAGCATTATCAAGCACGATTACACTATCATTATCAAAAAGAGGTAATACACCTTTCAACCAAGTTGTAAACGCTTTACGGTTCATGTCTTCGTGATAATCTCCTAAAACGATAATTATGAACTCAGGGTCCTAAGTTGTTTATAGTGTTAATACGCTACCGGCTTTTTAGATTGAAAGTTTAAATATGCACCATTGACAAATCTCATATCACTACCCCATGTGCACAACAATTAATCTCTTGCCCTTGCCAGAGGGATCTCGTATACCAGTCGATAAACTTTCGATTAATGCCTGCCTTGCTGTTTTTACAGTGGTGTCTTGCCATACCTTGTTCTTTACATGTCCAGCATTCACCCACGTTTCATCAGTATAATAAATTCTTTTGCCTTCAGCTCTATACTTTTTAATTGCAGTTAAATACTTTCTTCGCCACAACACAATTTCAGGTTTTTCAATTAAAATTGTCTTTCGGCTACGCTTTCCATATTTAAAACCCAATTTCATCATTACCTGATAAAGTGATGTGCGACTGAAGTTTGGTAAAGAGTCATCATTGTTTATTGCATGTAATACTTTCTCTAAATTTGGTAATTCATTTCTAAATTAAAATGCATGAACATGCCGTCGAATCGCACATCTTTCAAATTCTTCAAGTTCGTCGTAGATTGTTGTACGCACTCTTGTAGTCTTTGGCGAAAAAGCAGTACCAATAGTTTCCATTTCTTTTACAATATTCCACATTGATCGAACACCTAAACCCACTTCTAACGCAGTTTGCTTCACAGATTGCGTTTTGGATGCATTTGTGGAATTTTTCAAATATATATTACAGGCAATAAGCTTTTGCCCGCAGATAACATGTTTGCCCTTTGGATTTTTAATAGGTTGGTGATCCATAATTAAATAAAAGTCTGAAAAGAATTCATTGTTAGTATTATATGCTTATCTTTAATGAGACATGCTTACCTTATTATGAAGACACTGGTGTTTTATAGCTCTGACAAGAACTGTTTTGATACTAAATATAAAATTAACACAAATTAATAAGGCCGAACAAAATTTCAAAGGCAAACTAATAACAAAATACAATAAATAACAAAAACGAAAATATGAAAGGGCAATAGCAAATGTCAAAATGCCAATTGACAATCTGTCTTATAATAAAAAATGTTCAAACAACCAACACAAACATACGGGATATTTATACTTGTGTACACTTGGCTCATCCATCCACCAATGAGAATCGCTAAAATTCAGTCCTATCTTTTTCTTCAGTACCTTCTTAACTGGAATGGAGTATAGGTTGTAATAATGGTGTTATTAAATATGGTTTTACTGGATATCACCGTCGCCGACAAGAAGACTCTCTCCATAACGTCCGCTTTTAAAAGAAGCTGCAATAGCTGAATTGCGAAAAATTTGTGAATCATGTGAAGATCCGGGCCACTTTGTCACAATATTTAAAATGTTCAAATCCGGATCAGAAATCGTTTGAACATTAAGTGAAAAAAATTGCTTTCTGTTTCGGAAACTTTCAGCATTGTCACCTCCCGGAGATTGTATTTTTACATGGGTACAATTTAGTGCTCCAATGCATCTAGGAAATCTAGCAAAATTGTAGAAACGTTGACGAATATCTGTTATTTCTTCATCCGATTGGGGCATTTTTATATATTGTGGTCGAAGTCGTGATAGTGCCACACTAACTCTTCTGACTGTTTTACAATTACATAAAATAATTTTAATCACCGTGTATAAGGAATTTTATTTGATAATACGGTTTATTAAAACAACGTGGAGAATAAAAATTTATTTGTTTCAGTAAAAATAAGAGACTTAAATCATGTATAAGACGCTTTATATCAAAAGAAACAGTATTAACAAGCTCCACGTGTAATGTATTTATTCCGAATAAAGAAACAAATGGAAATTACGTGCAAAATTTATATTAATTAACCCTATTTTAAGTAACCGGTATTAAACAAAGTGTACACATAATAATTAATATTTAACTTGTATTTGCTAAAAATGAAAGGATAGAAGTCAATTTTAATTGGAGTTAATTAAACCATTATTAATAATAAGCATAAAAGCCTGTGAAAATCCAAGATTAAAATACCACGGAATAAGGCACTGAGAATTAATAGGATGTTTGAACACCTGCGTAGTTTAAAAAGCTCATTCGGCGTAAATTTTGCAGAGAATTAATGGTTCAGAGAATCTTGGAGAAACCATCGCATAATAGTTACGAGAAATGCTAAAGGTGGGTTATTTCACACTCCACATGGACTAAAATAATCGATAATAAAGAATATCAATTTGCATCAATAAGAACAGGTTAGATAGAGACAAATAATATGCACAAGACCGAGACACATATAGTAAAAGGCGTGATTTAAGCAACGTCACGAGGGTCACAATTGGTTGAAAATAGGATGCAAATATCAGAGGTAGAAACAACGATTTCTGTATAAAAGTCAATTAGTGATTTCCAGACGCTGCGTGCTGTGTTGAAATTTCTGAGATTTAACTGGGGCGAGTATAAAATTCGTAAAAACCGACGCGCGAGCGACGGAATGGGAACATAGCATGCGAAATTCTTTAGAACTGGCCGTTTTGGGGACTCGACCGACAGACGGGCTAACTTCTATATATACCCAGGTGAATATGAACAAGCTCTCTTACATCCGCGACTTGATTCAATACGTTAAACAGTGCATTTTAGTTTGATAGAATAATTTAAAGTTTGCTCGTATATTTTGGTGATTTAAAACAGTTTGTTATTTACGTGCTAACATGAATGTACTTGAGTGCACTTAGATACAAGGTAATAAAATTTAGTATCACTGTACCAAATAGTAAAATTTACAACGACTAATGAATACATCAAAAGTAGGCAGTTTGGCGTATATTGGTGAAATAAGTATGAATTTCTTTACTATTTTGCGGGGGTGAATAATTAAATGGTTCATAAATGTGTCTGGATCCACAAAACAAGGGTCAGATATACACAGATAAGTTCCGGAAAAGCCCAGAAACAACTTTAAATAAATGGTGATGGAGAAAAATTGAAAAGCGTTGAGAATCAGAAGCTGTAAATATAATCCAGTTGGAATGGTGTGATTAACAAAAGGGACGATGTACATTGAAGCTACGAGTGCAGTAACCTTCAGGTAATTTATACTATTTTGTTTGAACTTTGATATTTTTGTGTGTGTTGAATAACTTTATAATTGATTTACTTTAAATGGACATTTGTGAAATTGTACTAACCATAAAATTTTAATTTTAAGATGAAATTTGCTTGTTTAAGTAGAAAGGGGTATTTAGTATTGATGTTCGGGATTATGATGAAAATTTGGGTATGTCTTTGAGCTCAATTAGACGAACCTGGTTAATTAACGTAAAGGGGTGGTAGATGCTCCCTTTATACTCAGACTCCGGTCTGCATATATTGTTATATTAATTAGTAGGCATCCAACAAGGACTTTAATTCTGGATGCACATTAAAATGATAATAAAATTAATCTTGAAATTCTTTTTAAAACTGAATTTTATGCTGAAATTTAATTTGAAATTTTAATGTATTGTGAATATTGATGTAAATAGAGGTAACGTTGATGTTTGTGGTAGGAATGTGTTTGTTTTTTTTTATGAATGAGGAGGTTTATAAAATTAGGTGAGCAGCCGAGGCGAAAAGAGGATCACAGCAGTTTATGACGCCCAATCGGTGGGACTAGAATTTTTTTTGTTGAAAGGACCCAGTTCCCGCATTCACAGGAGTATATCACAGCATATATATATATATATATATATATATATATATATTATGCTGTGATAAGGGGTTATTTAAGGGTGCACTTCATAGTAAAGGTTATTTAGGAATGAGTAGTTACCATAGGCAGCAGAAAACTGCACTTATTTAGTGAACAATTAAGAAATAGACATAGTTTGTATATAGTAAGTAGTCAACACCCTGTATATAAAGTAGAAATTGTTTTAAGCGACACAGATACACATAGAAAGACGCATAGTTGGCGTAGGAATGAGAAATACATGCATTGAGTAGATAGAAAATATTAAATACCCTGTAGATAAAGTTTAGTTAATTTAGGCAAAAACAAATAATGATACTTTCAGTGGAAGCACGCGTATAAATAAATGATAAAGTGTAATTAGACACGCATTAAGAGGAGTTCCAGACGATTAGATTAATACGGACATAGAAATAGAGTTTCAGATAGCTAATATAAATGCGTATAAATATCTAACCATTTTTGATAAGAGAGCAGATTAAAAATTGCGCGAATCGCATGTAAATATGAAAATTTAAAGTCAAGTTGCATCAGTTGTTTATGGAAAGGCAAGTAATCTATCAAAATACAGCATGTTGATAACGAAGGACAGCTGCGGGCAGGTTGGGATTATGGGGAATCGTGGAGCATTGCATCAGAAACTGCTCTAAATGTAATTATTTGATTGGCCAGAAACAAGCGACGAGTTCTAAACCATACCCACTGATGGAGTGGAAATTCGAGAATATATTAGCAAGCACCTTGATAAGAAAGACGGTTTTGAACTCAAGAAATGCCGAAGTGCGTTGCCATTAAACAAAGTAATACGTAATGATTATAAAAGTGAAATAAGATGAGTGCTAATATGAAGATTATAATTGCCGTTTAAACGTAAGTACGTTTTAATGAATTTATTTTGAACTAAGACATAAAAATAATAGGGCTTCGAGGTCTGAGGGAAATAGACTACGATTCTGATGTTCAGGGAAAAATACAGTAATACAATTTTGATGTCAAAGGGAAAAGAAGAGTAATACAATTTTGAAGTACAGGGGTGAAACAAATTACAATTTTTAAGTCTGGGGCAAGAATGATAAAAGTCTAAGTTTGAAGAAATTTGAAATGGAACGACAATAAATTGGGGTGTATAATTTAATAATGCTGGTCCATAGTGTAATGGCAATAATTTAAATGGAATCCAGAATTGGGCAAGATCATTTTTATTGGAAGCGTCGATGTGAAAAAAGATAAACCAGGTCAGATTTTTAGTTATAAGACATTTTGTTTTTCTATATAAATTATTATTTTTAATATTGCATTTGCTGAATATGATATGCTTGTGAAAAGTCAACAAAAGAAGTTGCATACGTATAGAATGAGTAAAATGATAACAGGTTTAAAATATTCTACACTTTGTTGGTAAATATAATAAATTTTTTTTTGGTGACTTTGGGTTTATTGTGAATATAGTAAATGGTTGTTAATAAATGACATTTATAAGGTCAACTAATTGAAAAGTGTATTACAAATAATTTCAAAAGCTGTACATAACATATTGGTTTCATTATATAAAATCGAAATTTACTGAATTTTATAATTCCAAATAAATGCTAGCCGAGGTCATAAGATTTAAATAGTACAAAGGCGGAGCCACAAGTTGAATAGGAAATTGATAACACGCAAGGCGGTAACGTATCGAATTTTGCGATTGGTAGACAAGGTTGTTTCAAGATAAAATCCAGTTAAGTTGATAGCAATATTAATAAGACAGCCGGAGGAGGAGATAATTACAATCTTGTTTATTTATAGTGAATATTAAAATGGTGGTTCAATAATTTAGAGTACGTAGAAAATTAATAAGGCGCACAACGAAGGGGATCGAGAATTCCAGTTCATAGCAATAAATAATAACAGCCCAAAGTAGGGGCAGGATAATTCCGCTAATATCATAGCAATATATATATATATATATATATATATATATATTGCTATGAATCCACCAAAATCCTCTCATATCTGCAGGAACTGGCCCTTTAAAAAAAAACATTCGAGCCCCACAGATTGGGTGTCAAAGAATGCTGTGAAACCTACAAAATCCGTGAACTACGGTTTATAATCGAGCCTCACTTTTGGGCGTCAAGAATGCTGTGAAACCTACAAAAAGCTATTCATTACCTTAACTGTGTTGGTCCATTGACTTTCTTCCGTTAATCGCCTCGGCTGCTCCTCTAGTTAAACCTTCATCCTCATTCATAAAAAAAGACAAACACATTCCTACCACAAACATCAACGTTAACTCTATTTACATCAATATTCACAATACATTAAAATTTCAAATTAAAAATTCAGCATAAATTTCAGTTTTAAAAAGAATTTCAAGATTAATTTTATTATCATTTAGTGTGCATCCAGAATTAAGGTCCTTGTAGGATGCCTACTAATTAATATAACAATATATGCAGACCGGAGTCTGAGTACAAAGGGAGCATCTACCACCCCTTTACGTTAATTAACCAGGTTCGTCTAATTGAGCTCAAAGACATACCCAAATTTTCATCATAATCAATACTAAATACCCCTTTCTACTTAAACAAGCGAATTTCACGTTAAAATTAAAATTTTATGTTTAGTACAATTTCACTAATGTTCATTTAAAGTAAATCAATTATAAAGTTATTCAACACACACAAAAATATCAAAGTTCAACCAAAATAGTATAAATTACCTGAAGGTTACTGCACTCGTAGCTTCAATGTACATCGTCCCTTTTGTTAATCACTCCATTCCAACTGGGTTATATTTACAGCTTCTGATTCTCAACGCTTTAAAAATTTTCTCCATCACCATTTATTTAAAGTTGTTTCTGGGCTTTTCCGGAAATCATCTGTGTATATCTGACCCTTGTTTTGTGGATCCTGACACATGTATGAACCATTTAATCATTAACACCTCCGAAAAATAGCAAAGAAATTCATACTTCTTTCACCAATATACGCCAAAACTGCCTACTTTTGTGTATTCATTTGTCGTTGTAAATTTTATTAATTGGTACAGTGATGCTAAATTTTATTACCTTGTATCTAAATGCACTCAAGTACATTCATGTTAGCACGTAAATAACAAACTGTTTTAAATCACCAAAATATACGAGCAAACTTTAAATTATTCTATCAAACTAAAATGCACTGTTTAACATCTTGAATCAAGTCGCGGATGTAAGAGAGCTTTTAACGCATCGAATAGTCACAAGTCTAAGAGAGCGAAATTCATATTACCACCGGTATATATAGCGGATAGCCGGCACGTCGCTTTTGTCCTCAAAACAGACAATTCTAAAGAATTTCGCATTCTCGTTTCCCATTCCGTAGCTCGCGCGTCGGTTTTTACGAATTTTGCACTCGCCCCAGTTAAATCTCAGAAATTTCTACACGGCACGCAGCGTCTGGAAATTACTAATTGACTTTTATACAGAAATCGTTGTTTCTACCTCTGATATTTGCATCCTATTTTCAACCAATTGTGACCCTCGTGACGTTGCTTAAATCACGCCTTTTACTATATATGTCTTTGCTTGACGCATTTTCTCTTTCCATCTAACCTGTTCTTATTGATGCAAATTGATATTCTTTATTATCGATTATTTTAGTCCATGTGGAGTGTGAAATAACCCACCTTTATCATTTCTCGTAACTATTATGCGACGATTTCTCCAAGATTCTCTGAACCATTAATTATCTGCAAAATTTACGCCGAATGAGCTTTTTTAAACTACGCAGGTGTTCAAACATACTATTAATTCTCAGAGCTTTATTACATGGTATTTTATTGGGTTTTTACAAGTTTCTATAGATATTATCTGTTACTAACGATTCAATTAACTTCAATTAAAAATAATACCCTTTAATTTTTAGTGAATCCTAATTAAATATTCAATTATTATCTGTACGTTTTGTTTAATACCGGTTACTTGAAATAGAGTTAATTAATATAAATTTTGCACGTAATTTCTCTTTGTTTCTTTACTAGGAATAATTAAATTACGTAGAGCTTTCTAATACTGCTTCCTTTGATATAACGCGTCTTGTACATGATTTAAATCTCTTATTTTTACTGAAACTAATAAATTTTTATGCTTCACGGTTTTAATAAAGCGTATTATCTAATAATATTCATTATACACGGTGATTAAAATTATTTGATGTGATTATTTAATTTTCTACCCTGGTCTAAATATGAGTAATATATTAATAGTTTTTAAGATGAAATGAAAACCCAACCTTGTATGTAACAAGAGCCAAGCTTCAGTAGTATTAAGTATAACATCATCTAAACAATTGGGCCAGATAGCTCAATTGGTTAGAGCGCTGATCCGGAAAATCAGAGGTTGCAGGTTCAAATCCTGCTGTGGCCGTTCTTTTAGTGGTTTTCAATTACTAGTTCGATTTGAAATGGTAATTCAACTTTACATACAAGGTTGGGTTTTCATTTCATCTTAAAAACTATTAATATATATTAAGCATTCATTTGCATTCCAAATATGGTTTATTCTTCTCTATTAATATATATATATATATATATATATATATATATATATATATATATATAAATTCTATCGTATTACAGTGAATAAGTTGAAATAATAACTTAGACTTTTCCATCTTTCAATTACTAGCTCGATTTCAAATGATCATTTGGGCTTTGCATAAAAGTCTAAGTTATTATTTCATCTTATTAATTGCAATACGTTAGTATTTATCAACTTACCTTGTGTAATTACCTGTCTAAAATATTTATATATAAATTCTTACACTCGCACATTCCCATACTCATACATACATTTACTGTTAGCGGCCACGTGCGCTGACAGCGGCACCGCATGACTTCACAAAAGATTCCCAGATACGTGGTCCGGGTGTCTGTGAAAACCCCCTGCGCAACCACACGGTGACTAACGGAAATGAAAAGGCAATAGAGATCTAGGAAAGGTAGAAAGAGGGAGAAAGGCATTTTGGAACGTATAAGTGACACTTCCAGGTAGAAAAGATTAGAGGAAGGGCTCGCATTGAGCAAAAGAGATAGAAAAGGTGGATAGAAAAGCACTGCTCAACCAGCCAATGTGGTCAGTAGCCCGGAGTGAGAAAAAATCAGTTTTATGTGGTAGACGGGTGTTCCGGGACAATAACAGGTATACCGAATGAAAAATAAGGCGAAACGGAGACAGCAGGATAAGAAAAAGAAGAGTTTTTGGACAAGCGTCTGAGAGAAGGTGAGAGGTGTCCCTGTTAAGCGCAGGTCGGTCTGAAGGACCACCTGCTATATTAATCATACAAGTTAAGTTACATCATAAGTTACAAAATTACTAGACTCTTGATGAGAACTAGTACAATCATTTTCCTAACGAGTGCATCCACTGCGATAAGAAAATCATACAAAAGTTGAAACAACAGCTTAAAAGTATCACTACAGATACCTTCACAAAAAACCAACTGTTTTAGGGTAATTTTTAGAAACGGTAACGCCATAAACACACAAGAATGCCTAAATATAAGCAGTTAAATACAGACACACTGTCCCAATATGCTAAAACAACCGAGAATTTAATAAGATATCAATAAAAAGCGATAGCACCTCACCACGAAGTTCAATAAAAAACAATAAAAAAATGTTTATGTTATGATGACTTAGTAGAAGGAGAAAAGAAGTAATGATAAAAGATGAGGTGTTCGACTGTAATAATTCAGAAGAAAAACGCATGGAATAGAAACTCCTAGTTTTTTTGCAACTGAAAATATGGACTATTTCTTACAAAGGCATAGGCGGCGGCTCCTATGTGAGCCCAAAGAAAAAAGCATCCACTCAACATCAGCTAAAACCAATTATAAAAATTCAATGAGTTCTTACAACCAAAGTTACGACAATCACCATGTAATTAAACTACGTAAGATAAATGCTAAAAACAAAATAATATGATGTAGAAAAGGTACTAGAATTAATTAAATGAAGCGACAGAGTTATAGTGGGGGACCTAGATAATAAACAGATATGTGACTACCAATAAATTCAAGGGAAAGGTGACAGATAGCAAAAAGTTTTAGGTAAAAAAGGCAAAAGTATAGAAGGTAAGTGCTGTATAAAAAAAGAAATGGCTGAATAAAGTTAACTAATTCATAGTGAAAATAAAACCATTAGGTAAACCGTTAAAGAAATGAAACGTGAAAAATTTTTGATGTACGCAAAGCTTGAGCGATTTTAAAGATATTTTCATCCCACCTAGTGTGGTCTGAATCGATATATGAAAAGATAGCGGTAATAAAACTCGATTTACTGATAAAATTGTTGAAGAACAAAAAGAAAATCTTACAACGCATATAATTGCTAGGGTGACAAGCCCTCCTTTGAACCTCACCTAGATTTATAAACAAAAACTTCAACATCATCCTCAAAAAATGATTCAAAAATTACTAGAGCGACAAATTTACCACGAGTCTTGTCTAGACTTATGTAATGCTGAGCGACCAATTCTTCATAAGTCTCGTCTAGACTAACATACTGCTGAGCGACCAACCACGACAAGTTTCGCCTAGACCAAATAGATCTTAAAACGCTGCGTTGCAATACCGGTATAAATAAAAAAATTTGTTATCAAAACAAAATCATACTCGCTACACAAGACAATATTTTAGCGATACATCTACAGAAAAAACCAGTAGTGCAAAATTATTAAAGTATTACTTTTATATCGAGGAATCTATCAACAACCATCTTAGCTGAAAGGGATAGTAAATGAACTTAAATACAAAACATTATCATCAACCTCATTATTGTAGTGTTTAAGAAAGCAGATATAACGAAATCAAGTTTACTATAGTGTTTTAGAAGGTATAGATATACCAAGGTAAGAATTTAGTTAATTGCATTAGCTGTATTTAGGGACAAAATTTTCTTAAAGAAGGTATTGGTAACCTATAGTTAGTTATTTAGATTGTAAGGGAACACTTTAAAATTATGGCAAACTAAGATAATGTAATAGATAAGTAAAATTTAAACTAAAAACAGGTTTCAATAAACTAAAATAATTTCAGGTTTAAGATAATTATTTAAATAAACTTAGTGTCATATTAAAGGATTTTTCTTTTTTTAATCATAATAAATAGTAAATAAAGGTTTTTATCTATGACTAGAATACTTACAGAAAGAATTGTGTATGAATTGTATGAGACCTAATCATTTTAGTAAAATTGTAGATCGCAGGGATGTAAAAGGTGCGGTGAAAAACATAGTACTTTGCTGCATTTTGAAACGGAATCGAATCCTGTAAGCAAAGAAGTAGATACAAAAGACGACACACCGATTGAGGGTGAAGTTGTTTTAAGTTCACAAGCGTTATCACAAAACGCAGTTGTACATAGAACTCTGCTTTCTACAGCTAGAGTAAAAATTTACGATAGAAATGGAAAAGTTCATAACTGTAGGGCATTGTTAGATTGTGATTCGCAGTCAAACTTCGTAACAGTTGATTTGTGTAATCGGTTAAAGCTTGATAAAATAAAAAATGATCTTCAAGTCACAGGTTTAGGTTCGATGAAATTTAGCATAAAATTTAAAACTGAAGCCACCATCGAATCTAACGCCAATGCATATTCTTGTAAAATATCGTGTCTCATTGTTGATGAAATAGCGGGAAATATGCCAAATTTTGAATTTGATACTTCATCGTTTGATATTCCAAAAAACTTGAAATTGGCGGATCCAGAATATAATAGACCTAATCAAGTACAACTACTTTTAGGGGCAGGTATATTTTGGGCGTTGCTCTCCACGGGCCAAATTAAGTTAGGCAGTAACAAGCCTATTTTGCAAAAAACCATGTTAGGTTGGATATTATCAGGTCAACTATTAGAAAATAAACATAACAGTGAAAACACCTTGCAGTGCAATTTTAGCTCGAATCTTCATGAGCAGTTTAAGAAGTTTTGGGAACTGGAGGAACCAGTTATGCCTTCTAGTTTTGAATCTAAGGAGGACCAAATGTGTGAACTACATTTTGTAAATACTTTCACAAAGGACGTTCATGGCAGGTTTATAGTGTCTATTCCTTTTAAAAATCTCCTGAAGAATTGGGGGAATCTAAATCAGTGGCTCTTAAACGTTTTCTATCGTTAGAAAGAAAGTTTTCAAAAAATGAGTTTTTGAAGCAAGAGTATGTAAAATTTATGAAGGAATATGAGACGTTGGGTCATATGACAAAAATAAGTGAGATGGTTTCACATAAAGGTCCCACCTATTTTTTGCCACATCATGCTGTGTTAAAAGAGGGCAGTTTGACCTCAAAAATTCGTGTAGTTTTTGATGGTTCTGCGCGTACCAGTTCAGGTTTATCATTAAACGACTTACAAATGGTAGGTCCGGTTTTGCAGGATGATTTGTTATCAATTTTGTTAAGATTTAGAATTCATTCAATGGTTTTAACTGCAGATCTCGCTAAAATGTACCGTCAGGTTCTAATTAAACCCGAAGAAAGGTATTTACAACAAATTTTTTGGAGGGAGGACGTATTAGAGCCTATAAAAATATATACTTTAAATACGGTAACATACGGTACAACATCAGGGTCTTATTTAGCAATTCGTGCATTGCAACAAATCGGGCATGAATGTAAAGAGACAAATCCAGAAGTTTCCAAAGTCATTTTGAATTCATTTTACGTAGATGATTTGTTAATGGGTACCAATTCTGTAAAAGAGGCATTAGAGATTCAAAAGGGATTAGTGGAAGTCCTAAGAACAGGGAAGTTTGAACTCATAAAGTGGAATTCAAACGAGCGTTCTATTTTAGAGCATATTAAAATCAGGAATCCTTTTGAGAAATATCTAGAAATTGGCAGTTCGGAAAGCACAAAAACTTTGGGACTATTTTGGTCATCAAACGGCGATTATTTAACATATAAAGTGAAGCAAATTAGTTCTGCAAAGTTTATTTCAAAAAGAAGTATTGTAACATGTCATTTTACCTATGGTAAATGTCACGTTCCAGCTTCAGTTATTTCTCTCTTTAAACCTCACATTTTACCTAGAAAAGTCCATCGAACCCTAATTTACACTCTACTTCTAATAGATGTTATAATCACAGAACATAGGAAGGCATGAGTATTTCATAAAGTACCGTGTTTGTTTCCAATATTTATACCTGTTAGTTAAGTTGCCTATAATCCAGTGTTTTTGATATTTATTTTTCATAGTTTAACTTTGCTAAAGAGCTCTGTGGTCTTTCCTTTCCTTATAACTTCAAATACCCCTCTCTGATAATTAAAACAGATGTTTACATGTCAAAGCGTTCTGACAAAAGTTTTCATTTCTTGTCTGGGTTCTGTGCACAACAGGTCGTCTTAAAAACAAGGTGACAAAAATTGACCATGAGGTCGAAACAAGTATGTATTCCTTTATTAAATAATTAACAAATAATCATATAAATATTATTACAGATACCTTGCTTAGCGTTTTCCTTACCTTTATAAACTACAAATCCCACCGGATTACTTTTCCGATGGTAAGAATTAAATAGATACATTTTAAATTCCTTTACATTTGTTTTTGCGTGTTTAATTAATGCACGTGTTATATTTCAGGGTCGTTCTCTACCCTCATGTCTTCATACTTATATCTAAGTTCCGCTATGATGCAAATTTGCTTTGCTGTCGTTTTTTAAATGAGATGACAATGCCGTAATATTTTTGATTTACATTACCTCAACATGAAATTTTAGTTTGGTTAATTATTCTCTAAAATAATGGATCTATGAAGTTACACACAAAATTCTACCTCATCATTTGTCGTTGATGCTACCTGGGACTCCTAACAGTTTCTACACATTTAATCTGGATTCATACAGATGGTCAGTTCAAGGAATGTCACGGTAACAACACATGTTTTGCAATGCACGTGTCAGGTATGACAAACTAAAGTAATATTTTTCCACGCAAAATTAAAGTGAACTGATTTCTACAAATATTAAATTTTCTTTTCATTTTTCATTTGTAAAACGTACTAACATAACAGATAATTTATCTACTATTTGCAATATTTAATTCCTAATTATACATAGTCGTACTGGACGCATACTGTCCTTGTGTAAGCCACATGTTTCATGAAACTTATGGTAGTCAAGTTCATACATTAACTTATTTACGCTTTTTAAAAGCACAGTTACAATTTTTTAGTTACATAAAAATAAGTTTCATTATCTTTACTGATCTATTCTATTTCAAATGACTTCATAGAACTTTTATGATATTTTTGTTCAAAATTCAATATCTAACAAAATTTAATAAATACGCTAATTAATTTGCCTATAGTTTTCTCTCAGTTATTGATGTTACAGTTATTAGTTCACCAATTCTCTTCCCCTCGAGATTTTAAGTTTTATGCAGCCTACGCAACCACGACGGTCGATGCTAGCTGTGCCAGAGCATAATTGTTTGATGCTCTGTCGTGCACCTATCCTTTTATAACGCCTGAAAAAGGGTAGGGTGCAGTATTCTGTCTGATATTGCACAGATTTTCGATCCGTTGGGATTACTAACACCATGTATCATCATAGCAAAAATGATAATACAAAAATTGTGGCAATATAAATTGAGTTGGGATGAATCTATTCCTGCAGAATTACATACAAAGTGGAAAAACTTTCGGGATAATCTCTCGAATGTAAACGAAGCTCGTTTACCAAGACAAGTTACAATTTCGAACAGTGTCGAAATCGAATTGCATGGATTTTCAGATGCAGCGCAACATGCCTATGCTGCAGCTGTATATATCAGATCAGTTGATGGAAATGGAAATACTCTAGTTAGGTTATTATGCGCAAAAACCAAAGTATCTCCTCTAAAGGTAATTACAATCCCTAGATTAGAATTGTGTGGTGCACTAATTTTGAGTCAATTGGTTGATAAAGTTATTAGAGTATTAGATTTAAAGATTGATAAATGTTTTATTGGTGTGATTCAGAAATCGTACTTTCGTGGATTAAGAGCGAACCAAGTCGCTTAAAAACATTTGTCGCAAATAGAATAACTCAGATTCAATCATTAACAAACGTAAACGATTGGTTATATGTTAATTCAAAAGATAATCTTGCGGATTTAGCTTCTCGTGGTATTGCTCCAGAAAAAATCTTAAATCAAGATATTTGGTGGTCTGGTCCATTTTGGCTTTCTTTTCCGCAGTGTGAGTGGCCTATAAAACAAATTTCATTATTGCAAAATAACCAGGAGTTACTAGAGGTAAAGGGTGTAACTTGTTTGCTAGTAAACGAACTATTCATGTCATTTAAGAATTTTTCTACATTTAATAAGGCTAAACGCATAATGGCATATTGTAGTAGGTTCATATGTAATATAAGTTTAGGAGCTGTAAACAAAAACATTGGGCCTCTTACCGTGCAAGAGCTTCTAGAAGCCGAAATTATTTTAGTAAAATTGGTGCAACAAGAAGTATATGCCCAAGAAATTTCAAAATTAAAACAAAAATTGTCAGTTTCAAATACGAGCAAACTAGTGTCATTAAATCCCTTTATAGATTCGAAAGGGCTACTAAGAGTAGGTGGAAGATTAGATTCCTCATTGTATAGTTACGATGAAAAGCACCCAATAATATTGCCTAATAAGCATGTATTAACTAAATTAATAATGTTTGATTATCACATCTCATTACTGCATTCTGGCGCGCAAACATTGTTAGCTTCTATGCGTGAGAAGTATTGGCCTATTAATGGTAAAAATCAAGCCAAAGGTATTGTGAGATCATGTGTTAAGTGCTTCAGAATTAGACCCAAGGGAATAAAATATTTAATGGGTAATTTACCTGCGGCTAGAGTAAAACAAGCATATCCGTTTGAAAATTGCGGAGTAGATTATGCCGGTCCATTTGAACTACGAACTCACAAAGGTCGAGGGTATAAGTCTTACAAGGCATATGTGTGTTTATTTGTTTGCATGGCAACCAAAGCCGTTAATTTAGAGGTCGTGACCGATTTAACCACGGAAGCGTTCATAGCTACATTAAGGCGCTTTTCTGGTCGTAGAGGCAAACCCTCACACATTTATAGTGACAATGGCACCAATTTTGTGGGTGCAAATAGGGAATTGCAAGAGCTGGCTGAATATTTATCAAATGAAATTACTCAAAATCAATTAAATGAAGAATCAGCAACTTTAGGTATTACTTGGCATTTTATTCCTGCACGTTCACCAAATTTTGGGGGCATTTGGGAGGCTGGGATAAAGTCCACTAAATCACATTTAGTTAGAGTTTTAGATAATGTTTCCTTAACTTATGAATTTTTTTTACAGTCCTAGTACAAATAGAAGCGGTGCTTAACTCCCGACCTCTATCCTCATTATCTGATGATCCAACAGATCCAGATCCTTTAACACCCGCTCATTTTTTAATTGGTCGATCACTAACGACGGTCCCTGATCCAAGCCTATCACACATTAGCGAAAATCGTTTAAATCTGTATCAGCACATGCAAACAATGGTTCAGCATTTTTGGCGTCGCTGGTCAACTGAATATATTTCTGAGCTGCAGAAGCGACAAAAATGGCGTCAAGTGGGACAGCATTCAATCAAGGTTGGTGATATAGTAGTGATTAAAGATGATAAAACTCCTCCCCTTCAATGGAATATGGGAAGGATTGTTGAAGTGTTTCCTGGTAAAGACGCTATTGTTCGCGTTGTTTCAGTGCGAACCAATCATGGTGTTGTAAAAGTTTCATTGGCTAAGATTTGTATTTTGCCTATCAAGAACAATTTGCCTTGAACATGTATTTTACTTATATATAACATGCATATTTGTTCTCAATTATGTATTAATATTGTTTTTTCTTGTTTCCTTTTTGATACATTCAATACTTAAGTTTTTGGGGTGGGGTCAGTATGTTACAGCTAGAAACTGTACTTTATTGTATTGTATCTTATTGTTGTAAAAGAAGGTAAAGTTTAAGTTTCATACCTGCATAAGGGTTGGGGTAAACGGGGAACAAAACGCTCTCTCTTTTCCTCAAGTAGTGTTAAGCAGAACGCGATGGTAACAGCATCTCGTTGTGGAGATGCCATTGTATACAGTTAAAGTAATAATAAAAAAATTATCCTTAGATTTGCCTTTTATTGCTAAAGGTCACTAAGATAATACTACAGCATTGTTCTGCTATCTATATCGTTGTTACCTTTGCGCTTCATTTGTGTTAACCTTCATAATTACAAGTTATTGCTGTATACTCAAATTTACGTTACTTATCTTCATTGGAAATTACAAATATGATAATAAGCTGTACTTTGCTTTTGTTCTTGTGGATAAAAGGCATTCTTATTTCGATCGATGTTGGTGAAAGTTGGATTCTGCCGATATAAACGTATTGATTACGGATTTAGGTAGAACCGACAAATAATTATTGGAATTTGGCAATTTTGGTTTTATGGTTCTAGAATACCTTTTGCAAGCTTCGATTTTCACTTGTAGTGGATTTAAATTCATCATCATCGTTCATAATTGGTATGAATTAAAATAGATTAAATTTTATTATTTTAATTTTTCTAGGTGCAGATGTTCGTTATCGAAATCTAAATATTGTAACGTCCTGTTATCTCTAAATCAGTTAGTGCACATTTAATTGACCCACTTACGTGGTAATTAATATCTCAATTTTTGTTTGCAACTTGATTTCTAATATTAAATTTTAGGGTCCTTCTTCTTCTTCTTCGTTTTCCTCCCTACGTCTTCTCATTGTGCGTTATACGTATGCTCTTCATTGGGGTTATGCTCCTGTCTCCTTTATCTCAAGAACGTTGTCGCACTATCAACTTTAATATTTATCATTTATTGGCGTTGTCGACCATCTGTCGTTACTCTGGGTTACCATTCCAGCAGCCTAGGACTTCGACGACCGTTGATGTGAGATAACTACGTACAGAAGTTTATCATTGAGTAAGATTATTCCATGTATTTATTGTTCGTTGTTAGTGTTTGTGCTTATTTCGTGCCATTTTGGTTTTATTATTTTTCCTTATTAGTACTTAATATTAATAATTTGAGGTATTGCTGTTCATAGGAAGTACCTCTACTTCATTGAAAATTTAGTAATACTGATGTACAAAATTTAATATTTAAAACAAATTTTTAGTATATTTCTAGGCACCCTCTTTACGGCCTAGAGTGATTTATTAAGATTATTAATGAAATATTTCAACAGTACGTTAAGGTATCTAATATTTACACTATTGTTAGAGATTGCTCCCACGAGGCGCTTATTTGAAATTGAGGTTAGAACACCTAGCACTTAATTTATGGTGCATTTTACGTACTACTACATGCTTTCTTGGCCAAGGGTATATGAGTACGTGAGTAATAAATAACTTTAAAGTGAGTGAGAAATTAAAAGTTCTTCTTCCCTGATATGCACTCGTGCGGGTTCCTTACGGTTATATTTACTAATTTTGTATTTTCTATTCTTGTGTTAATCATAATTGATGTAATATTGAAATTCAACTGGTATTTGGAATTTTGTATTAATTGTTTTTGTGTTCCGATGCGATATTAAAGATAGTTATTTTGTGAAGTTGCGTGTTTTATATTTATGATCTGGAAGGGGGTTCCTTCGAAGTCTGTTGGAACTAGGACTTTAGGTTTCATACACTCCTTAATTGTTATCAGTTCCTGGCGCCTTGGCATTCCCTGTTCAGGCTCTGATTCAATACTAACCCTTATTAATATAATCTGTGCAGAACATTTTCTGATCTACCCTGAATTAAAGTCTCACCCTGACTAAGCCGGAGCAAAAGTTGTCACCACCCCCAACCCAAAAGCCGCTACCTAAGAACTTTTCTAGTGGCCGTCAACTTGACTTAAATTTTCCGTGACACCTAGCGACAACGTCAAGAAAATCAATAATATAAGCGGTACGAAACCGACGTTCACGCGATGCACAGATAGTGGTTTCGAATATGCTATCTGATATGAATTTATAAATAACTCCAATATCATATTTATGTATTTGCATTCAATTGATGTACGTGTATATTATGTTTATTCTTTATCAGTAAATTGACGTTAATTACTATTGTGGATTTGCTTCTACTGAAAGTCCAACTCGCTAACAAATAGTACAATAGCCGTGCACAAGCGAGGCATTTTTAAACACTAGAAACAATTACATATTCATTTAGAATGATTGCTCATAGGGAGATTGCGAATAACAGTAATATTACGCGACCGCTTTCGAGCGCATCTTACATAGTACTGTTCACCTTAACGACCGACGTTACCCCTATGCAAGCTAGTTCAATAAAATGGGGTGCGTTGGCATTTTTGTAGATTCTAACCGCTTGAACTGTTTAACCCAGGTGAAGATAAATTTATAAATCCGCAGAAGCGACATAAAACCCTAACAGTAACCACATCATATTCACACTCACATATATTTAATGTAAATTCATCGATTTCACCTCACATACTTCTAACGTTTTGATAATAACACATAAAAACCTTACATTCGAATTATTTAATTTCTTTGTACAATACAAGGTAAACCGTTTATAAATTTAATAAGTGAGATATACATTGTATTACTTTCTAAATCTTTTAAATATTTATGTTATGTCTATAAAGCAAGTTATAATTATAACTAAGCTGCTTACTACTAATTTACAAATTCTGATCTTTCTTTAACATCTAGAAAATTTAATGTACAATTCTTATCTACTTATCTAGATACAGCAAGCGACAAAGTCCTAACACTAGCAAAAACCCTAATACACATGGAATACCATATTATGATATAGAATAATTACAGAAAATACAGAAAATAAAAAAATCTACAATTGGACGTTTGTTAGTATGTAAGGAGATATACAGGATTACAGCATTTTGGGTTGTATACAGAATACCCAAAAACTAATATACAAAATTGAAACTTGTCAGCATGCAATCACAAATGTTTTTATAGACGCTTTTTTATGTATAATCACATTAACTGCTCACTACTATTTTGATGTGCACAATACCAATATAAAAGGCATGCAAACGGACATTCGTTAAGATGTGTACAAATTGACATTTATTAGCATGAACTCGCCAAAACTTTAAAATGACTTACGAGGTTGGAAATAATTACAGGAATAGTATGTGAAAAGACGTTAGTTAGTATGGGACCGCGTCTGTCTTTTCAAGCTACTTTTACAAAATGCAAAATAACTGCATAAATTACATGCGAATGGACGTTCGTTTGCATAGGACCACATATGTCTTGCCACGCTACTTTTACGAGATGCAGAAAAACTACATAAATTGCATGTATACGGACGTTCATTTGTATGAGTCCGCATGTCTTTTTAAGCTACCTTTATGAGATGCAGAATAATTACATAAATTGCATGCGTATGGACGTTCGTTTGTATGAGACTGCATATGTCTTGCCACGCTACTTTTACGAGATGCAGAATAGCTACATAAATTGCATGTATACGGACGTTCGTTTGTATGGGTCCGCATATGTTTTTTTAAGCTACCCTTACAAGATGCAGAATAATTACATAAATTGCATGTATATGGACGTTCGTTTGTATGAGTCCCCATATGTTTTTTCAAGTTACCTCTATCAGATGTAGAATAATTACATAAATTGCATGTGTATGGACGTGCGTTTGTATGAGAACGCATATGTATTGTCACGCTACTTTTACGAGATTCAGAATAACTACATAAATTGCATGTATACAGACGTTCGTTTGTATGGGTCCGCATGTCTTTTTAAGCTACCTTTATGAGATGCAGAGTAATTACATAAATTGCATGCGTATGGACGTTCGTTTGTATGAGACTGCATATGCCTTGTCACGCTACTTTTACTAGATGCAGAATAACTACATAAATTGCATGTATACGGACGTTCGTTTGTATGGGTCCGCATATGTCTTTCCAAGTAACTATTACAAGATGCAGTATACGGACGTTCGTGTGTATGTGACGACATATGACTTTTTAAGGAACTTTTACGAGATGCAGAATAACTACATAAATTGCATGAATACGGACGTTCGTTTGTATGGGTCCGCATATGGCTTTCCAAGTAACTACTACAAGATGCAGTATAATTACATAAATTGCATGCGAATGGACGTTCGTTTGTATGGGACCACATATGTCTTTTTAAGTTATCTTTATGAGATGCAGAATAATTACATAAATTGCATGCAAATGGACGTTCGTTTGTATGGGACCATATATGTCTTTTTAAATTATCTTTATGAGATGCAGAATAATTACATAAATTGCAAACGTATGAACGTTCGTTTGTATGAGACTGCATATGTCTTGTCACGCTACTTTTACGAGATGCAGAATAACTACATAAATTGCAGGTATACGGACGTTCGTTTGTATGGGTCCGCATATGTCTTTCCAACTGACTATTACAAGATGCAGTATAATTACATAAATTGCATGCGAATGGACGTTCGTTTGTATGGGACCATATATGACTTTTTAAGGCACTTTTACTAGATGCAGAATAAGTACATAAATTGCATGTATACGGACGTTCGTTTGTATGGGTCCGCATATGGCTTTCCAAGTAACTATTACAAAATGCAGTATAATTACATAAATTGCATGCGAATGGACGTTCGTTTGTATGGGACCACATATGTTTTATGAACATACTTTTAAAAGGTGCAGAATATGCACATAAAAAGCACGTAAATGGGCGTTCGTTTGTAAGTGATGACATATCAATGTCTTCTTATATTTTGAATAGTAAGTGCATAAATTATATGCTGTAGGTGTTCCTTAGAATATTTTCGTGTAATGTAATTGTAAGTTATTTTGTGATAGCACAAAAATTACATCACAGACAAATTTGGGGAGGGGGGGTTCGACCTCTTGGATAAAGCACAATAGTTACTTAAATTGTCTGCCTATTCAAAATGTATAAATAATTTTCTATCATCCACTATTTCGTCCACTTGGTTTAATATTCATGTGCGTATTCTATTTTAATTTTACATTCTTTGTTAATAAACAACAAATTCTATAAAACATTTTTCTCTCCACAATTTAGCTATCGATCAGGACGTTTACCTGCGCTGATTACACGAACCAATTACAAATAATTAATTGTACAATTACTTAAACTGTCCAAATTGTAGATACGTTGTCTCCATAATTAAACTGATATTTGTTTTTAATAGTATATTCGTCGTGTTTGCTTAAGATTTAAAACTTCTAAACAATTGTTAATGTTGCGGCCATTTTAATTATTGCTCTCCTACTTCATTTTAGTTAAGAAAGAAATGGATGGTATTTAGATCTATAATTGTCTGTCATTTTTACCGGTTGCCATTTAAAGTTCGCGATCGTAGTATCTTTGAGTTCAACTAAGATAGACTTATTTTTTATTAGATGCGAACATTTACTTCTGTCATAAACTGCCAGTCTGTAAGAATTTCTTACTCAAGTAAGAAATTATTTCCTCAATTCGTTATAATTTGCAATCTTTGCGTATAAATGTTAAAGTATTGTTTATAGAATAAAGTAAAGCTGCGCAAGAGCATATTTCTTAAATTTTAAAATTGATACAGCTAGAAAATTATTTAGAATTCGAAGTATAGTTCGTTTCTTTTAACTTTAGGATGACGGCAAATGTAGTAATGAAATGTTAGCAACTGTATGTAAATGAATACCTAGAAAACTGCTTAAAGGAAGGTTACTGTCATTTAACACAAGTAGGGATGTAAGGCCGTCAGACTTCAAAACGGTGCACGCGTATGTTCTTCCATTGAAAATTTCAACGTATCATAAGCGTGCACCGTTCTGAAGTCAGACCGGCCTTATATTACTTTCAATGTAACATACATGTCTGACTTCAAAACGTGATCACGCGTATGCTACGTTGAAAAAATGTAAGTGCGTGCAGAAAAAATGTAGAGCTGTTTTGAATTCGGTTCTCTAGCGAGAAGTTATAAAGTAAGTCAGATGCAAAATATGCTAAATTCGGTTTGAATTCAAAGTGCGACCACTCTGCAAATACACATGGGCCGGTTTCAATTCAAAATGTGTTCATTCTTGTGATAGGTTGAAGTAGGTTTGCAAAGTACGCAGATGGTGGTAATCTGCTATATAAAGAGATTGTTCGGAATATTAATTTAATTAGTCGAAGTTTACTGCATATATTTACATACAAACATGTATATAATTGATATTCAGGGATTTAAATACAAGAAAAACGAGTTTGTGTGCAAAGAAATTACGGTTTTGGACTTGTTGGAAGGCGTTGCTTGGCATCAAATTTTTAAAATGCCATCACAGTCTAGTTGTTTGAGCCAAGATCATATAAAACATAACGACTGGGTGACAAGGAATATTCATGATATTTCTTGGGATGAATCTTCAACGGCTGGAATGGTGTCATCATATATAGCGCTTTATTTGAAGTAAATTATCAGACCCGGTGAAGAAGTATGTGTGAAGGGTCTAGAAAAGAAAAAATGGATGGAAACCTATATAATGCAAAACGTTGTAACTGATATGCTTGCACTAGGTTGTCGTAAGCTAACGGAGTTAAAAATCAACAATCGTTTACAATGTAACATTCATTGTTGTAGACACAGCAATAAAAATATGCAATGTGCAAAACAAAATACCTTTTTATTAAAAGAATGGTTTGATAATAATTAAAAACAATAGAAAGATTGTGTCTGTATTATTTATTTTAATTTAATTTTACAATGTTAGCCTTATTAACTATCATTAATATAACAACTTCTAGCAAACATTATTTTTATTGATCCACCTATTGTGTACGTTTGAGAAGCCTAACCATTTTACAAAGACTTTATTTTCACTCTTTTTTAGGACTTTTTTTACCAGGTAAATTCCTGGATGTTTAACCTTTTGCAACTCCATTTCATAAAATGTACTTTTGATTTCTTTCTCGTCCTGATCTTTTAATATATATGTTGTCGGATTGGTTACGTTTACCTTTTTAATCTTAAAAATTTCATTTGACCAGTTTGACCTGTAACCTTTCATAAATGCTTCCCTGTGTTTACTAATCTTCACACTGTCTTTAATTGAATATTTTGGTATTTTGGTTGCAAGTTTGATGTGGGTAAATGATAATTTATGAATAGTTTTTCATTTGATTTATCAACTTTTACAGGTTTGACTCCGATAGTATTGTGAACTGTATTGTTGTATTGTTTCACAATATCGCTTAAATTTTTTATCCAATTGTAAGAACCGTTCAGGTTAAACAAGCGCCACATTTTTCCCTTTAAAGTTCTAATTACACGTTCTACAATGCATGCTTTCTTTGTAGAAAAAACACTGTAATGGTTTATGCCATATGTCTGCATTAAGGATTGAAAGTGTTTGTTATAATATTCCTTACCAAAATCAGACTGCAAATTTCTTGGCGGATATTTAAATTTATATAAAATTGTTTTTATTGCAGCAGTAACATCAATACCCGTTTTACTTTTAAGTGGTACAGCCCATACGTATTTGGAAAAACAATCAATAACTACTAAAATGTATTTAAATCATTTGTTTGTTTGCGAATATGGTAGCATTTCAATGAAATCGGTCTGAAGAAGATCATTTAAACCTTTTACTATCACTTTGTGTCTCTTGAAATTTATTCTTGCTGGTTTATAAATTTCGTTTATATATCCTCTTTCACTTTTGATTGATCAACTATCATAATACTTTTTTCTAATCAGGATTTTCTAAATACAATTAATGAAATACTTCTATGTTTGAATGTCGTGGGCTCCACTTGCTTTGAAAGGAACTTTTAATATAAAATCAAGAAACATTGTGGTATTGTTTATGATAGCACCGCTGTCACGAAAGCTGATTACATCCATACGTCTAAGCAAAAATCCTTGTAACTGTGCAATTACATAACTTTTTTCGTTTATAAGAATTTCAATGTCTTGCAAGTATCCTTTAATATTCTCAATGACTGCTTCCTCATAAGGAAATTCATAATTATGTTTAATGTTAAAAATAAGGAATGTCTTGTCACCGTCGAAGAATGTACTAGAGTAAAACGTTGCTACTACCGTGTAATGTAGCATATGTAACTTGTACTCAATCAAGGTTTCAAAACCGTCATTTTTGTTTTCATATTCCTGTTCACTTATATCTATTTTACGGTTATGTAAGTGCCTTCCAAATTTGTCAATTGTCATATCATCTAATCACTTTCGCCTCACGCAATTCTTCAATGATCGAATTTATTTCGTTGCCGTGACCTGTGTGTCCAGCAGTCTGAGATGACACTAAAAGTCGTAATCTATCAACAAGTTCATTGGGATCATTCCTATATAAATTATTTGATACTTCCATTGTCATACCGTCTTCAAGACGCTTTCTATAGGATAACGTTCTAGGTGTACGAGGTGTTTGGTGAAGTATGCTCACTATAGATACTATATTTTTGTTTTTTTATGAATTATTATCCTGAATTTGTTCTGTTTCAGAATATTATTTTCTATTAGCAGGATATTTTTTAAATAGTAGTTCGTATAATCCAGGATTACCTTTATATTTCAAATCATTTATTAGTACATTTTCAACATCCAACGCGAAATTAGAATTGCCTATCATAAGACCATTTGAATCAGGGTTATACCTAACGCCGTATTTATATTCAAAATCGTTATTAACATCTTTAAATATATTGTAAATATATTCTCGAGGTAGCGGATGTAACTGTTCGAGATAATGTGTCATACCAGGTGAATCGACAAAGCTTTGTATATATCCCTGGGCTTTTTGAGCATATCGATTAACTTCTGTTTCGTATTCATTATCATCATCATCTTCATGTATGGCATCATTTATATTCGGTATATGCTGAGCAATAACCGGCGAATCAATATATTCAACGTTCCTTTCTAGCAATTTTGGTTTAATTTTTTTTACACTGCTATGAGGCAGTTCTTCTTCTTTAATTTTTTTTTCTTTACCACACTTTCCCTTCTAGTTTATTAGCAATAATTTCTAATCACAATGTTATGGGTAAGATTGGTTCCCCTTGGACGACTTCACTATCTTTTAACTTTAAGGTCAAAAAAAACCTTTATGTGATTTTGTATAATCAATTTAGGATTATTAAATCTTTTCTGAAGTAGATTGAATGCTATATGGTAATTCTCGCCCGAAGGAGCAATATTTGCAATTAGTTCGTTTGCAGCACCTTTTAGACTACCTTTTAGGTGCAGAAAGCGTTCTACGTCGCTTAGATTAGAATTATTATGAACGAGTGCCATAAAAATTTCTAAGTATGAAAATTCCAGAAAAATTAGGGATACTTAATTTTGGTAATTTAGCATTTATTTGTTGGGTAGATGTAGTACTACCTAGGCTCACTGTAGAGCTTAATGACTCTGAGGAGCTTGCTCTAGATAGCTTAGAAGTATTTTTTAAGAAGCTAGTTGCTTTACTTGTAAAATCAATAAATTTATCGAAATAGTCATTTTCAGGGATTATTTCTTCGGATGTAACTGAATTTGCAGTCAGCTCAATAAATAATTCTCTATATTTTGCTGCGGCTGGTTTAATAATATCCAACCGGACGTTCAAATTAGTAATAATATTTTCAGTAATTGGTACACTAGTAATTGTAGCAAGAAACCGCTCAAAACCTTCCGGTTCGTTAATTAGCGATTTGGCTGTAGCCAACGCAATCTTAGTATGATATTGTTTTGGCATTGTCTAGATTAATATGCCGAAAACAATAATCCAAAATTTTAACAATTCGGTAGAAAGCTCAAACGCAATAAATATATTGAGTAATATAATATTACGCTTAGTACACGTTGTGACACCTCGCCCTTTTTCTTTGTCTTAAGCTACATTCAAAGAAACAAGAAACAATTTACCTAATACATATAAAATAAAATGCAAACTCTATATCAATTCTTACGATTCAAAATTTCAAAACAAGGGTCTACTCACCTACTCCACAAGGTTGTCAATTATTTCTGATCCAACAGCAATCACTATACTTCACCCAAACGTCTCGGCTTCTCTACAGCCGAGAGCACATGGACATTCCTCAGGGTGGTTAGGCGTAGAACTCTGAAATCGACACTGGTGAGTTAACTTACCAGAAAGTTTACAAAATTTTGTATCCTAAATGTATTTCACTCCACACCTTCTAATCTAAACCTATATGTGTATTTTAACATTTGTATCAAGTAATGAATTTAATAATAACCTTTGGTATGGTGATATAACTATATATATATTACCTATATCGATAAACGTTTCACTTTCTTGGTCTTTTACCTAATAAATTAAAAGACATACATGAATGCAACAAGAAAATATTGAAACGAGCTACTGCTACTGCATTTCTTTAATTTAAAACAAGTAATAATAAAGGTCTTTTTTTTCTCACTGTTCACAAGTCTAATTAACAGTATATGCCTTATTTATGGATGTTTTCAGTCCACTTAACAATGAAGCACTATCAAACTTATGCTATTTACAAGCACTAATATCTTTTTAAACTAACTTCTTTACCATATGTCCATTAACAACACTAACACAACTATTTATTTATACACTTCTACTTATTTATGTATACTACAAGCTGCACGTACATTAGACACAGCATATAACATTTATGTATATTCTTGAACTTCTAAAAACTCAACTACGTTTACTGTACACGATTCAATTTATATTAGACATTCAAGTATAAACTAACCCTTACATTCATAAGCGGTCTTATATATACCCTGAATTAAAGATATGACTCATTATCTAGTGTTTTCTTGAAGAATTCTCGAATCCTGAAGAATATGCTGTGCCTCGGGCGTTTGTATGTTTGACGGGTTGCCTAATAGTAGATCGCAACCATCTCTATTATTTAACTAAAAGTTACCTTAATCCGAGTTGTTATACACTGTACTAATCAATGTAAATTCTATAATTAAAACAAATTCACCCCGAACTAAACATAACCAATAACTCTTGATATTGTAAACAAAATTCATAATTATAAGTAGTAACGTTAATAATAATGACCAAAAATTCCAACATAAACCTAACAGCTTAATAACATATTCATATAAAAACATAATGCTATGATAATAGGGTAGTTTAGGGGTAGGTTAAGTCATGGAGGTCGTAGAATAAATGTAAACAACTTCCACTTTAAGAAAAGCACATAATTCCAGAAATCATAAGAGTAAAATGGTCATTCTACATACTGTTAATTGAGAGGACACTGTATATAAAATACACCGGATTAAATGCATGAGAACATAAAGAGGTCTAAGAGTAGTTTACAAGTAAAGATAAAATTTTAAAACGCAACAAATTGCATCAAAATTAAATCACCGGAAAGCATATATAAATTAGCATTACAAATATTTAACAATTGCATCGAGAATATCATCGTACACGCATTCTAAATAATTCATTATCAGAAAATCGTTACGTGATTGGAAGAAATCACATTTGTTCAAAAATCCAATATTCTGTAGAAATAAACAAGCACCACCAGGCGATTCAATTTAGACGATAAAATTTAACAAACATCCGAATACGTGAATTAATAAATGTCAAAAGTTGGAAATTTTCAAATAATACCACGATATGCGAGGCGCCTACGTAACAAACAAGGCGTACATTGAAAGATTTAAACTATATAATTGGTGAAAATTCCAAGGTATGCGAGATAAGGTAAAAGTATCGCCCTAGAACGTCAACACGCCAATCAAATCAATTGTAGGTAGGGCTTATATATACGATAGTGACGAAGCAACAGGTTGGTCTATATTCAAACTGAGCAACGACTATGTTCAAAAGTAGTAAAAGCTTACGTAACGAGTGAAGAATAAACCAAAATAAATCAGAATTAAAAGTGCGAGAATTTGTGCAACAAAAATAAGCCAATCTATAAATAGACGTAAGTAAAACGATTTAATTAAATTCATTTCTAATATTAATATAAACAGGGCTTTTAATTCCGATATGTAATTTGGATTTTAATTTCGATTCTTAATATTTGATTTTAATTTCGACTTTAATTTGGGCTGTAATTTGAACATACTCTAATTTTGGAGATAATTTTAAAAATGAAAGTATTCTAATTTGGACATATTCCGACTAAATATGATTTTAATTGGAATCGATTTATGGGAGACGATTCTTATATGGGGTCATATTGTAACAAAAACTTTTGTTACATTAATATCTCTAAAGAAAAACATTTCTAGCCGTTGTTATTTTACGAAATTGTCATTTAGCGTGAAATCGTTAAATAGTTTAATTTACTATAAGGAAGTACATCTCTTTCCTTTTACATTATTTTCACCTATACGAAGTATTTAATAGTGACTCCTACGCCTTTGATATCTGCAAATACCCTGAACGTAACTTGAGTTGCATAAGCTACAGGCGTTCTGAAGTCCACTTGTGCAATTGCTAGACACAACGCCCGCGCGTAAGGTGACGCGATAGCTAGGGTGTTGACAAGAAAGCGAACGCAGCCATCTTGCAAGCAACTACGAGGAGGTACACTTCGTTTGAAGATGCAGAACTTTTGCTGCAAGTCGGACCTTAGAATTGCTCTATCATCGAAGAGGGGCTAGAGGTTGCCGTGCGGAGGCATTGCAAAAGGGCTCTTGCGATGCCGCCCAGACAACCAAGAGCAATAGTAACAACACGTAATGATAGAGGTCCGTTAGTGGTGAGATTTGTGTAATAAAACTGCTTTATATAAAACTAATAGATGCTTTAATTTTCCTAACACATTTAGGTAGACACCTTTAAGTATGTTTGTATGAAGAACAGAATTTTAAGGAAACACGTTTGAGTATGAGAGAATTGAAAATTTAAATCGTTTACATTTCAAGCGGAATTCCAAGTAATGTGGTTGGAGCTTGGTTGTGTGTTGTGAGATCACTCGTTTTGAAGCTGTCCGAGGGGCTGCATCTAGTAAATGCCAATTTCGTACCTTTTTGAACTTCAATGAGATGGAGTGTTATGTGTTTTGGTTGGTCTAGCGCATTTATCAGCATCACCGTCGAGTAGTTAAAACAAAACCAGTCAGGTACTTATAAAACTATTTATTGAGAGAATTAATTTTACGTGTTAATTACGTTCAAAGCTTTGATTTAACGTTTTCCAAATTATAGGAAACTTTTGTTAAAGAATGTTATTGTTAAATTTTTTTTTAAGATATGTTTACGCTTAAATTCCACATAAAAATCAGTTTGAGAATTATATCCTAGAAACCTAATAGGTCAAATACCTTTTTTGTTCAGAACTAAATTTTTTCATAAGAGGAATTTTTAAACTTTTAGATTAATTACATTAAAGTGTTATCCAAAGCACGTAAGTAATGCACATGTTAATTGAGAAAAATAAGTATAAAGTTCACTTCTGATTGAAAGATGTTTACTTACAATATGCTGGGTGATTAGTAGAATATCAATGCTGCTTCTAACATATGTTGAACTGACTTTCTTTAATTTCATATAATGTTTAAGCCATATGAACTTTTTGTGTAACAAGTTCTTTAGAGAAATTTTGTAAGCCAGAACAGATCTGTTTTATGGATGTTTAAGAACCGACTGTATTAAATAATTTATAAATGTTAAGATCTCTCTATGTAGAGAAACAAATTCAGAGATTTTTGAAACTTATTTTATATTGATTATCAAATTTTTTTTATAAATAATTTTTGCAACAAAAGAGAATTACATTTAGATTATACTTTGATTTAAAACTTTCGTCTTTTTATTTCACTAATTGAAATTAATAATATCCAAATTAGATAAACTAAATTTTGAATGTGGATCTCAGAAAAAAGTTGATACAGTATTAGGTAATAGAAACCGAGTAAATAATTTTCAGTAGAGAATATTTTCATTGGTAAGGTGTTGTTGAGATTTTGAATTCGGGACAGTCGATCTATAAAGACCAAAATATTTTGTTGTCGTAAGACACAAACAGTGTCTTATATTTTATTTTTTTTGTGTGACATTTTCTTGCAGGTCCGACATCACAGCAGCAGGAGCAGAGGTCCAAGAGGTTTCCAGAGGTATTGCTTATTTTAAGTTGTATGCTTTTTGATAATCATTATATCCTATAGGTTTCTGCGTCTTCCTGTAGGATACTTTAGTTTTATTTATAGTCTGTATAGATGCAGTGGCGCCCATTTCCTTTTTTTTGTTCCCGTTTGTAGTCGAGCCCACCCTATATCCACGCCTAAACTCATTGCTCACCCTTGGGGTAATTCCCAGACTAAGCCGCGAATATAGTAAAGCTCGTGGGTCCACCGAGGTTTTGTTCACTAATTGACTCACTCCATAATTAAATAATAAAGAAAAAATTATAAGTTACATATAAGTTCAGTGGAAGGAGTGAATTCGGAGTTTTAAAAATTCGTTGAAGGAGTTGAAGATTATAAAAGTTCTTTCTAGGGGTGGTAGGGTTCTCTTAATCTTCTGATACGCTTCGAGTACATTAAGTAGCATCGAGAAGACATCTTAATTTAAAATTAAAAACCGCGACAGAGTGCAATCCGTCGTACATTGTTACAAGTGTTGTAAATGCACGAGTTGGTGCTAACAGATTAAACGGGCTGAAAATAAATTAGTATAAATAATTGTACGAGTACAACAGGATGCTATTGAGGTAAGCGAACCAAGTATTTATTGAACGAGAGTAATCGTGGCAGTTTAAATTGAGATAATTTGGATTTGGATGGATGATGGTATGAAAAGCATTCATTAATAACTGGGGGAACTCGGTGAACGAGTTGAGATGGAGTTGCTATCCATATAGGAGTGAGAACGTGGGGTAAATCCTAGAAGGTTGTGACGTTATTATCGAGGCAGCCACGTTGGTTCGTCAGATTTATGCTACGTTGGCACGTGGCCGTACGTAACACAAAGAAAAACAAAGAAAGTACCGGGCTCAATCGGAGAATAGGGGGGGTTGTAGAAAGCAGATCAACCTATAAGGGACGCGGCTGTAAGGAATTAGTAACAGTACCTGCAATAGAAAAATTAGAATAGTAAACCTGAAAAAAAAACAAATTAGTCCTGCAAACCTGAAACAAAGAAAAAGCATAGCATACGGATCAAGTATAAATTGTTCAGTACTTTGTAGAATAAAAAAAAACTGTTGGGATAATCTATATAATATAACAACGTTAAAAGCAATATAACAAATCTTTAGTACAAAGTGAGGTAATATTGGGGAGTAGCAGAAACGTTTCCTCACACACCAGTTAAACATAAATCAGACAAAATGTTAAAAAAATTAAATAAGTAAGACACAATTGACATGAGTAATTCAGTAGTATTGATTTTTCTTTCTTTCTTTCTTTTTTTTTTCTTATGTTTTAAAATAGCATGCAAGTCTATTGTAAAGGTATCAGAACGACAAAAATATGCCAAAACAACGGATAGATATTTAAAATAAAAACAAGTAGGAAATAGTTCAACTTACAAAAAGTAACGCTTCCTTGCAACTGAAGGGTGGGATTCCCGATGTCCTGCACTAACGAAGCACTGCACCCTTGACTGTGAGAGTGTGGATGGAATTTCTCACACTTTACACTAATCACTACTCACTGGTGTTAGCAGCAGACATTCTCATGCTGATGGAACTATGTAGCATTGATAAATTTCTTGTTAATTCTATTTCCTGAGACAATAATTTAGAAATATTTTGTAACACAAATCGTAAAACATGGTAATAACAAGTTAGAATCACAGGCTTTCAAGTCACGATGTAATGCATTAAACTAACAGTAACGTGAAGCGTTATATTTGCTACCTATGGTAACAAAGAAAAATCTAATGCTTTTGGATAACGAAATTTTTGCAAACAATGATCTATTTTAGATTCTTTGTGGTTAGAAAAATTCAGAACTACAGTATCAACTGTATTTACAAGTGAATGGGATAACTGTTCATAAGAAGTAACCTCTTTTTTTTTCTACTAAACCTGCTAAAACTGTATCACCATTTTTAGAAACACTCAAGTTTTAAAACTGTGTTTGAATAAACCAAAGTATGCACTACTCTGATAAGAAGAGGAGGCCACGAAAACTAGGTCGCACACAGTTCAACTATAGCAAGACAAATCCACAAAAACACAATTAGTAAAGCGACGGTATCCCTAAATTAATCTTCCGTAAAAACAACCACGTGCGGTCGGGTTTTCCAAGTTCTACAACTTTTATTTCTACCAGAAAAGCAACAAAAACAATTTGTCGTGCAACGTGTAATCACTAAACCAATGTTCCGTAAACCTTTTCTTGTACACGAAAAACAACTAAAGACACAATCAGCAAAGCAACGCGTATCACTCAAAGTACTTAATATACCGGAACCAAGAACAAAAACCGATCACGCATCTGTTCATAACAGTTCGTTGATATTACAAGCGCACTTCTTGTCAATCCAACAAGTTACATACTAAAAACGTACCTCTTTCAAAGGTAATCAGAACTACACTTCTTATCTGTTTATATTTAGACTCGTATATCCACATAAGGAACAACATTTATACGAAGAGCAATTTATCATTAATTCCAAGCGGTTTGTAATTTTCACTATGTTGGAAAACAAGTTACGAATAATTCTATTTAAAATTCATTCATTGCAATGTATTTATTAATGAAAACCAATCTTCAATTAAACCATTTTTTAAACGTAATACCCGCGAGTTAAATTGCACACAATATAGGCAAAAATGTAATTACGAATTGGGACAAAAGGCGTAAAAAGGTTAGGCTGTAAAAATGCCCGTTACATGTTGGTCCGTGTTACGCTCGCCCTCTAGGATCAGGACCATCGGCAGCCGGATATCCCAGTCGTCAAGCAAAAACGCACAACAGACATTGCCTTGTCAGTCCGGACCATCGGCAGCCGGAAATCCAGATGTTGAAAGGCAATGTAAGTGTGTGTGTGTGTGTGTGTGTAAGTGTGTGTGCGTGAGAGAGAGAGAAAGAGAGGGTTGTTTGTATGTGTGCTGTGTGTGATGTTGGTATCCGTGTTACGTTCCCCCTTTAGGATCAGGACCATCGGAAGTCGGATATTCCAATCGTCAATGAGGAACGCTCAACGGATATTGCCTTATCAGTCCGGACCATCGGCAGCCGGAAATCCAGATGGTGAAAAGGCAATGTAAGTGTGTGAATGGTGTTTTGTGTTTGCAGTGCATAAAAGGAGTTTTGTGTGTTTATGTGTGTGTGTGTGTGTGTGTGTGTGTGTGTGTGTGTGTGTGTCGTGCGTGCGTGTGTGTGTTTGTGTGTGTATGTGAGATGTGTTTTAAAATGTTGATTTGTGTTTATGTTTGCCCAGGTTACTAAAAGGTTGGATTGAATTATTATAATTTTGTATATGTTTAAACTTATACTGTTACATAAATAAAAAATTAGGTTCTCTCAGAGGAAAGGATTTGTTTGCTGTATTCTATGCCTCGAGTATCTGTTAGTTCTTAAAATTTAGCATTAGTTAAAAAGAAAAGAAATTCCTTATTCTACTACTTAAAGTTAACTTATACTACTACTGTTGGTTATTAATTGTTAGAGACAGGGTTGCTAATATGTAGAAGCATGCAAATTCTACATATTAGGGGGTTGAATCGTTTCAAAGTCGAGTTGATGGTTTGATCTTGTTGCTTCTGGCCGTCAAAAGCAGAGCTTTTGGAATTACAGGAGATCGGTCCCCGGTCTCCGGGGCAGGGCCTCAGTTCGAGGAGAAGTGGTACTTTTATGTCTCTGTTCGGGTAGTTTTGTTTGTGTCTTTTATCCGTAAAGATAACGTTGGTGGATGAGTGCCGTGGTTTTCTGTGTGAGCGCATTTAAGTGTGGAAAAAGGTTTTCGTTCCAAATCATCTGGTGTAGGGTCTTGTTTAATAATGTTTGTCTATGTGCGTAGAGGTACGGTTGTAAGTCGTTACACTCGAATAGTATATGTTCCGGTGTTCCTATTTCTCCGCACGTGCATATGTTGTTGTCAACTAAGTTCATGCGTTCTCTGTATGTTGAATAGGGTCCGTGGCCAGTTAGATAATGAATAAATCCCCAACTGGGCACCAGGTATTTGGCTTTAAGGCGGTCTTTGATATTTAGAATTAATGCGTATTCCCTTCTACCGGTTGTGCTTTGATCCCATCTTGTCTGCCATTCTGCAAGTATGTAGTTCTTTATATCCATCTTTGTTGTGAAGAGTTCGTTTGTGTTTAAGATGCGTTGTAATTGTTGGTTGTCATTGTGTGTAAGATAGTACATTGCAGCTCGCTGTTTCACTACTTGGTCCAAGGGCATAGTTCCCACCAGTACATGAAGTGCATCATGTGCAGTAGTCCCATAAGCCCCCGTCGTCGCAGTAAAACATTTCGTTGTGTACTGTAAATTTTTATTTAGGTTTGATTGTGTTAAGGCGATGTCCCCACGCGCTTGCGGCATATGATACCATAGCACCGAGCAAACTGTTGAGATATAGCTTTACGCAATTAAGTCCTTTGGGCCAGCGTTGCAATGATCTGCATTGCAAAAGTTGCACTTGCACAGACGGTGTTTATATGTGCAGAGTAATTCTGTTTTTCGTCTAATATTAAGCCTAAATATTTTGTGTTTTGTGTTCTACTTATATTTACACCGTCTAGTTTGATGATGGGGTCCCTACCCGTATGGGTAGCATTATTGCTCGATTCTCAGGTTCTAAGGAACCTGAGTTAAATACCGCCTAACGCTCTACCTCAACTACGTCCCAGCGATCTCATATCGTCTTTTTCATTGTACTTGTAGTTGTACTTTTGCAAATAATAGGAAGTCGGCTAGCCTTTGTGAAATATTTTGCAACACGGGCTGAAAACTGTTAATGTATGTATGTGGCGCGTATGATCGAGCCTTGTTGAATATTACTAACATCTTATGCCCGTGCGGGGAGGAACATTACTAGTCAAGGTGGAGGTCATCTTCCTGGTGTCCTCCCTCTTCAACTTTAGCTGGGTAGTATTGGCCTCGCCGACCTCAGTACCTACCAGAAAAGACTAGCTGGTTTACACTAACGTTTCTTCAGTTGTCACGTGAGATATACCTGGGTAACAGTTGACATCCCGTTAAATTCAATGTTGATGATCTGGGAACTTGTATCCTACCCGTCCTTGTCGAGATTTGCCAAATGCAGTTGAAAGTGTAAGGGCAGTTTGGGGTTTTTTCTGCCGTGCTCTTTCCTCAATCGGCCAGGTTGAGTACGGCACTGTTTGCTTTGAATGTCATTTTTTATTTCTTTCATGCGGATGACCTATTTAGGGGTTATTATTTTGATTAAATTTTAGTTAGGAAAATTGCTACGTACATTGACGTAACATAAAAAAAAATCGAGAAAAAGAAAGCGAAAGAAAGTAAGTCCGGGGTCAGGCGGCGAGTGGGCGGGGTCTTATACCTATAGCTAAAGTAACAAAAAAACCTGAAATAAATAGAAAAAATATATAAACACTCACTCATTCACACACATCACAAAACATACAACAGAAAAGAAAGAACTTATAATTAAAAACAAAATATATATACAAAACCAGTACTCCCGAAACCCAACCCCAAAAAAAGTTAATTTCTCCAATTTATAAATACATGATTACAACCCCTTAAATATTCAACAAACAAAAATTACCCAAAAAAACAAAATGGCGAGCTGTAGTTTTTAGGTAATAACCCCTGACAGTAGTTAGTAAGAAAAAAAGAGAAAAGAAACAAACGCAACCCTAAATACCACAGCTCTAAATCATCGTAAAAGTAAACTTAAACTAAATTTACAAACATGTATAGTATTAATCAAACAAAAAAACAGTAAATACCAAAATCGTTCAATAATTTTCATATATAAAAAACATCAAATTTGGAAATGTCATCCTAGAACGGTAAAATCACAGGCGTTCTTGTTCCGCGGTAAGAAGCGGATACAAAGAAAAAAAAGAAGGACTCTCCCTCGAGTTCCTGACATCGGGGGGAAAGGCTGTCGCTGGTCCGCCTCAGCGAACAGGCAAGTTTACGGCCAAGCGGAGCGCATTGGACTTCGCAGTCCCCCAAAAGAAACGCAGCTCCAGGGATCAACGTGTCCCCCGCAGGAAGTTACCACGCTAAATAAGGCGTGCCGGAAATTTACATAAAAATAACGAACGAAGCCAACCAACTTGTTGTCTAGTTGATTATCGAACAGCAAATCAAAATTACATGTGTTAGGCACTAAAGCAAGGAAATAAACTAGGAAACCCTAGTTTTATTAAAATAAATTCACCGAATTCTTATAAAAAGGGAAAACACTCTAGCATTTAAGTATTAAAATACTTGGAAAGTTGTCTATCTACTTAAGGCGTAAATTTCACGGGACGAAATTCTGAGAAGGATATTTATTTTTAATTACCATACAAATTTTAATATACGAAAAGGTTATTTTTAATTAACGGAATTAATTTTTGTGTTGAACGCCAAATGAATGTAAGATAAAAATTATTGTACCTACACTAATTAATAATTTACGAAAATGAACGTAATAAAATACTGTAGTTTTATTTCAAACCTTCACGTTTTAACGCCATCTTTTCACTGTGAGTTTGGGTTGCATGATAATAACACAACGTATGTATCGTCGAGCCACTGCCACTAGATGTTGGATCATAGAGCCTGGTGTGCCGTTCATAGAGGGCGTTTGGACAGCCCAGTCGGTTACACTACATATACAATTACTATTTCGCCCAAACTGTTTTGAGTGTTTATTTAACTGAAATATTTGTATAAAAATAACTTTTTGTACTACCGTTACTTTTGCTATCCAAGTCTACCATCTACAATATCTCCATAACTATGAATTTCTTCTCCATTGTTAAAACTGTGCTTGATGTTACCAATAGTTTTCAAGATTCAAACAATAAACTACCTATATTTCAAGTTTTATTTTTAATTGATTGTTTTAATTAAAATCTTTGAAGTTCCGTAGAAGTCTACTCTTTGTTAAGGTTTATTGCGCTCATGCGGTACAAGTTGTACATCAAGCCATGTCATAATATACATTACATTTTAAACATTTATAATACTTAAGGTAAAAGAATAATACAAACAATCCCCTTTATTCTTTTCTATATATAATACAATTAGAGGCACTACAAAACCCAGTCGGCAGTATTTACAGCGAAAAATTCATCCACTGAGTACAAGCAAAAAAATAGCAACTTTTTCTTTCAATTTTTTTTTAATTGATGTACATTTTTTATATTTTTATCGCAGATGGTATGTGATTATAGAGTTTTATTGGAAATATAAAACTACTTCTATAAATCATTTCAAGATGATGCTGCTGAAATCTTAGTGTATTTCCCACCCCAAGTCTGTAGAATGATGTCTCATTCGAAGTTATACAATGAGTAGGGCACTTCTTTATCTACATAACTGCATTTAAGATATAAACTGAGAACACTGTAAGTATTTTGAGTTGCCTGAACAAGTCCCTGCAGGAATGGTTATATTTCTTGAATAACATTAATCTAACTATTCTTTGTTGAAGTATAAATATCTCCCTAGCCTTTCGTGAGTTTGTCCATGCAACTATACTATAACTTAACATTGAATGGATAGTAATAAGCGACCAGAATATCTAAGCTAACATCCTCTTGTAATCTCCATATAATAAAGCATTTGACCTTTAGTTTATTTTTCAGCAATGCAATCTGATTATACCAGTTAAGATACGAATCAACTTCAATTCCTAAGAAACGAATTCAGAACTCCTGGTTCAGGAGTTTATTAGCTGAGCTTTTTATAAACAAACTATGATCAGGTAACACACTTGAAAGTAATACAGCTGTTGTTTTACAAAGATTTAAGATTAGCCCATTTCTAGAACAGTAAGCCTGCATGTTATGCTCGTGCTGAATCCTTTGATGCAGATTCCACAATGGATTTTATCCACACTTATAAATTCTGTACGTATTTGAAAAATTCATACTTCAAACGTGGTTCTTAATAATATTTGAAGAATTCTAAGTTCATTTTCTAGTTTTTTTTTTATCTTGACAGTTTATTCCTCATGTTCGAAAGGAATAGTAACTTTGACCTTATAGCGAATATCCTATAATTTTTCTTTATATGATTTATTTAATTCACTTAGTCCCAAGAAGTAATATAAAACTTAAAAGTGAATTGCTTTTTATCATAAATTAGTATTAAGGTTAGGTATTTGTTTACACTTTAATAATTTGACATTACATTAAGGGTTATTTTAGCGAATCGTGATGTTTTTAGGTTGAACTGAAAACACCGTGTTATATCCTTTTTTAAAGGTTTCTCACTTCCTTCATTGCGCATCCCAGGGTCGCTGAGATTTTAAAACAGCTCTATTATTATGAAATACAGTCCTAAACAACAGAAGATGCGTTATACAATTTGGCAGTGCTATCGTGGTTGAAAGTACTGTAAGTAGAAAGCTATTATCATTTAATCTACTGCACGCAACAAACAAAGAATGCAAAATTAAAATAAAATGCGGACATGAATATTAAACCAAGTGGGGTCTTTCTAATTTGCTGAATATATCCAGGGAGTTGCATAACGGGGATTATTAAGCCTTGCAGTGATCAGATTTTCATAAATCTAACATTGAACGATGCGGTCAATTTGACCGCATCTAATAATAACACATGTAATAAAGAAAGCTGTATAGATTCTTATTTATTTACCATTATGCAAAATTTTAAGCAATTTACATTGACCAGCTGTTAATTTTGCAACAACTGCGCATGTGCACAAGTTACAGAAATCTACAACTGTGGTTACAGAAACTTCAAAAAAGATGGCGCAAAGAGCAAAAACGAATACATTTTCTACAGAATTAATTTATATATTACAAAATATATTTAACTGTCTTCATTAATTTCATTATATATGTTTTTATTTTAAATGTATGCTACGGAATTTAAATAAAAAATACATATTGATTTATGACACTTTTGATTGTTTAATGTACCTTTCTAAATATATTATTAAAGAAACAAGGTTTAATATAATTTGTATACAAAATATATTCAGTTTACCAAATTATCATTTAATAGATATTGTGTGTGCATAGAAATTGAATCTGAATCTCAAAAAAATCAAAGCTTTTTTATTTGCATAATGTAAAAGGTTGCATCGAGATATGCAACTCAAGTCAAGTGGCACAACCATTTCAAAACTATTTTATTATTGGCCTTGTAGAGTTTGACTTTGTAAAATCGATACACTATGACCGACCGCACCCAACACAAAAAATTACAACTTTCTATACAGATAATTATTGCTGCCAGGAGCCGCCAAACATCCATTCAGCAAAATACAATTTGCAGCTTAACTCTTATGTAAATAATAAATGCGGACAAGAAAGTTTTATCGCTTTATTAATATTTAATATCGATTTTGATATTTAGAAAAAGTTATGTCACAAATTGTGTTTTGCTGAATGGATGTTTGGCGACTTTTGGTAGTCATAATTTTCTGCATAAAAGCTTGCAATTTTTTGCGTTGGGTGCGGTCGGTCATAGTGCAGTGAAATTCCAAAGTTCGAACTCGATAGGGACAAAAAAAATAAATTTTAATTGGTTTTGTCGTTTGACCATTGTTGCATATCTCGCTGTCACTTTTTAAATAATGCAGACAAAATAGCTTTGCGTTTTTATTGAGGTTCAGATTCAATTTTCTTTGTACAAAATATTTATTAAATGGTATTTTGGAAAAAATAATATATTTGTTTATAAATTATATTAAACTTTACTCCTTAAAAAATATTTTTGGAAAGTTACGTTAATACAATTAGAGTTGTCACAAATAAATATGTAGTTTTTATTCAGAAACCGTACAAATATTTGATATAAAATATATTAAATAAAAGTATAAGGAGTTTATAATATATGTTCTGTATTATTTTAGTTTTAAGCTCTTTATGCCATCGTTGTTGAAGTTTCTGAAATCGTATTTGTAAATTTCTGTAACTTCTGCACATGCGCAGTTGCTACAAATTAACAACTAGTCAATGCAGATTGCTAAAGAATTTGCATAGTGGTAAATAAATAAATATCTGCACAATTGTTTTTACTAAATCTGATATTATTAGGTGCAGTCAAACTGACCGCATCGTTTAACATTATTTCTGTGAAAATCTGACGGGTAGAAGGCTTAATAATTCCCGTTATGCAAATTCCTAAATGTATTCAGCAAATTAGAAGTGCCCAAACAAGTGGACGAAATAGTAGATGATAGAAAATTATTTATACATTTTGAATACGTAGACAATTTAAGTAACTATTGTGCTTCACCTGAGGTCTAATCTCTCGAAATTTGTCCGTGATGTGATTTTTGTGCCACCACAAAATAACTTACAATTACATTACACGACAATATACTAAAGAACATCTGCAGATTTATAATTTATAAACTTATTCTTCAAACTATAAGAACTCATTGATATGTCGTCACCTATAAACCAACGCCCATTTGCGTGCTTTTTATGTGCATATTCTGCATCTTTTAAAAGTACGCTCATATTGCATATGCGGTCCCATACCAACGAACGTCCATTCGCATGCAATTTATGTACTTTTACAGCATCTTTTAAGAGTTGCTTGAAAATTCATGTGCGCTCCCATACAAACGAACGTCCATACGCATGCAATTTATGTAATTATGCTGCATCTCAAAATAGTCACTTGAAGGCTCACATACGCTCGCATACAAACGAACGTCCGTACGCATGCAATTTATGTACTTTTACAGCATCTTCTAAGAGTTCCTTAAAAATTCATGTGCGATCCCATACAAACGAACGTCCGTACGCATGCAATTTATGTAATTATTGTGCAATTTGTAAAAGTAGCTTGAAAAGACATACGCGGTCCCATACTAACTAACGCCTTTTCACGTGCTATTTCTGCAATTATTCACAACCTCATAAGTCATTCGAAAGTTTGTCGATTTCATGCTGATTATGTCAATTTGTACACATCTAATGAATTTCCGTTTACATTCTTTTTATCGTAGTGGGCTACTACTACCACGTTTCTCTAATTTAAAACAAGTAATAACAAGAGTCTTTATTGCTCAGTGTTCACAAGTCTAATTAACAGTATATGCCTTATTTATAGATGTTTTCAGTCCAATTAACAACGAGCACTATCACACTAATGAATTTACAAGCACTAATATCTTCTTAAACTAACTTCTTTAGGATTGGTCCATTAACAACACTAACACAACTATTTATTTATTACACTTTGTATATTTATGTATTCTACAAGCTGCATGTACATTAGACACGTGCACTTAATATTTATGTTTACGCTTGGACTTCCAAAAGCTCAACTATTTAATTTTACACTATATAACTTATGTTCGACATTCTGATATAGACTAACTCTGTACTTCCTCATCGGTCTTATTTATACCGTGAATTAAAAAGGACGACTCATCCTCCAGTAATTGCTAAAAGCTTCGCGGTCCATGGAGAATGTACAGTGCTTGCGGCGTCTGTCTGTTTGGCGGGTTGCCTAATAGTAGTTCGCAACATTATGTTGGTATTGTGCTCAAAAAATAGTAGTGAACGTTTATTTTGTGCAATTAATGTGATTATACATAAAAAAGTGTCTATAAAAACATTTGTTGTTGCATGCTGACCAGTTTCAATTTTATGTATTAGTTTTTGGGTATTCTGTATAAATCCCAAAATGCTTTAATCCTTTATATCTCCTTACATACTAACAAACGTCCAATTGTAGATTTTTAATGTAACTGCGGTTCATCACAAATAGATCGTGTAGAAATGGGAATGCGATTTGTGTGATTTTTCCTTATCACAAAGGTAATTTAGAAAGCTGATACATGCTAACGAAAGTCATATGGCATGAATCGTGTGTGGCTATTGTGCATTACAAAAAGTTTATTTGCAAGAACTTATACAATCACATACTAAGGAATACCAATTTGTTAGCAAAATTGTGTAAGGAACTTAAGAACACATGTATGTTTCCATACTTACAAACGCCCATTTACGTATACTTTCTGTAATTATTGTATATCATAATTTGATATTCTATGTGTATTAGGGTTTTTGCTAGTGTTAGGACTTTGTCGCTTGCTGCATCTAGATAAGTAGATAAGAACTGTAAATTAAATTTTTCTAGATGTTAAAGAAAGATCAGAGTTTGTAAATTAGTAGTAAGCTGTTTAGTTATAATTACACCTTACTTTATAGACATAACTTAAATATTTAAACGATTTAGAAAGTAATACAATGTATATCTCACTTTGTCAACTGTTTACCTTGTATTGCGCAAAGAAATTAAATAATTCCAACGTAAGGTTTTTATGTGTTATTATCAAAACGTTAGAAGCATGTGAGGTAAAGTCGATGAATTTACATTAAATATATGAGATTGTGAATATGATGCCGTTGCGATAAGCGAAGTATGGTTATCGGATGGAATAAAAAACAACGAATTTACATCCTGTGGATTTTAGGTATGCTGGATGATCAAATTAGACTCTTTTTTATTACTTACATAAATTTTCGGATTTATTTATATTCTTCTTCAGAAGTAGGAGGTTTTGAGCGTATTTGGCACCTCCACCGCCTCCGCCGCCGCCTCCACCGCTTCAATTTACATGTAAATTACCATAAGGAGGAAATGAGGGAGATGAATCTCCACCTTGCTCCCGCCCTGTGGACCGCCTTGTGGAATTTTTTACCCCAACCATTTTGATTACGTCACACCCGCATTTTTTCCACCCGCGAGATAAATCTTTCTCCACATTTACACCCACGAGATAAATCTATATTGTTTGGTATCACTTAATATTAGATTTTTCTCAGCTACCCGAATCTCTAGGAATTTTTTAGTTTGCATCATCCCCCAGGCAGCTATCCTCATTTTAAGATTTTTTTACTGCAAACATTCTGAACCAAAATAGTTTTCTTTGTCTAACCAATGAATCTTTTGAGATAAACCTATCTTGTTTGGTATCAATTAATATTAGAATTTTCTCAGCTACCCGAATTTCTAAGAACTTTTCAGATGGCATCATCCCTAAGGGAGCTACCCCAATTTTAAGATTTCTTACCTGTAGCGACTTTTGAGCGTTCTTATAAAATTTTTTTAGTCATGCAATACATTAAATTAGTCTAAAATTTTACGCACATCCCGAATCTGCAAATCGATTTGCAATAGGACCACGCCCTGCAAAGTTATACTCCTTTAAAACTCTCAAACCTCTTTAAAATTTTTGCTCATTTATGACATATGCTTTAACCAATACAAAGAAATAAGCACACAAATTTTAAAAATTTATTTTATCCAATTTACAGTTTAATAAACTAATCATTCCAATGTAATGTGTTTTTAAATATGTAAATGGGAAAGTCGACTTTTGGTTTAATCATCGCGTGGTTAATAATTAAGAAAGCGCATTTTGCTTGTATGAAATCTATGGAATTTCTCCTGTAACGAAAAGAAGAATGCATTCGTAATTGAAAATGCGTGTCACTTACCTTCAGCCTAATTAAGTATTAATATAGCAAAATATTTAAATTCAATATTTTCTAAACTTCCAATGTAGCATTAATTTTATAGCATTAATTTTGTAGTTATTTGTAATCCAGAAAATATTCTAGATTCTTAACGATCCTGTGAATCACATGTGAAAGCTGTATATAATTTCTTTTCCAAACAAATGCGGTTATTACAATAGGAAAGTACGCTAAATGCAAGTCAATTAATAGCAATTAAATATTGCTTACTGACCTACCTTAATTAGGTTGCTATGCTATTAGGAATGATGTACTTTTTGTTGTCCTCGCCCGACAAACTGATTTTATTAATTGGGTATAAAGTTGGTGTTTACATGGTTTCGTTTAAGACCTTGGACCACGCCCTGTATATAATTTCTTTTCTTGGACTTTCTATTAATTATGTTTAAACGTCACAGGGCTCGCATTTAAAAACGTTTAGTACAAAACAAAATCCACACTATAAGACTTGACTTGTAATCGAACTAACTTATAACTAAAAAGCTTACTCTAGCACATGCACACAAATTGTGTGCAAGTCGTGCTGTAGAAGATGCAGTGCTACTATAACCATAAACTTAATAAAAACACTTTAAACCATTACTAAGGGAGCACCGAACTTGTTGTATACAGAATACTTACTAATAAAGCAATTTAATTTTAAATAACTTTTACGCCATATTTATCGAAAAAAGCAGGCTTGAATATTTTCTTTGGAAACAATCGAAGATTGCAGAAGACCCTCGAAGAGTGCACAAACGCGGTTACTAAACCACAATTAATAATCGCTAAATTCACTAATTCACTAATTCACTAAATTTATTTAGAATATACGTCTTATGTTGAACTACATTTAAAATAGATTATCGAACCACTTTCTAGGACACCGTGCAGAATTAATATATGTATTATACCTTTTGGTTTAATTATTTGTATGTGGATTCACTAGTTGAATATTTTAACAATTCTAACCACTAATAAATATTTTTGGAGTTTAACTCTATTATCGAGATAAATCTAAATAAAAATGCAAAGGTGTTTTGCTGATAGGTTTTTGAATATTAATACAATATATACAGGTCTTTGTTCGAACTAATTTTAAAAAACGTGATAATTAATTTCAATTCCCCAGGAAAATTCTATACTAATTTTATAGGTTACACCAGGGATTTATCTCAAAAGACAGAGCGACACGGTTTAGAAATAGATTAAAGGTGAATTATATACGGTGCTTGCAAAAGGTTAATCTGCAAATCAGTAAGGGGTCATTCGATTTGAAAAAAATTCCGAGGGATTTGAGAACCTGAGGAAAAACACAATAATAATTGAAATCTTACACGATGGTATATTAAAAATACTGATAAGAGTAATTTTGTTTAATAATTCTAAAAATGGTGTTGGTGGTTAAATACATACAGGCAAAACCCACTATTAAACAATTATACGCGTCACTTTTCCAGTCAAGACTTCCATATAACGCCAACTAATATAATAAGGAGCTACGCACGCTCGACCGTCGGCATAAAAGGCGAGAGCTATGTTCCAGTGCATTAGTCGTCAAAGTATTGTCGAGTTTGATTAAAATTATAAATTAAAGATGGATTTTTCTTGTGTTGACGTTACAAGTGATGTGCGAGTACCACAATTAAATATCAACCAACCATATAATAGAAGTTGGTTTTGATTTATATCGTGGTCTTCAACCTGCCATCCAAGTTATTTGCTGTAGTGGTATGTGTGCTGATTCTACGATAACATTCTCTTACTTCGATTGGAAAAAATTGTGTACTTTTCAAGTGGAATTTCAAATTCACCAATTTGCTCAAGACTCAAAACAAGTCAGATTAAATGGTTTGACTACTGGAAACGATGTTGTTGACATACAATTGGATCAAGATTTCAAATTGCAGCTGAGCACAGTCTTTAATAGAAGTATATGGCTGTTGAACAATTTTGAAAAAGAGAATTTATATAATATGGAGATTACGAAAGATGGGAATGTTATTGTGCTACCTGCGTATGAGTGCATCAAGCTATTAAATTTGCGAGAATTGATCTGTTTTAAAATGGCTGAGTTAAGATGTAGAAACTTTCCAGAATTTTACGAAAAATTTGTTGGTGATATAAAAAAAGTATGTGGAATTACGACGGAGGAAGAAGGGGTTCAAACGTTATTAGAGGGAGAGAGCAGTGCCAGTATTTCTCTGTCTAATTATTGCAGCAATTTAAATTACTTGATAGTGTTGGAACTTATTAAATGTTTCCCCATTCAGTACTTAAAAGATGCAACTGCAAGGCAATTGCTTGCGCAAATGTTTAGAGATTTGGCTATCCCAGATTCGCCAGACTCTGGTTACCACAGCGGTTTATAGATGTTATCAATACGTGTATGTATTCTATTAAAACATTATATTTTTTTGATAAAGTTTGTTTTTACATATTTGTATCGCCAACATTACCATAAATTATTAATAGACGTATTAAATTATACTGTTTTTATTTTTAAGTTTAAAGTGGTGTACCCCGCAAATAATAAACACAATATACTGCATGTTAACAAAAAATTGTAGAGAAATTCAAAGACAACTTTAATGTGGGTCTAGTATTATAATTTGTTGGTAGTAAGGCTAAGTCCTACTGTATTGCACGCGAGAAGGACACGACTAAAAAGATTAAAGGTATCTCACAAAGTGTAGTTAAGTAAAACCGCGGGTGCTACAACCTATAACGAGCATATATTCCCAAAAGGGGTGGGCATCCAGCTACGCAACAGTGCGTGGGGGAATAAGGATTCTCTCCAATAAGAAATTAAAGTTTTCATGTACGTAGCACCAGTCATTGGGTAATGGTAGAAATGTTAAACCTATAAAGGCGATTATTATTTGTGGTTTAGTGACCGCGTTTGTGCACTCTTCGAGTATCTTCGGCATGTTTCCAAAGAAAATATTCAAGCCTGCCATTTTCGAAAAATATGGCGTAGAAGTTATTTAAAATTAAATTGCTTTATTAGTAAGTATTCTGTAGACAATAAGTTTGGTATTTCCTTAGTAATGGTTTAAAGTGTTTTTATTAAGTTTTTGGTTATAGTAGCACTGCATCTTCTACAGCACGACTTGCACACAATTTGTGTGCGTGTGCTATCACCCTTTTGGATTTTTAATATGCACGCGATCCGTATAACATGGAAGACGTTTTCCGGGGTTCCTACTAACGGCATTCGCACCATCGACAATGCAAACCAGGTGCATGCATTGGCGTTAAATGTATTGGGCGAGCATCAAAGTTTCGAAAATCCAAAACACCTAAGACACAGAAATCTCGCACACTGATGAACTTAGAATATTTCGTTCAGTACTCATTTTTCATGTATCACTGAACATTTAAAGTGGTAACTGAAACTACATTCGTTTATGAAAATAAATCCATCCCTCTTTTTAATTAAATATAATTAAAATACAACAGTTTTTAAAATATTTTTTATTCTACATTATATATGTTCAAAAACATTTCCACCGCCCCATCAGCCATAGATACATTTTTCAACGTACGTGAGTCCACTATAACACATTGGAAAGTATCAATTAGATCGACAACATCAGCCTCAGCTTGCATTACAACTCTGCTGTATGAAACTGAAATATCATTCGAACCCAAGGAAACACTAAAATAATAATGATATAACACTATAAAATAATCTGTGGATGTACATACTCATAATTAAATCGCCCACCAATACCTAGTTTTCTCACTAGAATATATAGCTCAAATTCATCTTGGTCATTAGTGGCTTTTTTCAACAATGAAAATATAAAATTACTATCGAAACATAACATTACCACGTTCCATAAGCCATAACCAGTCGTATCAATCTTTATACGCATGATAGTACAGCAATCGCGAATAACATGCAACCCACTATGTTGTGAAGCAAAATGATCGCATATTTCATCCAAACTCCCCTAAACATTTAATTCATTAACAACTACAATACAATGTCAATTATACAATACCTCTAACAGACATGTTTTCAGCAATAAGGGGCATTTATATCGCTTCAACGTACAGGAATTTTCGTGAGTCCCTTTACATTGAAGCGTGCCAACATAACGACAGCCGTACTCACTATTTTCGCAGTTAAACAGTACATGTTGGCCTAACGTCTCAATCGCTAAATTTCTGATATTTTCTAAAATATATAAACCACTAGCATATTTAATAAAGTAATAAAATTAAATAACATACCCAACGGTTGTCGACATACTGCACATGAAGTAATTTTTTTTATACACATATTGCACATAATATGCCCATTTCTGCATTGCATAATAGGCGGTAATGCTGTTTTATAACATATGGGGCACCTGAAAAGTGCTACAAGCTGACTATTCAAATCAGTCATATCGCTAACTGTATACAATTATTAAGTAAATCAAATATTTTCAACTTACAGAGAATAAACTGAGAATGCTTATAATTTTTTTTATATATGCAGCAGGGCTAATTCTAAATGAATTCTGATAAACGCTATAAAATTAATGCTACATTGGAAGTTTCGAAAATATTGAATTTAAATATTTTGCTATATTAATACTTAATTAGGCTGAAGGTAAGTGACACGCATTTTCAATTACGAATGCATTCTTCTTTTCGTTACAGGAGAAATTCCATAGATTTCATACCAGCGAAATGCGCTTTCTTAATTATTAATCACGAGGTTGAATTGAACCAGAACAATAGGAAAATAAGTTTCATAAATTCAAGCCACGAAACCATTTAAACACCAACTTTATACACAGCTTATTAATAAAATCAGTTTATCGGGCAAGGACAACAAAAAAAGTACATCATTCCTAATAGCACAGCAACCTAATTAAGGTAGGTCAGTAAGCAATATTAAATTGCTATTAATTGACTTGCATTTAGCGTACTTTCCTATTGTAATAACCGCATTTGTTTGGAGAAGATATATACTTTTAAAAAGAAATTATATACAGCTTTCACATGTAATTCAGAGCGATGATTACGCCAAAATTCGACCTTCCCATTTACATATTTAAAACACATTACATTGGAATGATTAGTTTATTAAACTGTAAATTTATTTTGTCTTCCTCTAATCATAGCATACAACATAAGTTGGCTTTATTTAACTTTTTAATTAATAGATTATTGAATTTCCCCTTAAATAAAAACAGATTTAATAAAGAATTTGCTCTTATTAAACAAATAGCGAATTACAATGGTTTCTCTTCTGATATTATAGAAAATATTTTTAGAAAGTGTAAAAATAGGATCAACATCCGTAAATCAACGACTTTGCAATCAACCACCTCTAACGATAATGTTAAATATGTTAAACTTCCGTTTCACAAAACCACAAAGGGTCTTGATAAAATATTCAAACAGTGTAATTTCAAAATTGCTTTCACTAATACTAATAAAATTAAAGATTTGCTAGGTAATCCAAAAGAAAAGGGGAAAAATTGCAAAAGTCGGAGATTTATGAAATTAGTTGTGCAGGGCCAGGGTGTTTTCAAAAATATATTGGTCAGACCAAGAGGAATATAACAACAAGATTTAAAGAACACATTGCTCACTTCAAATATGGTAAATATGAAAGGTCTCAGGTAGCCAAACATATATTTGAAACCAGCCACCCCGTTAAACTAGAAAATGTTAAATTGTTAAAAGCGGTACCAACGTTTTCCTCCTTAAATGCCTATGAATCAATTAAAATTGTTAAACATAAAGGACCCCTCTTAAACACCGACAAAGGGCCAATAGAGTCATCTGCTTTGCTTTCCCTATTGGTCAACAACCAATGATAAAGCAAGATTAAATGGGTTCCGCTTCAGTAGGTTTAGAATTAGTATAAATTAAGTAGATTTAAGTTATAATGTCACAATTCACTTGTTTGTTGTTGAGAACACCAGCCTGCGGGTGAGGAGAATATCCTCGATAGTGTTTAAAGCAACAATATAGTAAATTATAGGTTGGGAAGGTTCACTTCAGCCTAAGTGGTGAGGAGAATATCCTCTGAAGTGTTCCAGAACAACAGCTTTTTTTTTTTTTTAATTACAGGTTTTCTACTGATGATGGCCACATAGTGATCGAAATACGTATTTAGTAATTTAAATATTTTTTGTGGTTAAAGGTTTTTATTTAATTTTATCTATAAAGCAAGTTGTAATTATAACTAAGCTGCTTACTACTAATTTACAAATTCTCATCTTTCTTTAACATCTAGAAAATTTAATGAATTGTTCTTATCCACTTATCTAGCTAGAGCCAGCGACAAAGTCCTAACACTAGCAGAAACCCTAGTACACATAGAATGCCATATTATGATATAGAATAATTACAGAAATTTTATGTAAATGGGCGTTTGTAAGTTTCGAAACACATGCGTTCTTAGGTTATATCTTTTCCTTACAAAATATGGCTAACAAATTGGTATTCGTTAGTATGTGATTTTATAAGTTTTTGCAAATAAACTTTTTGTAATCTACTATAGCCACACATAATTCATACCAAAGGACGTTCGGTAGTATATATCGGCTTTCTAAAGTACCTTTGTGATAAAGAAAAATCACACAAATCGCAATGCTATTTCTACATGATCTACTTGTAATTACGGTTACCTCCTGTCCCGGTTTCGCCGGGATTATCCCGAAATGTAGGTCCTCCGCCCCGGCCGAAAAAAACTTTAACTGGTATTTTAATAGCGGCTAGCGGCAGACCGCCAGATCAGTAGACTACATCAAGTCAGACCTTTGCGAATCCTGAAGAGAACTATTGAAAACTAAAGTTATTGTAGTATAAACTGTTATGTCACCCATAATTTAAGAAGTATAGATATCTAGTCATCGACACATTGTTTTTTAACGAAGTATATAAAAATAATTGTGTAGCTTGTACCTATATTATAACATCATAATATTTGCTTATTTGAGAGGTGAGTAAAAATATTAGTACAAATTACTACCTACAACTTACAAATGGAGGAAAATAGATGTATTTAATTCATACTTTATTTGCCTTTATTATTCGAGTAATATACCTAAATCCTAGGTTCTTGCCATTTTATATTCTATTTTTCACAGAAAGATGGAACATGAAGATGAAGCAACCGGTTCATGTTCTCCTAAACCACTAAAGAAAATTAAAAGGTTTTGTACATTTCGACGAGAATGGATGGAAAATGTTGACTGGTCCGAATGGTTACGCCCTTGCCGAAGTAGTGAGGAAAAAGCTCAATGTATCTTATGTAAAATGACATTCAAAGTTAAGTATGAGGGAAGGGGAGCAGTTGAGACTCATTTTAAGTCTAACAAGCATCAAAATACAGCAAAAACAATTGCCAAAAATAGCATATTAGATAGTTTTGCCATTAAAAAGAATAATCCTGAAAAAAACCTTGTGGCTCTTGCAGAAATATGTACTGTCTATCATACTGTTTGTCATCACTTAAGTTATTTAAGTCAAGATTGTAACATAAAGCTTCAAAAAAAAATTTATTCTGATTCAGTTGTCGCGAAAAAAATTACTTGTGCACGAACGAAACAGACCTTCATTACTACCGAAACATTAGCTGCTAAATGCCATGAAATGGTGCTTGATGATATAAATAATGCCTTTTTTTCAATTAGCACCGATGCATCGAATAAAAAAAAAATCGCAAATACTATCCATTAACAATAAAATATTTTAAAAAAGAAAAAGGCATTTGCGAAAAATTGCTAGAATTCTTTGAAAGTCCGCATGAAACAAGTGAAAAAATTTATGAAAGTATTATGAAAATTCTTAAAAAATATAATTTGAATGTAAATTTAGTGACAAGTTTTTCCGCAGATAATGCTGCTGTAAATTATGGCAAAAATTGTTCTGTGTATACTAAACTTATTGAGTCTAATAGGAAAATTGTTAAATCGAACTGTTTGTGTCATGTAAGAAACAATTCTATAAAATTTTCAATTAAAGCTTTTAGCTATGATGTCGAATTAGTTGTAATAAAAATTTATAATGAATTTTCATCATCTGCCAAACGAGTTGAAACTTTAAAATCCATTTTTGAATTCGTTGATCTAGAATATTGCGAATTGTTAAGGCATGTTCGTACGCGTTGGCTTTATTTGCATCCAGCAATAGATCGCTTACTAAAGTCATGGCCTGCCATAAGGTCATATTTTTTATCTGAAAAAGAAGATTGCTGTCCAAATATTCTTCTGAAGACTTTTAAAGACGATGAAGAAAATTCATTGCCTTTATGTATACTATTTTTTGTACACAACGTATCTTTGCTATTTCAGACAACAATTTTAACTTTAGAAAATCAAGATACAAATTCAATAGACCTTCACAATATAATGAAAAATTTTAAATCACAATTAGAACGTAGAATTAAAGATAAATTTTTCGGTAGCTCCGCGAATAAAATATTTAAAAATCTAGAACGTGATAAAAAGTTCAAATTCGAAACACAAGCCCTAGAGTTTTTAAGTCGTTCCATTAATTACCTATGCAAGTATTATGACTTTGGGGAATCAGTTTTCCAATATTTTAGTTTTCTAAACTTACGAGAAGAACTTACTTTTAAAGATTTTGAAAAGCTCACAAACATTTTGAAAATGGACGACGAAATTGATGCAGATAAATTATATGAAAAAATAGGGATTATTCAAAATGTAGTAACGTTAGGTGATATTTTCTCCAAATCCATAAACATTGATAAAAAGTGGGCGGAGATTTTTCAAAAATGCGAATGTTGTACTGAGGCTTTCAAATTAGTATAATTTGTTTTTTCAATTCCGATTTCAAATGCATATTGCGAAAGAGTATTTAGTCCTATGGAACTAGTTGCTAGAGATGAAAGAAATAAAATTGGAAATCAACTTTTAAACTCGGAGCTAAAAATCAAGTTAAATTTTAATATGGCATGTTGTGAATTTTACGACTATTTCAAGAGTTGCCCAGAAATATTAAGAAGGGTGTCGACGAATAAGAAATATACCTTCAAATTCGATTCCGAAAATAAGTGACACGCTTTTATCCTTATATATTACACCTATTAAAAAGAGTTTTAGTTTCTGTATAAATAGAATTAGTTTCCTGCTTTAAAACTTTTATTGTTTGTTTTTGTATATGTGTTTGTGTCATATGTTTAAAATAAACTTGTTTATCTTTTGCGTATTATTAAAATAAGAACCCGCCATTATTCTATTTTAGAGAACTGTTGAATATGCGCATAAGAGACTATTAGACTTCTCATTCAATACTAAAAATTTGCAATGGTTTTGAATATTTTTGGATGCAAAATCTAGATGTCCCCACTGTTTTCACATCCATTTGCGTATTCTAAAGTCAAAAGTGTCAGCAATATAGAACATACATACACAATATTATAACCTTTCGGCTTTTAGCACACGCTAAAATTTTTAAGTTTTCGCGCGTGTCATGCTATTTACTACTAAGATATACATTTGACCTAAAACTACATATTTCCAAAAGCTCCATTTGAATTCCAGGTCTATATATGATAACTACTCTCTGATGCGCATGTAAAAAACTGTTTGTCTCTAAACTATTTTTAGTGGAACACTGTGTCTCGGTCTGGGTTAACAAAAAGGTGGCAACCCTACCTAGCACACATAAAATATCATATTATGATATAGAATAATTACAGAAATTATACGTAAATGGGCGTTTGTAAGTATGGAAACATACATGTGTTCTTAGATTATATATTTTCCTTACAAAATATTGCTAACAAATTGGTATTCCTTAGTATGTGATTGTATAAGTTTTGCAAATAACCTTTTTGTAATGCACTATAGCCACACACAGTTCATACCATATGACTTTCGTTAGTATGTATCGACTTTCTAAACTACCTTTGAGATAAAGAAAAATCATACAAATCGCATTCCCATTTCTACATGATATATTGGTGATGCACCACAGTTACATAAAAAATCTACAATTGGACATTTGTCAATAAGTAAAAAAATATAAAGGATTAAAGCATTTTGGAATTTATACAGAATACCAAAAACTAATACACAAATTATACACAAAATTGAAACTTGTCAGTACGTAACCACAAATGTTTTTATAGACACTTTTTATGTATAATCATATTAATTGCAAAAAATAAACTCTCACTACTATTTTTATGTACACAATACGAACATAAAAAGCATGCAAACAAAAATATATTAGAATGTGTACAAATTCACATAACATGAAATCGTCAAACTTTCGAATGACTTATAAAGTTGTGAATAATTACAGGAATAGCATTTGAAAAGACGTTAGTTAGTATGGGACCGCGTATGTCTTTTCAAGTTATTTTTCTGAGATGCAGAATAATTACATAAATTGCATGCGTATGGACGTTCGTTTGTATGGGACCGCACATGAATTTTCAAGAAACTCTTATAAGATGCAGTATTAGTACATAAATTGCATGCTTATGGACGTTTTTTGGTATGAGACCGCACGTGAATTTTCAAAGAACTCTTAAAAGATGTAGTATAATTACATAAATTGCATGCGCATGGACGTTCGTTGGTATGGGACCGCACATGAATTTTCAAAGAACTCTTAGAAGATGCAGTATAATTACATAAATTGCATGCGTATGGACGTTCGTTTGTATGAGAACGCACGTGAACCTTCAAGTGACCTATTTGAGATGCAGTATAATTACATAAATTGCATACGTATGGACGTTCGTTTGTATGGGAGCGCATATGTCTTTTCAAGTTATTTTCCGGAAATGCAGAATAATTACAGAAGTTGCATGCGAATAGACGTTCGTTTGTATGGGACTGAACATGAATTTTCAAGCAACTCTTATAAGATGCAGTATAAGTACATAAATTGCATGCGTATGGACGTTCGTTTGTATGACAACGCATGTGAGCCTTCAAGTGACTATTTTGAGATGCAGCATAATTACATAAATTGCATACGTATGGACGTTCGTTTGTATGGGACCGCATATGTCTTTTCAAGTTATTTTCCTGAAATGCAGAATAATTACATAAATTGCATGCGAATGGACGTTCGTTTCTATGGGACTGCACATGAATTTTCAAGGAACTCTTATAAGATGCAGTATAAGTACATAAATTGCATGCGTATGGACGTTCGTTTGTATGGGAGCGCATGTGAGCCTTCAAGTTACCACTTTGAGATGCAACATAATTACATAAATTGCATGCGAATGGACGTTAGTTTGTATGGGAGCGCATGTGAGTCTTCAAGTTACTATTATGAGATGCAACATAAATACATAAATTGCAAGCGTATGGACGTTCGTTTGTATGGGAGCGCATGTGTTCCTTCAAGCGACTATTTTGAGATGCAACATAACTACATAAATTGCATGCGTATGGACGTTCGTTTGTATGGGAGCGCATGTGTTCCTTCAAGCGACTATTTTGAGATGCAACATAACTACATAAATTGCATGCGTATGGACGTTCGTTTGTATGGGAGCGCATGTGAGCCTTCAAGTTACCACTTTGAGATGCAACATAATTACATAAATTGCATGCGAATGGACGTTAGTTTGTATGGAAGCGCATGTGAGTCTTCAAGTTACTATTATGAGATGCAACATAAATACATAAATTGCAAGCGTATGGACGTTCGTTTGTATGGAAGCCCATGTGAGCCTTCAAGTGACCATTTTGGGATGCAGCATAATTACATAAATTGCATGCGAATGGACGTTCGTTTGTATGGGACCGCATGTGAGTCTTCAAGTGACCATTTTGGGATGCAACATAATTACATAAATTGCATGCGAATGGATGTTCGTTGGTATGGGACCGCATATGCATTATGAGCGTACTTTTAAAAGATGCAGAATATGCACATAAAAAACACGCAAATAGGCGTTGGTTTGTAAGTGACGACATATCAATGAGTTCTTATATTTTGAAGAATAAGTTCATAAATTATATGCCACATGTTCTTTAGAATATTTTCGTGTAATGTAATTGTAAGTTATTTCATGATAACACAAAAATCACATCACGGTCAAATTTGGGGGAGATTAGACCTCATAGGTGAAGCACAATAGTTACTTCAAAATGTATAAATAATTTTCTATCATCTACTAATTCGTCCACTTGGTTTAATATTTATGTGCGCATTTTATTTTAATTTTGCATTCTTTGTTTGTTGCGTGCAGTAGATTAAATGATAATAGCTTTCTACTTACAATATGTTCAGACACGCTAGTAACGCCAAATTGTATAACGCATCTTCTGTTGTTTAGAACTCTATTTCATAATAGTAACACAAATTAACGTCTTTTATTTGTAAGATTAAAATAGGAAAACAAGGGACGTGTTGGACTTGGTTCGGATTGAATCGTTTAGGAAAACCATAAATGTATAAAAACCAGGATGGCACTTAGCAATTTATGCAATATGTGATTTTGATTTGTTATAAATTAAACTAAATGTAAAGCGCATTAACATACCGCCTACCAAAATAACAATGAAATGCTTATTTTCTATAAATGAACAAAACAAATGAAATGTTTAAATATACAGGAAAACTAAGAAATTTATATACAACAAATAAGAAAAAAAATGCAGTTAATGAATTACGAACTCTCTTCCAAAGCGAGAGGGCAAATCTTAAGTAAAGGCCGCTTGATGAAATATATTAGCGGTACGTACCAATGCGATACGAGAAACACCATCTGTACCTGGGTTCAGCTCCTCAATTCGTCCCAACCGCCATGACAATAGACAACTGTTCGGATGTATAAGGTGTGTTAGAAAATAAACATATACATACCTCGTGTGTGTGCATAGTTGAAAAACAATAAATTGCTAAAGTAGTAAAACCGTGTTGTTACGGGAAAGTATACATATGCATGTTTCGTGTGTGTGCATAGTAGGAAAGTATTTGTTGAACAAGCAGTAGATAAAAGAGTAATAATGACCGAACACACAGCTTCCGTAACTAAACTTAATGGTGAGAACTGGACAACTTGGAAATTACAGATAACGGTAATTCTGAAATCAAAAGCGTACTTTGATATAGTTACCAAAGACAACTTAAAACCTGCCACGAACGCTGATGAATGGTTTAATAAAGATGCCAAGGTCTAAGAACTGATAGTGTGCAGATTAGATGAAAAACCTCTTACACACATTTTCATGTAGTGGAGCTACAGATATGTAGAAGAAACTAACAACAATTTACGAGAATAAATCTCAAATTAGTACCCATTTATTACGACAAAGATTTTTTAGTCTGGAATATGGTCAAGGTGTGGCGCAGTTTATCTCTCAGATTGAGGAAATTAAGGGAAATCTTAAACAGCAAGGAGAAGAAATAAGTGACAAGATGGCAATAACAAAAGTTTTAATGTCTTTACCTGAAAATTTAAAACATTTTGTTACTGCTTGGGAATTTACACCTAGTGTTAGTCAAATCTTCCTCAATTAATATCCCGCTTGTTAATAAAAGAAGAAAAAAATAAAAGGTCTGAATCAAGTATGGCGTTAGCTAGTCGAGGGAGTAATAAACCAATGCGGGGACATCAACAACAGAAGGTTATTAAATGCTTTGAATGTAATAAGATAGGACTCTATTTACATCAATATTCAAAATACATTAAGTTTTCAAAATTAAATTTCAGCATAAATTTCAGTATCATACCATTTCAATTTTAAATTTGTCATAATTTTTAATTTGCATCCAGGATTAGAGTCCTTGTAGGATGCATACTAATTAAATTAACAATATGTACAGACCTAAGTCTGAATAAAAGGGAGCATCTCCCACCCCTTTACGTTAATTTAACAGGTTAGTCTAATTGAGCTCAAAGACAGACCCAAATTTTCATCATAATCAAAACATAAACTGCTAAATACTCCTTTCTACTTAAACAAGAAAATTTTACCTTAAAATTAAAAATTTGCCGTTTATACAAATTCACCACTGTCCATTTTTATCAAACAAATTATAAAGATATCCAATACACACCAAAACATCAAAGATCGAACAAAATAGGTTAATTTACCTGAAGGTTACTGCACTCGTGGCTTCGATGTACATCGGACTCGCTCATCCCACCATTCCAGCTGGTTTATGTTTCCGGCTTCAGCTTCTGACCGCTTTTAAAATTTTTCTACACCACCATTCATCTAAATTGTTTCAGGGCTTCTTAGGAACTCATCTATGTATATCTAAATTTTGCTGTGTGGGTCCAATCACGTTTATGAATAACATTTAATTATTAACACCCCCGAAAAATAGCACAAAAATTCATAATTCTTTCACGCTCTACCCAAAACTGCCTACTTTTGTTTATTCATTTATCGTTACTTGTATCTTCTCTAAGTGCACTTAATAACTTTTATTGTAGCACGTAATCACCACGTATTCTACTTAAAGTATCAAAAAATAAAGAGCAAAACTGTTTAAAGTATTCAACGAAATCAAAAATCTAAGAACCAAACTGTTTACAGTATTGAATAAAATCGAAAAAACTAAGAGAGCCAAACTTCTATAACACGGGTTTATATAACGGCCCGCTTGCACGTCGGATTTGTCCCGCGACGGACAGTTTTTAGAATTTCGCATTCTATTTTCTTTTTTCGACAGTCCGGCATAGCGGTTCTACTAAAATTTGCACACGTCCAATTGAAAATCTACGAAATTTTCACACGCCTCGCAACGCGTCTGCAAACAACTAATTAATTTTTCTATAGAAATTGTTATGTTTTCATCTCTCATATCTGCAACTTATTTCACCCAATCGCAAACCCAGTGACGTTGCTCAAATCACGCCTTTTTCATTTTTCATTTCATCCGTCTCTATCTACCCTGTTCTGAGTGGTACAAATCGACATTCTTTACTATCGGTTATCTCAATCCACGTGGATCCCTATTTGAGTTAAATACCCCGTATCTAGCCTTCTCGTTAATATAAGCTACGGTTTATCCGACCATTTGCAATATACGCCGAATTTTCATGTTTATCCAAACAAATTACACAGAACGTGCTATTTAAAAATACGCAGGTGTTCGTTCCTAATGAATGTTTTAAATATAATTCTCCGAGCTTTGTTTTATGGTATTTTAACCAAACTTGGATTTTTACAGGCTTTTGTGATTATTATATATACCTTAATAATTGTTCAATTAACTCCAATTAAAATAATAATGAATGGCATTGACTACTACCCTTTAATTTTTAGCTAATACTAATTAAATATTAATTATTATTTGTACACTTTGTTTAATACCCGTTACTTAAAATTGAATTAATTAATATCAATTTCGCACGTAATCTCTCGCTAGTTTTAGTACTTGGAACAATTAAATGAAATACCCGTTGAGCATTTTAATTCTGCTTCTTTTTATAGAAAGCGTCTAGTGAATAATTTAAATTCCTTATTTTTATTGAAACGAATAGATTTTTATTCTCCACGGTTTTAATAACGCGTATTATCTAATAAAATTCTATACAAAGTGATTAAAATTATTTGATGTCGTTTATTAATTTTTCTTCCCTGGTCTAAATTTGAGTATATATATATATATATATATATATATATATATATATATGATGATATATTATTAATGGGTTTGAGGTCAGCTGTAGGAAAGTAAACTCTTTTTTAAGGCCTAAATTTTCGAATTTTATTTAAATTCTTGATCACAGGCTTTCTAAAATTTTACAATTAACTAGGCTAACATATAAATGAATTGATAGTAACTTACAAGACGAGGTTAAACATTAAATTAACATGAAAATTACATCGAAATCTATTTTAACTAATTTTTGCTTCAATTTGTTATAAGAAAATTGTATAACTTGAATAAAAATAAAAATAAAAATGTCAAATTTTGAAACCTTTCAGTTTTACTTTTTTTTAATTATTTGAAGATTTAAAAACAGAATGCCTATGTGTCCATGTATGCATGTGTGTATGTGTTTGTGTGTGTATGAGTGTGGGTGCGTGTACATGTTATATTTATGTGAGTGTCTATGAATATTTGTGATTATGTATATTAATCTGTTTGTTTGTTAGTACGTGTATGTGTGAATGTGATAGGATGTGGATGTATGTAATGCTAATCACTACAATATAAATTATTGCATTAGGTATATGTTACTTCTGAAGACTAAGTATGTATGTGTAAATCGAACTTAGACCACCAATATCTGTTTTTTTATTTATACAATTTTTTTGGCGAAATATATGATACATTTCCAGAAATAGTCTTTTTTGTGTATCTTTTTCTAGTTCTAAAATTTTAGGATGTTCAAAATCAATTTTGTGATCTAAATCAATTGAGTGTGTTGATAAAGCACAGGAATTTGGTTTGATTCTAATGTCACTTTTGTGTTGGGTTATACGTTGTTTTAAAGTTTGTGACGTTTGCCCAATATAAGGATTACCACAATCTATACAATTAATTTGGTATACAAGGTTTCTTTGAAATAAATCTAGTGTCTTATCTTTAAATTTTGAAAAAATGCTTCTTAATGTTAAAATGTTTTTTTTAGCGTATTTGAAATTGTAATTTTTAAATACTTTAATTAATTTATGAGTTAGGTGGTCATCTATATTTGGTAGTGTTTTGTATAGCTGTATAGTTTTGTTATTTTCGTTAGTTGTATTATTATTATTATTATTATTATTATTAATTAGAAATGATAAAAATGAAATTATTTTAGATTGGTATCAGAAGCCTACACATTCAAACAGATACTTAAATTATTATTCTTATCATCCATTTAAAACAAAATTAAATTTTATTTTGGGATTAAAAGATCGAATAAAAAAGATATCTCATCCCTCTTTTCATAATAAAAACATGAAACATCTTTCAAATATTCTAAAAAATAATAACTATCCTATACACCTGATAACAAAATTATTATATAACACAAAAAAATACAATAATATAAACAATAACGATGGTGATATAGATAATAATAATGCAACTAACGAAAATAACAAAACTATACAGCTATACAAAACACTACCAAATATAGATGACCACCTAACTCATAAATTAATTAAAGTATTTAAAATTACAATTTCAAATACGCTAAAAAACATTTTAACATTAAGAAGCATTTTTCAAAATTTAAAGATAAGACACTAGATTTATTTCAAAGAAACCTTGTATACCAAATTAATTGTATAGATTGTGGTAATCCTTATATTGGGCAAACGTCACAAACTTTAAAACAACGTATAACCCAACACAAAAGTGACATTAGAATCAAACCAAATTCCTGTGCTTTATCAAGACACTCAATTGATTTAGATCACAAAATTGATTTTGAACATCCTAAAATTTTAGAACTAGAAAAGATACACAAAAAGACTATTTCTGGAAATGTATCATATATTTCGCCAAAAAATTGTATAAATAAAAACAGATATTGGTGGTCTAAGTTCAATTTACACATACATACTTAGTCTTCAGAAGTAACATATACCTAATGCAATCATTGATATTGTAGTGATTAGCATTACATACATACACATCCTATCACATTCACACATACACGTACTAACAAACAAACAGATTAATATACATAATCACAAATATTCATAGACACTCACATAAATATAACATGTACACGCACCCACACTCATACACACACAAACATATACACACATGCATACATGCACACATAGGCATTCTGTTTTTAAATCTTCAAATAATTAAAAAAAGTGAAACTGAAAGGTTTCAAAATTTGACATTTTTATTTTTATTTTTATACAAGTTATACAATTTTCTTATAACAAATTGAAGCAAAAATTAGTTAAAATAGATTTCGATGTAATTTTCATGTTAATTTAATGTTTAACCTCGTCTTGTAAGTTACTATCAATTCATTTATATGTTAGCCTAGTTAATTGTAAAATTTTAGAAAGCCTGTGATCAAGAATTTAAATAAAATTCGAAAATTTAGGCCTTAAAAAAGAGTTTACTTTCCTACAGCTGACCTCAAACGCATTAATAATATATCATCATATTTATAAAAGGTCATTATCTCTAAACTATATTATATATATATATATATATATATATATATATATATATATATAGCGTTGATGGGAATACCTAACTTACTGAATTGTACAGATGTATCCACTTGAACTGGAAGTTAATGACTGATAATTGGTGGTTAAATAGTGGCGCAACAGAGCATATGTGTCATAAGATAAAAATGCTTAAAGAATTAAAGAAGCCAGATGAAGACAAGTAGGTTAAAGTAGAAAATGGGACACTTTTAGAAGTGGAAGGCATAGGAAAAGTGGACATTCTAGCATGGAATGGTCAACTATGGCTGAAAACTTACCTACAGAGTGTTTTGTATGTTTCTAAATTAGAAGTGAACTTATTTTCATTAAGTGCTGTATTAGATAGAGGTCTTGTAATGCATTCAGGCAAAGATAAGTGTGAATTGCCGGACAAAAGTGGAAAACAAAGGGTAATGACACAGAGAGATGGTAATTTATTTAAAATGTGCTTTAAAGTCAAGACCAAGTCACAAATTGCGTCAAAGGGCTATATCACCGAAAGTTTAACATTGTGGCATCGTAAGTTAGCTCACGTGAATTTTAATCAAGGTAGAAAAATTCTGAAGGAACAGTGGTATAAAATACACCGAAGAGAATAACCCATTTTGCAAAGACTGCCTAACAGGAAAGCAGCACAGGTTGCCATTTCCAGTGAGTGATACTAGAGCAACAAAGGCGGCTCAACTAATTCATGACAATTTGTGTGGGTCGTTTAAGGTACTGTCATTGGGTGAAGCAAAATTATTCTTATTGTTAAAAGACGATTATTCTGGATATAGATGTGTATATTTTTTTAAAAACAAATCCGAGGCTGTGGAAAAAAAAATTGACAAGTTTTTAACACTAGCGGAAACACAAACGGGAAATAAGATACAAAAGTTAAGGACAGACAATGGACTCCAATTTATCAATAACGAATTAAAAAAGTGATCCGAATTTTAAACGATCGATTGCTTCAAGAAACACATGTTGGTTATATGTCAGGTTTATGGAAATTTAAACCAACGGTAGCACAGAATTCTATAGAATTGTGTTTGCAACGGTCGATTTGTATAAGCTGCTACATAATAAGTGCCTTAAAGACGGAGTGGAATAAACGTTCGATAATGTAAGACAGACAGAGAAGCAGGCAAAGAAAGCGTTGAGTACATGTCACGTACGAAATACACGGGTAAAGACGAAGACCAACGACAATATCGATTTTCTGTAACTTAAGAGGGGTTCTAAAGGAGACAACAGATATGCGTGGAACGGAGATAGATAGCGGATAGGAGGAGCGCTGCAACGAGGAAAAATTCTATCATTGGTCGATGGCTAGCAGTTTTCAAGAAGTGCGCGTACGTTAAGGTAGTAAACAAAATTCTATGTAAACAGCACGACGGACCGGGGATTTTGCAGAAGTTAGAGTTCGTTATGTTGGAAATTTTAAGAAACCGTTTCGAAAATAAGCTTTTCAAGTGAAATAGGTTCCACAAGGGGGTTTGAAAAATGATATAAATAAACGGAGAAAAATATTAAAGCTTTTTTCTCTTTTTCATTTAGATCTGAGACCGTGCTTAGATCTGCAACGTAATAGTAGTAAATGCTTTTACGGCTATTAATTATTGTATGTTCAGTAAAGTTGCATATAACATCCTGTTTAGAAATTATGAAAGCTGTAGTAACGTACCGCAAAAGGTTGTAAAAGTGATATTGCACGAGTTGGTGCTTTTGTTTAGATAAAAGGTGCCGTTACCACAACAAAGCGATTAACCAAGGGATGATATTTGGGGTAAGCAAAGCCTAACGCGTAACTTGTATGCATGAGAATAGTAGTGGTAGAGGAGATTTGGATGGTGGGGATTTGTAGATCCAGGCATCATTGTAGTAGATGGACACAACGACGAGGGTTTCTGGTAACCACCTTCAGTGGTGACGAAAAACAAAGGATTTTAGAAAAAGGCTTGAGATTTTAGAAGAAGGTTCCACGGCAACTTTTATGACTCCCAAGTGTGGGCTTGAATTATTAGAATTCCACGGCAATATACATATATATATATATATATATATATATATATATATAATATATACAATAACAGGCTTTTAGGTCTGCTGGTTAATTATTATTTATAACTGCAAAGTCGTTATACCACAAATGTGTATATATATATATATATATATATATATATATATATATATATATATATATTGCTGTGATAAGGGGTTGCTTAAGGGTGCACGTTATAGCAAAGATAGTTCGGGAATGAGTAATTAAGATAGTCAGCAGAAAACTACACTTATTTAAGGAGATAATTAAGAAATAGACATAGTTTGTAGATAGTAAGTAGTCAACACCCTGTATATAGAGTAGAGATAATTTTGGGCGACGCAGGTAAATTTAGGAAGACGCATAGTCGGCGTAGGAATGTGAAATAAATGTATTAAAGTAGATAGGAAATATTAAATACCCTGTAAATAAAGTTTAGTTAATTTAGGTAAGACAAATGAGGATATTTTTCAGTGGAAGCTCGCGTATATTTGATAAAGTGTAATTAGACACGCATTGAGAAGAAGAGTTCCAGACGATTAAAGTAATGCGGATATAGAAATAGAATTTCAGGTAGCTAATATAAATGCGTACAAAGATCTAACCATGTGATAAGGGAAACGATTAAAAATTGCGTGAAACATATGTAAACATGGAAATATAAAGTCGGGTTACATCAGTTGTTTATAGAAAAGCATGTAATCTATCAAAATACAATATGTTGACTATCGAAGACAGCTGCAGGCAGGTTGTTATTATGGGAAAATGTCGAGCATTGCATCAGAAACGGCTCGTAATGAAATTATTTGATTGGTCCGGGACAACGACAAGTTGTAGATCACACCCACGGTTGGAGTGGGAATTCGAAATGATATTAGCAAGCTCCGTGATGGGAAAGTCAGTTTTAAACTCAATCAAGGCCGAAGTGCATTGCCATGAAACAGAGTAGTACGCGATATGTATAAGAGTGAAAATTAAATAAGTGAAAATATGATTACAATGGCCGTTTAAACGTGAGTATGTTTTTAATGAATTTATTGTAAATTAAGACATAGAAATAATAGGGCTTCGATTTCTGGTTCTGATTCTGATGTCTGCGGAAAATAAAATACAAATTAGAGGTCTGATGTTAAGAAAAATACAGTAATGCAATTTAAATGTCAAGGGAAAAGGAAGAATAATAATAATCTTGAAGTACAGGGGTGAAACAAGCTGCAAGTTTAAGTCTGGGGCAAGAATGATGAAAGTTTTAGAATTGAAGCAAATTGGGGATATAATTTAATGGTGCTGATCAATAGCGTAATAATTGGAATGGAATCCAGAATTGGGGAAGATAAATTTTAGTGGGAGCGTCGATGTGAAAAGATAAAACCAGGTCAGAGATTTTTAGTTATAAGATATTTGTTTTTCTATATGGAGTATTATTTTGTTTTTATATTTAATTTGCTAAATTACTATAGGTTTGTGAACAAGTCAACAAGAAAGGTTGCATACTATATAAATGAATAATGAGAAAATAGGTTTGGAATATTCCACGCTTTGTTCCTAAAGGGTAGTAAATGTTCTTTGGTGACTTTGGGGATTTTTGAGTACCAATTAGATAGTTGTTAATAAATCAAATTTATAAGAAAGGTATTACAAATAATTTCAAAAGCTGTATATAACATATTAGTTTCATTATACAAAATCTAAATTTACTGAATTTTATAATTGCAAATAAATGCTAGCCGAGGTCAAAGATTTAAATAGTAGAAAGGCGGAGTCACAAATTAAATAGGAGAGAGATAATCCGCAAGGCGGTAACATATTGAATTTTGTCATTGGTTGTTAAAGAGTTGTTTAAAGATAACGTCCAGTTTGATAGTGATATTAAGAAAACAGTTGGAGGAGGAAATAACTACATTTAATAGTGAATGTTAAAATGGTGGTACAATTCTTTTAATATTATAGCAATTAAATATAGCGTCCAAAGTAGGAGCTCGATAATACGTAAGTATTACAGCAAATAAAAATGTCTACCCAACGAAGGGGCTCGAGTATCCAATAATACAGCAAATAAATATGGTCGCCCAAAGTAGGGGCACGATATTATAGAGAGTATATACAGCAATTAAATATGGTCACCCAACTAGGGGCGTATCATAGCAATATATATATATATATATATATATATATATATATATATATATTGCCGTGGATCTCGGGTAAAATGCTTACCAACCATAAATTATTTTCGAAAATTTTTATAATATTTCCAAACTCGACAATAAACCAATTTTCAAAAATTCACTAATCAAAAAAAAATTATCCTTACCCGTTTTTCTTTCTTTCTGAAAGTTGAACGGCCTTCTTCAACTGCTTTCGGCTAGCTCATTCGGATCTCCTCTTGGGTATCTAAATGCACCCGCATATTCTCAATCATACGCACACTCTTGCAATAAAACCTCAAATACAACCAACATACAAGTTTTTATTTATAACTATTTACAAATGGAATGCAATACAGTCCATATTCCATTGATCACGTTACACTTTAGAAAAACCTTATTTTATAATGTCCAGAATTTTATTTTAAATCATTAAACACATAAATTGTACCCGGAGTAAATGGGCCTTGAATAATACCTTCTCTAAAATTCCTTCTTTATAATTTATTTATTCATTTTACTCTAAATAACTCTGGGGTAGGATGAGCTCAGAATAACCCAGTAATTATGCATTTGCATACTTTTAAAACAAATAACAAAACAAAGCCATGTACTCTTTACAAAAATTTTATGTACTGATGGAACGTTTAAAAGCTTTATAGACACCTTCAACTTTTCAGTTAAATACCATAATAAAGTTTTACCCCTATTACGTTCAATATGTAACTAATACACATAACCTTGAAATTTTACTCTAGCATTCTCAAATATTCACAGTTTATAAAGTCACAATTCAAATCGTTACCTGGAAATTTATAGTAGATCTCAGCTTAGAGGATGATTCCGTCTGTGTCTTCTATCCGTTCTGCAGGTCGTTTCTAGCTGTTACTAAAAAAACTCCATCTAAATTGAACTGCAAACGCCGCCTTCCCGGTATAACCAAATTCCAAATTCTATTTGAAATTACCTCTTCATTAAATAGATGCTTCCAACTACGTTACTCAATGTCCCGACACGAATTGATTATAATTATAGATGATATCTCTATTAAAATTTAATTTCGGCACACTTAACCGCGTATTTAATCAAGAGACTATCACCTTGTAATACATTTAATTGATTTTGTAATACTTACAAAATGTGATACATCGATACTTAAGGGCCCTCACCACGCTCTCCAAAAACATTTATACACTCCACTGTAACCTCTCCATACCTGCTTTTAACGCGAAATCCCCCTATTTTATTTATTCTAGTAATTTTGCACTCCACACGATTTTCAAATCCGCTGATTTTAATACGTCGTTATAAAATTTTAAGAAATTTGCTACACTATGTTCGTGTTCGTTTCAAACCAGACTAAACATATCAACCAATCGCAGCCCTCGTGACGCTTCACAAATCTCTCCTTATACTATCTGTGTCTCTGCTTTACGCGTTTTATCCGTCCCTTTCTACCCTGGTGGTACAAAATCGATATTTCTGTTTCCTTGCTATTCACACCATGTGGACTTGCGACGTGACTTTTAAATAACCCCTCATTAGTATTTCATGCTAATGTTTGCGACGGTTTTACAATATACTTAGAAATTGCATGTTTATCTGCTCGAATTTATTAGAACTTGACATTTAAAAGTTTTGCAGGTGTTCGATCGTAACGAACGTTTTAAATACAATTCTCCGAGCTTCGTTTCATCGTATTCCAACCCTCCTAATCTATCCGTTTGTTAGCAACGTGTTTCACCTTGGGTTTTACAGACTTTTATGATTATTACGTATCAATAATTGTTTAATTAACTCCAATTAAATTAATAATGAATGGCATTGACTTCTACCATTTAATTCTTTGCAAAGCTATTAAATTTTTGATTATTATTCGTACAATTTGATTAATACCCGTTACTTAAAATTGAATTAATTAATATAAATTTCGCACGTAATTTCTGTTTGTTCCTTTATACAGGGTGTTTTGAAATTGCTTCGTTTGTATTTATTTTTTAACCCTTTATAACCACTATAATATATATATATATATATATATATATATATATTGCTATGATATTAAATACTCATCATGCCCCTACGTTGGGTTGTTATATTTATTGCTATGAACTTTAGCGGAATTATCACGCCCCTACTTTGGGCTGCATTATTTATTTGCTACGTACTCTAAATTATTGGACCACCATTTTAATATTCACGATTAAGTGTAATTATCTCCTCCTTCAGCTGTTTTCTTAATATTGCTATCAACTGGACTTTATCTTTAAACAACTCAATCTACCAATGGCAAAATTCGATACGTTACCGCCTTGCGGGTTATCTCTTTCCTATTCAACTTGTGGCTCCGCCTTTCTACTATTTAAATCTTATGACCTCGGCTAGCATTTATTTGCAATTATAAAATTCAGTAAATTTAGATTTTATATAATGAAACCAATATGTTATCTACAGCTTTTGAAATTATTTGTAATACATTTCTTATAAATTTCATTTATTAACAACCATCTAGTATGTACTCAAAAACCCAAAGTCACCAAAGAAAATTTATTATCTTTACCAACAAAGTGTAGAATATTCTAAACCTGTTTTCATATTACTCATTCAATACGTATGCAACCTCTTTTGTTGACTTCTTCACAAGCATATCATATTTAGCAAATTCAATATTAAAATAAAATAAAAATTCATATAGAAAAACAAATGTCTTATAACTAAAAATCTGACCTGGTTTTATCTTTTTCACATCGACGCTTCCAATAAAAATGATCTTCCCCAATTCTGGATTCCATTCAAATTATTACACTATGGACTACCACCATTAAATTATATACCCCAATTTATTTCAATTCTTCAAACTTAGACTTTCATCATTCTTGCCCCAGACTTAAAATTGTAGTTTGTATTACCCCTGTACTTCAAGATTGTATTATTCTTCTTTTCCCCTTGACATTTAAATTGTATTACTGTATTTTTTTTTCTTGACATCAGAATCCTAGTCTATTTCCCTCAGACCTCGAAACCCTATTATTTTTATGTCTTAGTTTACAATAAATTCCTTAAAAACGTACTTACGTTTAAACGGCAATTGTAATCTACATATTCGCACTCATTTTATTTTTCACTTTTATACTTATTACGTACTACTTTGTTTAATGGCAATGCACTTCGGCCTTCATTGAGTTCAAAACTGACTTTCTTATCAAGGTGCTTGCTAATATAATCTCGAATTCCCACTCCATCCGTGGGTTTGGTCTAGAACTCGTCGCTTGTCTCTGACCAATCAAATAATTTTATTTCGAGCAGTTTCTAATGTAATGCTCCACGTTTTCCCATAATCACAACCTGCCCGCAGCTGTCTTTCATTGTCAACATGCTGTATTTTGATAGATTACTTGCTTTTCTATAAACAACTGATGCAACCCGACTTTAAATTTTCATGTTTACATGCGATTCACGCAATTTTTAATCATTTCTCTTATCAAAATGGTTAAATCTTTGTACGCATTTATATTAACTACCTGAAACTCTATTTCTATATCCGTATTAATTTAATCGTCTGGAACTCTTCTTCTTAATGCGTGTCTAATTACACTTTATCATTTATTTCTCAATATACGCGTGCTTCCACTGAAAAATATCCTTATTTGTTTTACCTAAATTAACTAAACTGTATCTACAGGGTATTTAATATTTACTCTCTACTTAATACATGTATTTCTCATTCCTACGCCAACTATGCGTCTTCCTATGTTTACCTGCGTCGCCCAAAAACTATCTCTACTCTATATACAGGGTGTTGACTACTCACTATCCACAAACTATGTCTATTTCTTAATTATCTCCTTAAATAAGTGTAGTTTTCTACTGACTATTCTAATTACTCATTCCCGAACGACCTTTACTATAACGTGCACCCTTAAGCAACCCCTTATCACAGCAATATATATATATATATATATATATATATATATATATATTGTAGTGGTTTTACAGGGCTAAATCTACATATAAACAAAGTAATTTCAAAACACCCTGTATAAGGGAGACAACCAGAAATTACGTGCGAAATTTATTCCAGTTAGTTCATTTTTAAGCAAAAAGTATTAACAAAATTTTACAAATAATGAATACAATTTAGTTAGGTTCGTAAAGAGAAAAATGTTAGAAGCCAATGCAATTAATTTATTAATTTAATTGAGTTTAATTGAACGGTTATGTACATATAATATGCATAAAAGCATGTAAAAATCAATAATACCAAAGTGAAACGCGTTGCTAACAAACAAATGTATCGGTGGGGTTGAAATACGGGGAAAATCCAACTCGTAGAAATGTTATTCAAAACGCTCGTTAAAATTAAACACCTGCAGATTTTTAAATGTCAAGTTCCATGTATTTCTGTAGATAACAAACAAGGGTTCAAAGAATATCGGATAAACGGTCGAATGTTTTCCCATTAAACGCTAATGAGCGGTTATTTAAAGCACGTAATTTTGGGGTCCACATGGAGTGGTAGAACGCAGTCCGAAATATCGATTTCTACCACTTAAACAATGTGAGAAAGAGACGTAAAATATGCATAAGCAAGGGACAGCGTTAGTATAGGCGGGATTTGTGAAACGCCAATGCACAGTCTATTGGTCGATATCGTTAGTCGCACATCAGACAAGACATGGGAATATTGCATATTAATTTTCAGAAAAGATCGTAACGACGCGCTGAATTCGAGGATTTACAAATCGGTTAAACCAAAATTTTAAGAACGTGTTGTTGTAAATGAAGAACTTCGCGTGAAATGCGGCCAGAGGTGGCATTGGAAATCGTATAAATATCTTTTCAAATATATAATAAAAGCCCTTAGTATTTTGAACGCGTCAGATTACGTACCAAAGCTACCACGAGCTTGTAAGTATAGAAATTATTTTAAAATTATATAGCATGGTGTTAGCCTCATAATTTGTACGCGGTGTGTGCCGAGTTTACATTTTTTATTGAAGTATCACGTATATTTTTTTTAACAAGCTCGTGTAGTGACGTTAAGTAACGTGGATCAAATTAAATAATTATGAAAGATGTATAATTAATTTGGATTTGGAAATTGGATACACCGTGGAGGCAGCGCAAGCAACTCAACGTGGATGGGGTTCTTCTACTAATAGCTAGAAGCAGCCTGCGGAGCAGAAAAAAGCAAATACACGGCATCGTCAACGGAGAAGAGATCTTCTATAAATTCAGGTAACGCTTTGAAATTGTGTTGTTATAAACTATGAAACTATGAATATTGGGTGACGTATAAGAGTGAATTTTGAAGGTATTGTGCATTATTTTGCGTATTAATAATAATACGTATAACTAACTTTATTATGGTAATTAAATTGAAACTTGAAGGTGTATTTAAAGCTTTTTAACGTTCCATCAGAAAGTTAAATTTTGTAAAGAGTACATGGGTTTGTTTTTTTTATTACAAGAGTGTGCGAAGTATAAGGGCATACATTATTCATAATTTACTGGGTTATCATGAGCTCACTATACTCCAGAGTTTACGTAGATTTAAAATAAATTATAAAGAAAGAATGAGAAATAAGATATTATTCAGGGCCCATTTACTCCGGGTATATTCTATGTGTTTGATAATTTAAATTAAAATACAGGACATTACAAAATAGAATTTATGTAGGTGTAACTTGATCAATGAAATGTGGATAATATTGAATTTTATTTGTAAATAGTGATAAATAAAAGATTGTATGATTGGTGTATTTTGTGGTTTTATTGAGAGTGTGCGTAAACGATGCAAAGCATAATAGTGAATCTAGGTACCCAAGAGGAGGTCCAACTGAGCTAGCCGGAAGTAGTTAAAGAAAGCAATTCAACCGAGGAAGAGAGGAATCTGGGTAAGAAATTAATTTTTGAAAATTTTTCAATTATGTGTAATTTTCGAGTTTTGAAAATTTAATAAAATTTTTGAATATATTTTTGTTGGTGAGGAAGCTTTTACCCAGAGAACCACGGCAATATATATATATATATATATATATATATATATATATATTGCTGTGTTTCCCTGTATTAGAATCGAGCCTCTCGAATTGGGCGTCAAGAATGCTGTAAATCCTACAAAAAGCTATTCATTACCTTAACTGTGTTGGTCCATTGACTTTCTTCGATTAATCGCCTCGGCTGCTCCTCTAGATAACTTACATCCTCAATCATAAAAAAAAACAAACACATTCCTATCACAAACACCAACATTAACTCTATTTACATCAATATTCACAATACATTAAAATTTCAAAATTAAAATTCAGCATAAATTTTAATATCAGAAAATTTCAAGATTAAATTTGTTATCATTTTAATGTGCATCCAAAATTAAAGTCCTTGTAGGATGCCTACTAATTAACATAACAATATATGCAGACCTGAGTCTGAGTACAAAGGGAGCATCTACCACCCCTTTACGTTAATTAACCAGGTTCGTCTAATTGAGCTCAAAGACAATCCCAAATTTTCATCATAATCAAGAACATCAATACTAAATACTCCTTTCTACCTAAACAAGAAAATTTCACCTTAAAATTAAAATTTTGTCGTTTGTACAAATTCACTATTGTCCATTTTAAGTAAACCAATTATAAAGTTATTCAACACACACCAAAACATCAAAAATGGAACAACAAAGCATAAGTTACCTGAAGGTTACTGCACTAGTGGCTTCAATGTACATCGTCCTTGTTAATTTCACCATTCCAACTGGGTTATGTTTACGGCTTCTAATTCTGAACGCTTATCAAGATTTTCTCTACACCATTCATCTAAAATTGCTTCAGAGCTTCTCAGGAACTCATTTAAGTATATCCAAATCTTGTGTTGTGGATCCAATCACGATTACGAATAACATTTGATTATTAACACCCCCGAAAAATAGCAAAGAAATTCATACTTCTTTCGCGCTATACGCCAAACCTGCCTACTTTTGTTTATTCATTGCTCGTTACAAATTTGAATAATTGGTACAGTAAAACTCGGAAATATTACTAGATTTTATTACCTTGTATCGTAGCACGTAAAGAGCAAACTGTTTTTGAAGTATTTAATAATCACTAAAATATACGAGCAAACTGTTTAAAATATTGAATCATCAAAATCTACGCGAGCCTTTTAAAACATCGAATCAAGTCGAAAATCTAAGAGAGCTTTTAAAGCATCAAATAATCAAAATCTAAGAGAGCTAAACTGTTTAAATTACTGGTATATATAATAGCTCGCCCGTGCGTCGGTCTAGTCCCCAAAACGGACACTTTCCAGAATTTCGCGTACAATGTTCCCATCTCGACCGCCTGTGTGTCGGTTCTACAAAATTTTTACACGCGCCAGTTGAAAATCTCAGAAATTTTTCACACGGCACGCAACCTCTGAGAATAACTAATTAAATTTTGTACAGAAATTGTTGTTTCTACCTCTCATATGTGCATCTAATTTTCAACCAATCGTGACCCTCGTGACGTTGCTCATATCACGCCTTTAATTATTAGTGTCTTTGTCTTACGCACATTATCTTTCCTTCTCTAACCTGTTCTTAGTGGTGCAAATTGATATTCCTTACTATCGATTATTTCAGTCCACATGGACTGTTATCTGGGTTAAATAACCCCGTATCTAACCTTCCCGTTAATATAAGCGACGGTTTCTCCAACATTCTCTGAAACCATTTGTTATCTGCAAAATTTTCGCAGAACGATCCTTTTAAATACGCAGGTGTTCAATCGCATTATTAATTCTCAGAGCTTTATTTCATGGTATTTTAATCTTGGATTTTCACAGGCTTTTATGCTTATTATTAATAATGGTTCAATTAACTCCAACTAAAATTGACTTCTACCCTTTCATTTTTAGCGAATACAAATTTAATATTAATTATTATGTGTACACTTTGTTTAATACCCGTTACCCAAACTTGAATCAATTAATATAAATTTTGCACGTAATTTCCATTTGTTTCTTTACTCGGAATAATTAAATTACACGTTGAGCCTTTTAATACTGCTTCATTTTATATAAAGCGTCTTGTAGATAATTTAAATCTCTTATTTTTAATGAAACGAATGAATTTTTATTCTCCACGGTTTTTTTAATAAAGCGTATTATCTAATAAAATTCCCTATACACGGTGATTAAAATTATTTGCTATAATTAATTAATTTTCTACCCTGGTCTAAATATGAGTAATATATATATATATATATATATATATATATATATATGTATATATTACTCAAATTTAGACCAGGGTAGAAAAATTAATAAACGACATCAAATAATTTTAATCACTTTGTATAGAATTTTATTAGATAATACGCGTTATTAAAACCGTGGAGAATAAAAATTTATTCGTTTCATTAAAAATAAGGGATTTAAATTATTCACTAGACGCTTTCTATAAAAAGAAGCAGAATTAAAATGTTCAACGGGTATTTCATTTAATTGTTCCAAGTACTAAAACTAGCGAGAGATTACGTGCGAAATTGATATTAATTAATTCAATTTTAAGTAACGGGTATTAAACAAGGTGTACAAATAATAATTAATATTTAATTAGTATTAGCTAAAAATTAAAGGGTAGAAGTCAATGCTATTCATTATTATTTTAATTGGAGTTAATTGAACCATTAGTAATATATAATAATCACAAAAGCCTGTAAAAATCCAAGTTTGGTTAAAATACCATGAAAACAAAGCTCGGAGAATTATATTTAAAACATTCATTAGGAACGAACACTGCGTATTTTTAAATAGCACGTTCTGTGTAATTTGTTTGGATAAACATGAAAATTCGGCGTATATTGCAAATGGTCGGATAAACCGTAGCTTATATTAACGGGAAGGCTAGATACGGGGTATTTAACTCAAATAGGGATCCACGTAAATTGAGATAACCGATAGTAAAGAATGTCGATTTGTACCACTCAGAACAGGGTAGATAGAGACGGATGAAATGCGCAAAGCAGAGACACGGGTAATAAAAAGCGTGATTTGAGCAACGTCACTGGGTTTGCGATTGGGTGAAATAAGTTGCAGATATGAGAGATGAAAACATAACAATTTCTATAGAAAAATTAATTAGTTGTTCGCAGACGCGTTGCGAGGCGTGTGAAAATTTCGTAGATTTTCAATTGGACGTGTGCAAATTTTAGTAGAACCGCTGTGCCGGACTGTCGAAAAGAGAACATAGAATGCGAAATTCTAAAAACTGTCCGTCGCGGGACAAATCCGACGTGCAAGCGGGCCGTTATATAAACCCGTGTTATAGGAGTTTGGCTGTCTTAGTTTTTTTGATTTTATTCAATACTGTAAACAGTTTGGCTCTTAGATTTTTGATTTCGTTGAATACTTTAAACAGTTTTGCTCTTTATTTTTTTGATACTTTAAGTAAAATACGTGGTGATTACGTGCTACAAAAAAGTTATTAAGTGCACTTAGAGAAGATACAAGTAACGATAAATGAATAAACAAAAGTAGGCAGTTTTGGGTGAAAGAATTATGAATTTCTGTGCTATTTTTCGGGGGTGTTAATAATCAAATGTTATTCGTAAACGTGATTGGATCCACACAGCAAAATTTAGATATACATAGATGAGTTCCTGAGAAGCCCTGAAACAATTTAGATGAATGGTGGTGTAGAAAAATTTTAAAAGCGGTTAGAAGCTGAAGCCGGAAACATAAACCAGCTGGAATGGTGGGATGAGCGAGTCCCATGTACATCGAAGCCACGAGTGCAGTAACCTTCAGGTAAATTATACTATTTTGTTCGATCTTTGATGTTTTGGTGTGTATTGGATATCTTTATAATTTGTTTGATAAAAATGGACAGTGGTAAATTTGTATAAACGGCAAATTTTGAATTTTAAGGTAACATTTTCTTGTTTAAGTAGAAAGAAGTATTTAGCGGTTTATGTTTTGATTATGATGAAAATTTGGGTCTGTCTTTGAGCTCAATTAGACTAACCTGTTTAATTAACGTAAAGGGGTAGGAGATGCTCCCTTTTATTCAGACTTAGGTCTGCACATATTGTTAATTTAATTAGTATGCATCCTACAAGGACTCTAATCCTGGATGCAAATTAAAAATGATGGCAAATTTAAAATTGAAATGTTATGATACTGAAATTTATGCTGAAATTTAATTTTGAAAATTTAATGTATTATGAATATTGATGTAAATAGAGTTAACGTTGATGTTTGTGGTAGGAATGTGTTTGTGTTTTTTTATGAATGAAGATGAAAGTTTTAACTAGCTGAGCAGCCGAGGCGGAAAGAGTAAAGAGGCGATTATCAGCAGAAAGTACTAGTTCCCGAGAATAGAGAGGGATCACAGCTATATATATATATATATATATATATATATATATATATATAATATGTCAAAATGGTTAATTATTTTTTTGGGATATTTCCTTCAATTGATGCGTAAATATTAAAAATCCATCTGCATTTCTTGTTTACGTTTCGGTTTATTTAAAACCTTAATCATAACCTAACACATTACAAATAGAAACAGTTACAAAGTCAAAAATACTTATAATAAAAACTTGAATTAAATTATAAAAACTTTACATGCGGTATCGATTTTGAATATATTTTATATAGCTGAGTCAGAATTACCAACGTAATTACCAATTTTTTACACAAAAGCTTGGGAACACAAACAGTAATTCTTTAGAACAAAAATTATTTTTTAAAACAAACAAGTTTTTGAAAGATAATCAAGATCTTATTGTTACAAAAGCTGATAAAGGAGCTGTAACTGTAATTTTAAATAAACAAACCTATATAGATTTATCCAATCAATTGTTATCAGACGACCAAATTTATAAAGAACTTACACGTGACCCTACTTTTTCAACACAAAAAAAGGTAAACGATGACATTAAACTTTTACACAATAAAGGAATGATTTCTGATAAAGAAAAAAAGCAACTAATCAACAACAGTAACAACCCAGCAAATACTATGGGTTATCAAAAATCCATAAACCAACCCTAGCACTACGACCCATTATTTCCTCAATAAATACACCTACATACAACATTGTTACTTTCTTCTCAAAAATCCTTCAAATATTCTTTCCATCTGAAGGATACAATATACGAGATACTTTCAGCTTTGTAGATAAATTTAAAAACTTCCAACTGACTGATAACTACATTTTAATTTCTCTGGATGTCATTTCATTATTCACAAATATTCACCCATTCAACTAGTTATCAAGATAATAACTAACAAATGGAAACACATAGAACCCAACTGCAGTATCTCAAAAGAACTCTTTCTGGCTACTATTAATTTAATTTTCAAAAATACCTACTTTGTTTTCCAAGAAACTTTCTATTTACAAGAGTTTGGCACTCCCATGGGTTCCCCATTATCACCAATTATTGCTCAAATTGTACTTGATGAGTTATTAGATTCGATATTACCTAAATTACCCTTTCATATGTCATTTATATGTAAATATGTAGATGACCTACTTTGTGCAGTCCCTTCAGATATGATAGATCTCACAGTAAAAATTTTTAATAGCTTTGATCCTCATATAAAGTTTGAAGTAGAAATTGAAAACAATAATGTTCTACCATTTTTAGACTCACTGGTTATTCGAACTGAGTTAAACACTATACAATTTGATTGGTACAATAAACCAACACATTCGGGTCGATTCATCAACTACTATTCTAATCACTCTCTCAATCATAAAATAAACACAATCTTAGCACTAAAACACCATATAGAAAAGATTAACGAAACACAATTTCACAAAATTAACAAAAAAAAATTAGAATCAATGTTACTAAATAATGGTTACCCCAAAATTTTTTTAAAAAAGCTACTTTTTACTAATACAATACACATACACACAAACAAGACCAACAAAATAGCATTATTCATAAAACTTTACCATATATACAAAGATTAACTCCCTTGCTTGCTAAATTATTAAAACAACCGAATATTGTCATTGCTTTTAAATATGAAAAGTGCATAAAAAGGTTATTTTCGAGCGTTAAAGATAAGACACCGACAAAGATGTATAGTAATATAGTATATAAAGTGCAGTGTAGTTGTAATCGACCATATGTGGGGCAAACTAATCAATGGCTGAAGAATAGGCTCACCCAACATAAAAGTGACATTAAATTAAAAAAAAACATTTTGTGCATTGACAACACACGTAGTGAACACACTCCACTCACCGAACTACGACAATGTTGAAATTTTAGAAATTGAAAACAATTATAAAAATAGACTATTCTTAGAAGCATTTCATATTCAACAACTAAATGACAGTATTAACAACAAACAAAACACACAAAATTTAAACACTATATACACATATCTATACAGTTTTAAAAAAGTTCACAAAAACAAAAATTTCGCGTTTGTTCTTTTATAAAGTATTCTGTTACCCACATAAAATACCTTTCAAGACCACAACACAAATGTATCTAGTAGTTATTGAATGACAGCTATATAAAATATATTCAAAATGGATACCGCATGTAAAGTTTTTATAATTTAATTCAAGTTTTTATTGTAAGTATTTTTGACTTTATAACTGTTTCTATTTGTAATGTGTTAGGTTATGATTAAGGTTTAAATAAACCGAAACGTAAACAATAAATGCAGATGGATTTTTAATATTTACGCATCAATTGAAGGAAATATCCCAAAAAATAATTACACCATTTTGACATTTTAAACTATCAACTTCAAGTTATCAATTTAAAAGCAAGACATATATATATATATATATATATATATATATATATATATATATATATTGCTATTAACTAGAATTATCGTGCCCCCACGTTGTTGCGACATATAAATATGCTATGTACTAACTAGAGCTATCGAACCCCCGTCGTTGTTCCGTCCAATAAAAACTTGATATGATAACGCCGTACTTGGTATCAATGGCGTTTTCTAACTTGACTCCACCTCTCTGTGTTTTCCTAATCAAATTTCACTCCCACTAATTTTATTATTCTGCCACGGCTAGCTTTTATTTGAATTATAAAATGAAGTTAATTAATTTCATATAATGAAAAAAAATATTCTGTACAGGTTTTGAAAATTATTAAAATACACTTTTCAATCAATCAATATTGTAAGTCTTATTTATCTCAAAAATCATATGCTTTGCAATCAATCTAAAATCACCAAAAACTATTCTTTTATCAAAGAAGCCTGGAACGTTCAAAACCCCTTTATTATATTACGTATGCAAAGTTCGTTGCTGACTCTGTTACACTAGTTTATCTTAATTAGGCAAATTCAATATTCAAATTTAAATAAAAAAAAAGTCTTAAAACTAAAAAGGTCTAATCTGCTCTGCTTACTTCATGCTTCTTCATAATTCTCAAAAAAATTATCGACGCTTGAAAATATTATACCATCAATTAGAATTTTCCATGCATTATTGTACCATCCATTTGGATCATTAACATCGTATTCGAAATTATTCTCCGCCAATTCGGAATTATTATATACCCATTTGAAATATTATCTACTGAATTATGCACCCCTTTGGAATTTCGAAATTATCATCAGTCTCAAACTATTTTCGTCAAACTTAAGTTTATTATCGTCAAACTTAGATTTATTGTCATCCGCCTCAGATTTATTATCGTTTAACAAGCTATTATCATTTAATCTTTCACTCCATGTAACAAACAAAGAATGCAAAATTAGAATAAAATGCACACATGAATATTAACCAAGTGGGGTCTCCCTAATTTGCTGGATACACCCAGGAATTTGCATAACGGGGATTATTAAGCCTTGCAGTGATCAGATTTTCATAAAACTAACATTGACCGCATTTAATAATAACACATGTAATAAAGAAAACTGTGTAGATTCTTATTTATTTACCATTATGCAACAACTGCGCATGTGCACAAGTTACAGAAATCTACAACTGTGGTTACAGAAACTTCAACAAAAATGACGCAAAGAGCAAAAACGAATAAATTTTCTACAGAATTAATTTATATATTACAAAATATATTTAACTGTCTTCATTAATTTCATTATATATGTTTTTATTTTAAATGTATGCTACGGAATTTGAATACAAAATACATATTGATTTGTGACACCTTTGATTGTTTAATGTACCTTTCTAAATATATTATTAAAGAAACGAGGTTTAATATAATTTGTAAACAAAATATATTCAGTTTACCAAATTATCATTTAATAGATATTGTGTGTGCATAGAAATTGAATCTGAATCTCAATAAAAAATCAAAGCTTTTTATTTGCATAATGTAAAAGGTTGCATCGAGATATGCAACTCAAGTCAAGAGGCACAACCATTTCAAAACTATTTTATTATTGGCCTTGTAGAGTTTGACTTTGTAAAATCGATACACTATTACCGACCGCATCCAACACAAAAAATAACAATCTTCTATGCTTAAAATTGCGGCTGCCAAGAGTCGCCAAACATATTCATTCATCAAAATCCACTTTTGGGTATAACTTATTTTTAAACAATAAAATCGATTGTAAATATTGTTGCGATCCACTATTAGGTAACCCGTCAAACACACAAACGCCGGAGGCACTGCATATTCTCCAGGAATCGAGAATTTTTCCAGTAATTACTAGAGAATGAGTCATCCTTTTTAATTCACGGTATAAATAAGACCGATGATGAAGTAGTCTTAGACTATACCAGAATGTCGAATATAAATTATATCGTGTATAGTGAAAGTAGTTGTGCTTTTGGAAGTCCAAGAGTATACATAAATGTTATATGGTATGTCTAATGTACATGCAGCTTGTAGTATAAATGAATAGATAGAAGTGAAATAAATAATGGTTGTTTTAGTGTTGCTAATGGACCTATCGTAAAGAAGTTAGTTTAAAAAGATACTAGTGCTTGTAAATTCATTAGTGTGATAGTGTTTCATTGTTAATTGGACCGAAAACGTCTATAAATAAGGCATATTCTGTTAATTAGACTTGTGAACAGTGAGTAATAAAGACTCTTGTTATTACTAGCTTTAAATTAGAGAAATGCGGTAGAAGTAGCCCGCTACAATATTAATAAAGCGGTAACGCTTTTTTGTCAGCATCGTTTGAAAAAATACCAACTAGCTATATAGCTGCGGTCAAAAGCTACAGCCAAGATATAATTATTCGAATTTTTTTTTAATATGGCCCTATATAGTTCGAACTTTGTAATATGAATACATTATAACTGACTGCACTCAACACAAAAAACTACAACTTTCTATACATATAATTAAGGCTGCCAGGAGCCGCCAAACATCCATTCAGCAAAATACAATTTGCAGCATAACTCTTTTGTAAATAATAATTGCGGACAAGAAAGCTTTACCGCTTTATTAATATTTAATATCGATTTTGACATTTAGAAAACGATATGTCACAAATTGTGTTTTGCTGAATGGATGTTTGGCGGTTCTTGGTAGCCACAATTTTCAGCATAGAAGCTTGCAATTTTTTGCGTTAGGTGCGGTCGGTCATAGTGCATTGAAATTAAAAAGTTCGAACTCAATAGGGACAAAAAAAGTTTTTAAATTTGTTTTGTCGTTTGACCATTGTTGTATATCTCGCTGTAACTTTTTAAATAATGCAGACAAAATAGCTTTGCTTTTTAATTGAGGTTCAGATTCAATTTCATTGTACAAAATATTTATTAAATAGTATTTTGGAAATAATAATATATTTGTTTATAAATTATATTAAACTTTACTCCTTAAATAATATATTTGGAAAGTTACGTTAATACAATTAGAGTTGTCACAAATAAATATGTATTTTTTATTCAGAAACAGTAGCAAATATTTGATATAAAAATATATTAAATGAAAGTATAAGGAGTTTATAATATATGTTCTGTATTATTTTAGTTTTAAGCTTTTTACGCCATCGTTGTTGAAGTTTCTGAAATCGTATTTGTAAATTTCTGTAACTTCTGCACATGCGCAGTTGCTACAAATTAACAACTAGTCAATGCAGATTGCTAAAGAATTTGCATAATGGTAAATAAATAAATATCTGCACAATTGTTTTTAATAAATCTGATATTATTAGATGCAATCAAACTGACCGCATCGTTATTTCTGTGAAAATCTGATGGGTAGAAGGCTTAATAATTCCCGTTATGCAAATTCCTAAATGTAGCTAAATGCATTTAGCAAATTAGAAGTGCCCAACCAAGTGAACGAAATAGTAGATGATAGAAAATTATTTATACATTTTGAATACGTAGACAATATAAGTAACTATTGTGCTTCAGCTATGAGGTCTAATCTCCCCAAATTTGTTCGTGATGTGATTTTTGTGCCATCACAAAGAAACTTACAATTACATTACACGAAAATATACTAAAGAACATCTGCAGTATATAATTTATGAACTTATTCTTCAAACTATAAGAATTCATTGATATGTCGTCACTTACAAACCAACGCCCATTTGCGTGCTTTTTATGTGCATATTCAGCATCTTTTAAAAGTACGCTCATAATGCATATGCGGTCCCATACCAACGAACGTTCTTTCGCATGCAATTTATGTACTTATACTGCAACGTCTAAGAGTTCCTTGAAAATTCATGTGCGTTCCCATTCACACGAACGTCCATTTGCATGCTATTTATGTGATTATGCTGCATCTTGTAATGGTAACTTGAAAAGACACATACAGTCTCATACAAACGAACGTCCATTCGCATGCAATTTATGTACTTTTACAGCATTTTCTAAGAGTTGCTTGAAAATTCATGTGCGCTCCCATACAAACGACCGTCCATACACATGCAATTTATGTAATTATTCTGCATCTCAGGTAAATAACTTGAAAAGACACATGCGGTCCCATACAAACGAACGTCCATTCGCATGCAATTTATGTAATTATGTTGCATCTCAAAGTGGTACCTTGAAGATTCACATGCGCTCCCATACAAACGAACGTCCATTCGTATGTAATTTATGTAATTATTCTGCATCTCAGGTAAGTAACTTGAAAAACACACGCGGTCCCATACAAAGGAACGTCCATTCGCATGCAATTTATGTAATTATGTTGCATCTCAAAGAGGTACCTTGAAGACTCACATGCGCTCCCATACAAACGAACGTCCATTCGCATGCAATTTATGTAATTATGTTGCATCTCAAAGTGGTAACTTGAAGACTCACATGCTCTCCCATACAAACGAACGTCCATTCGCATGCAATTTATGTAATTATTCTGCATCTTGTAATGGTCACTTGAAGGTTCACATGCTCTCTCATACAAACGAACGTCCATTCGCATGCAATTTATGTACTTTTGCAGCATCTTCTAAGAGCTCCTTGAAAGTCCATGTGCGCTCCCATACAAACGAACGTCCATACGCATGCAATTTATGTAATTATTCTGCATCTTGCAATAGTCACTTGAAGGTTCACATGCGCTCTCATACAAACGAACGTCCATTCGCATGCAATTTATGTACTTTTACAGCATCTTCTAAGGGCTACTTGAAAATTCATGTGCGCTCCCATAGAAACGAACGTCCATACGCATGCAATTTATGTAATCATTCTGCATCTTATAATAGTCACTTGAAGGTTCACATGCGCTGTCATACAGACGAACGTCCATTCGCATGCAATTTATGTACTTTTACAGCATCTTCTAAGAGCTCCTTGAAAATTCATGTGCGCTCCCATACAAACGAACGTCCATACGCATGCAATTTATGTGATTATTCTGCATCTTGTAATAGTCACTTGAAGGTTCACATGCGCTCTCATACAAACGAACGTCCATTCGCATGCAATTTATGTAATTATTCTGCATCTCGTAATGGTAGCTTGAAGATTCACATGCGCTCTCATACAAACGAACGTCCATTCGCATGCAATTTATGTACTTTTACAGCATCTTTTAAGAGTTCCTTGAAAATTCATGTGCGCTCCCATACAAACGAACGTCCATACGCATGCAATTTATGTCATTATTCTGCATCTTGTAATAGTAACTTGAAGGTTCACATGCGCTTTCATACAAACGAACGCCCATACGCATGCAATTTATGTAATTATTCTGCATCTCGTAGTGGTAACTTAAAGGTTCACATGCGCTTCCATACAAACGAACGTCTATTCGCATGCAATTTATGTAATTATTCTGCATCTCAGGAAAATCATTTGAAAAGACATATGCGGTCCCATACTAACTAATGTCTTTTCACATGCTATTCCTATAATTATTCACAACTTCATAAGTCATTCGAAAGTTTGGCGATTTCATGCTGAGATATGTCAATATGTATACATCCTAATGAATTTCTGTTTGCATGCTTTTTATTGTAGCGGGCTACTACTACCGCGTTTCACTAATTTAAAACAAGAATAACAAGAGTCTTTGTTACTCACGACTCAAAAGTCTGATTAACAGTATATGCCTTATTTATAGATGTTTTCGGTCCAATTAACAATGAAGCACTATCACACTAATGAATTTACAAGCACTAATATCTTCTTAAACTCATTTCATTAGCTTAGGTACATTAACAACACTAACACAACTATTTATTTATTACACTTTGTCTATTTATGTATTCTACAAGCTGCATGTACATTGGACATGTGCACTTAACATTTATGTTTACGCTTGGTCTTCCAAAAGCTCAATTATTTAACTTTACACGATATAATTTATGTTCGACATTCTAATATAGACCAACTCTGTACTTCCTCATCGGTCTTATTTATACCGTGAATAAAAAAGGATGAGTCATCCTCCAGTAATTGCTAAAAGCTTCCCGGTCTATGGAGAATATAGAGTGCTTGCGACGCTTATATGTTTGATGGGTTGCCTAATAGTAGCTCGCAACGTTATGTTGGTATTGTGCACATAAAAATAGTAGTGAGCGTTTATTTTGTGCAATTAATGTGATTAAACATAAAAAAGTGTCTATAAAAAAATTTGTGGTTGCATGCTGACGAGTTTCAATTTTATGTATTAGTTTTTGGGTATTCTGTAAACAACCCAAAATGCTTTAATCCTTTATATCTCATTACATACTAACAAACGCCAATTGTAAATTTTTTATGTAACTGTGGTTCATTACAAATAGATCATGTAGAAATGGGAATGCGATTTGTGTGATTTTTTTTTATCACAAAGGTAATTTAGAAAGCTGATACATACTAACGAAAATCATATGGTATGAATTGTGTGTGGCTATTGTGTATTACAAAAAGTTTATTTGCCAGAACTTTTACAATCACATACTAAGGAATACCAATTTGTTAGCAATATTTTGTAAGGAACTTAAGAACACGTGTATGTTTCCATACTTACAAACGTTCATTTACGTATAATTTCTGTAATTATTCTGTATCATAATATGATGTTCTATGTGTTCTACGGTGTTTGCTAGTGTTAGGACTTGGTCGCTTCCTGTATCTAGATAAGTAGATAAGAACTGTAAATTAAATTTTTCTAGATGTTAAAGAAAGATTAGACTTTGTAAATTAGTAGTAAGCAGTTTAGTTATAATTACACCTTACTTTATAGACATAACATAAATATTTAAAAGATTTAGAAAATAATACAATGTATATCTCACTTGCAAAATTTGTCAACGGTTTACCTTGTATTGCGCAAAGAAATTAAATAATTCCAACGTAAGGTTTATGTGTTATTATCAAAACGTTAGAAGCATGTGAAGTAAAGTCGATGAATTTACATTAAATATATGAGATTGTGAATATAATGTGGTTGCGATAAGCAAAATATGGTTATCGGATGGAATAAAAAACAACAAATTTACATCCTGTGGGTTTTACGTATGATGGAACTCTTTTTTATTACTTACATGAATTTTCGGATTTATTTATATTCTTCTTCAGAGGTACTGCAAAATATATAAACGCATTTACAATAAATAATTACATTCAAGATATACTCACTAAATTACGAGCGTCTCGCGCCACATCTGATCTTGGCTGCCGTCAAGGCCATAGCTTCCTTGTTGTCATTTGCCTGGATAGGTTTATGTATGAGAGGTTATGTTTATGTTCACAGATGTTATGTTCGTTAGTGATTTTAATTTAATAATTTTAATTCTGTAAATGAACAAGTGGAAACTATATCTTCATTACATTATAGAAAAAGTAAATCACTTATTGTATCAGTAGTGTATCTCACAAAACGGAGAATAAATCAATAAATCGAATTTTGGAAACCGCTTGTGAGGATAATAATCTCAGCAAAATGGTGCATCTCGAATATTGACACCAAATAGGCAATAATATCACTATAGAATATTGGAAAGCTGCAAGTATATAAATGACGAGTATGATGACCTTGCGGCAGCCAAGATCTTCTTCTTCATATCCCGACACGGCCGACTGCTTGAAAAATGGCAGGTGAGCATTTTTCACAAATATTACGCCCTCGTTCGGATGAGAGGTTAAATGGAGGTCCCGTGTGTGAGTGTTGTCACGCACGTTAAAGATCCCTACCTTGCCTGGAACGGCAAGGGTTCCGCAAAATTCTAAATTTCCAGGCAACAAAGAACTCGCCTCTTGGCCAATGTAGTACCTTCGGGTGAAGCATTGGAAATGTAAATGAACGGCAGCCAAGATCAGATGTGGCGCGAGACGCTCGTCACTAAATTGAGCTTTAAAATATTTGAAATGTATTATAGCCCCACCGGTGCGGTACGCGAGCCACTACAGTCAGTTGATAGCAATGTTAAATAATTGCAAAATGATGCGCAATCAAGGGATTACGTCATGCAATATTCAAATTATTACAACATAATAAAAAAAGTTATACTAATTTTAAGGCAAACCAAAATGTTACTCATGTAAACTGTAAGGATTTTCACAGCCCTACTCCGTGATGGCGGGCTCCGTTGATCCTTTTCAGGCGTGGGTAATTTGCTGGCCCTGGTCGAATCCAAATTCAATTTTGTCTTCTTCTTTCTGGTGTAGAGATACGGTAAGGAAGACAGGTAAAGGTACGGTAATTTGGTATAACAGGAAACCTACATATAAAAAAAGAAGGTAACTACATTTGCTGGCCTCTCGGTCACCAGTCCCGACACGTCTCCCGGAAATCACCACCACCCTTCTTGGCACTCCGCGTCGGCGCAATCTCACGCAAACGTACTGTCTAAAATGACGGAAATACACACACGTCTTTTCAAATTTATTGGCTCGAAATCCTTACAAATTAAAACTAAAATTCGGAATGTTTACGGCCGATTTCGACACGTAACAAATGGTAGCAATTATAATCTGCCAAGTTAATATTTACATCACCGTCAAATAAAACGTTCTTTTGGTCTCTATTATTAATTATCTGTATTGCAAATTCATTAAGGAATTCATCAATATTATAATTAGGTGGTCTATAAATAAAAATAAGTTTTATCACACATTCTTTAGTTACACTAAGTATTCCCTCTATATTCTCGTACGTTTTAGAATTAAATCGGCTTTCGCAAAATTTAAGCCCTTTCCTAATATACATGATTATGCCACCTCCTCTCCTATTCACTCTAAGTTTTCTATACATGTTGTATTCTTCTAACATAAAAATACTAGATTCCGGTTCTTGAATAGAAACTTCCAGTTTCGAACGCGATATGTAAACCGAGAACTCGTCGAAATGACCTTTAAGTCCGTTTATATTTAAACAAATAAGCGATAAGTGGACATTGTGGTTCAAGTAATAATTATTTTTAAATGTGTCCAATGCAATATGCCAATCTGTAATACTTACAAAGGATTGATAATGCACATTATTATTGCAGACTATCGTTTCTTCAATCATTTTCGAATAAAATTAAACTAAAACGTTATCAACAAAACTTATTAATACAAAAGACATTGAATATATTTACAATATGTGCACTATCAATTTATTTTTAATAAATCAATCTCGCTTTCAATTCTAATAACATTCGGCATTTCATTGGACTTCTTTATTAGAATTCTACCAAACTTTACCCAAACGTATCGCCATCCCTTATCTCTGGCACGATTCTTCGCTTGCCATAGCAGGTTTTTATTAAATGCGGTAAGATTTTCGCATATAAATACACGGCGTTCGCTTTTGTTTTGTAGTACATTATCATTTTTAAACAATAATTTCCTTTTACTAAGAATTTTGTCCCTTACATTTTGAGAAGAGAGTCTTACAATAATAGCAGGTACTGCATCTGGTTTTCTTTTACGCGGCCTGTGTACAACTTGAATGTCTTCATCTTCCACTGACACCTCCAGAATCCTGACCATATTTAGTACAGCATTTTTTAATTTACCTTCATCTTCTCCCTCTGATTTTTCCATTCCATGTATTTCTAAATTCATATTTCTGGATCTTTGCTCAAAGTTATTTATCTTTATTTCCAACTCGGTAATATTTTTATCTTTGCTTCTATTTTCTTCTATTAATCTGGTAACACTGCTAGATAAATCCTGGTTAACCCTTTTTAAAGATGAAACTTCTTGTTTTATGCCATCATAAAGATTACTAAGTCCTTTAACATCATTTGCTAAACTTTCCATAGTATTTTTAAAATAATCTAGCTTTTTATTAATTGCATCCAGCATACGTTTTATATCAGTTTCTCCTTTCAAATCTACGCTAGAGTTGGACTTTCCAGATTCCTTGTCTTCCCTACACGTTCTACATCTCCATTGTTCTCTTTTGGTAGATGATAAACTTTTAAACGTGGCTTCCGATAGACCAGAGCAATCTATGTGATAGGATTCGATACAAATAGAACAAGTAATATTAACTCCATCATTTCTTAAAGATTTATTGCATTTCTTACAACTCATCCTTCTATAAATATTGTTTATGGGGTTGGTTAAATCAATTTGAGGGTTTCTTTAACATCAACAGAGTTCTATCACTCTTATAATATTGTTTTTGAGTTCACTTTTATTAAACAAGTCCAGCACTTTTAAACATTCGCGGAGCGCGACTTGAACACAACCTTCTAGCTCGACGGTCGAGCAAATAGTAATTATAATAATAATAATAATAATAACAATAATAATAATAATAATAATAATAATAATAATAATAATAATTTTTTCAAATTCAAAATTCAAATTCAAAATATTCTTTATTTTCAAATATACTTAACATCACCTTAAGCAGACTTGAAGTCGCTTGACAAGGCGTTCTACTTTAATGGTGTATACTATGGATACACAACTCTACATATTTTACAAAAATTTTATATAAAATTTACAAACTTAAAATATAAATTCTGGTATGTTGTATAAAATTTTAAAAAAACTAACTATTATCTGATTATTTGATTTATCACTATATATATTTACATAAAACTATTCTATATCCTATCATATTTGAAATAAACTAACGATTTTTTCAAATAACTTAGCTTTACTCCTCAGCACTAAATCTAATTTATAACCCTAAACATATATGCTAGATTTAATTGATTTATAAAAAAACTAACTAATACCTAATTTATCCCTATTTATATTTACACAACACTATTCTAATATCCTATTGTGTTTTAAATACAAACTAAAGTATATTTCCAATAATATAACTTTACTCCTAAGCACCAGGTTTATTTTAATAATCCTAAGGCATATTACAAAATTTTTAATACATACTCAAATACTCATATACCTATTTACATTTACAATATTTTCTTATAATAAACTTGTGTATCTAAAATATATTACCCTTTTGTTCGTTATAACTTTTATATTTATCTATATTGTAATTGGTTCGACCCTCTATAATTATTCAGAAAAGTTTCTCTCGCATTCAGTGATATATACCAACAAACAAAATGAGCTCTAAATATTTTATTTTTACCGTATTTTCAAAAATAAAGTGCATACCTCCACACACTCTTACCTCTATATACATATTTATATTTATACCTACACACACTCTCACATATATACACTCTTATCTACACAAACATACATACACATATACATACATATACATACATACACATACCACACACCTACACATACCTACACAGATACACCTACACATCCACACTTACTCATTCCCATGCACTTACTCATCCACTCACGTACCCACACCCCCAAACATGCCAACCTACTCGTAACAACCATATTGTTATTTCAGTTTAAGCAACTTTGGAGTTTAAAAATTCTTTAACACTTAATTTTAATTGTTTCATGTTGTGAAAATTTTTGCATTCTTTTGGTAGTTCATTAAAAACCTTTGGGATAATATAGTAAAGACTGTTTTCCTCATATTTATTGTAAGTTCGTGGTGTAATATATTTCACTTCTCTTATTCCGTGTGCATTTTCTTTTTTTATTAGAAATGTACTATCAACTAAATTTTCTAGTATTAGTTTATAGTAAAAAATTCCCTTTACACTTAGCAATTTAGTCTCCCGAAGTAATGATTGTAATGTAATGTCCTATTTCCTGTTGCATATAATTTTGAGTATTCGTCTTTGAACAGTATTTATTTGTCTCAAATACACATCACCGGCAAATCCCCACGCTTCCACACCATATCTAATAACACATTTTTACGTATTCTATATGGTATTTGATGTTTTATGTAATATAATTTACTTAATAGTATTTTTAATTTATTACATACGTTTTTCACATGTATGTTCCACCTAAAGTAGCTGTCGACCGAGATTCCAAGATATTGATAGCTGTGACATAGAGAAACTACTTTACATTCAGTAAAACATGAAAAAATATTTCTTTTTTGAAGTTGAAAACATTTGCACGAGTGAATATTAATTTCAGTATTTCCCTTTTCTATATAAGGCGTGGTAATGTGCATCAGCTTTGTTTTATCTCCGTTTAATATTAGTTGATTGTCATGTGACCACTTTGCCACATTATTTACATCACTTTGCATAAATGTTTCTGCTACTTGTAAGTTTTTATGCACTGATATAATTAATATATCATCTGCAAACATTAATATTTTTGAATGCTTCACAACACTTGGCAACTCGTTTACATATAATATGAATAAGAGCGGCCCCAGTACCGATCCTTGTGGTACACCAACATTCAGCGGTAGTTCTTCACTATATGCATTATTAATTTTGACTACAAAACTCCTGTATTGCAGGTAGTTTTGTAGTAGTTGTAGCGGTGGACCTCTATATCCCATTTTTTTCAATTTTTGTAAGAGTATTTCGTGCGCCACCGTTTCAAATGCTTTTGAGTAATCAATAAATAAACACAATATATTCATATTTTTGCTTAATTTCTCATATATAAATGTAGACAAATTTAAAAATAACTTTCCAGTTCCAAGCCCTTTAACAAAACCATACTGTTCTTTGCACAGAATCGAATTTTTTTGAATAAAGTTCATTATCTGTACCGAAAGATGCTTTTCAAAGATTTTTTCCATAATTGGTAAAATAGAAACCGGTCTGTAATTACTTAACTCTACGCAGTTACCCTTTTTATGTATTGGTCTGACAATAGCTATTTTTAATTTTGATGGAACGATACGTTTTTTTATAATTAAATTAATCAGTTTTGTAATAAACTTAATCATTTCTTGCTTTAAGTACAAAATATCTTTCATTCTTATGTTATCAAACCCGGGTGATTTTTTGGGATTCATTTTTTTTATTTCACTTTCAACAAAGTTTTTTGACACCTGTTGTAAATAGAAACTGGAATTTACTGTAGCAATTGTGCTATTTTCCAAAAGAATTTCTTTGCAATTATGCTTTATCAATTGAACACTTTTATGAAAGAATACTGCAAATTTATTGGCTATTTGACTATCCGTATATTCTGGCATAGCTTGCTTAATTAATGAATCAATAGTTGGTTTCTTTTTCACATTTAGAAGTTGGTTTATCGCGTCCCATGTTGCTTTCGTGTCGTTTTCAATGCCAGAAAATTTATTTCTATAAAAGTCTTCTTTTTCTTTTTTAATCCTTAGATTAACCCAATTCCTATATCTTTTGAATTGTTCCCTATGCAACTTTAATTTTGAATTTTGCCATTTTTTATAGAGCTTATCTCTAGTTGAAATAACATTATATAAAGCTTTTGTCATCCATTCTTTTTTAAAATTTGGTAATTTTTCCCTATTTTGATTTGTTTCCTTATAATTTACCCTACAACTATCTTTATACATTTGATTAAACTTACTAAAAATTCTATTGTATAATCTCTCTGGTTCCTGTATAACACTAAACTCATTAAAATTAAAATTATTTAAACAGTACCTAATATGCCTCTCGTTTGTTTTCAATCTGTATTCACTTTGACTTACCCTCGTATCGTAAGAATACATTTTTGCCGTAATCATGTAATGGTCTGATATTTGTGTCTTTATTACTCTTGCAAATATGTTTTCAAATCTACCTCGTACAAATATATGGTCTAAACTCGACGACACTAACTTATTATTGTAAATTTCCTCTCTTGTGTCTCCCATAATACATTTATAAAATCCTTCGCTATTCAAAATTAATTCATATTCGTTTGTTACTTTATTCTGTTTGTTTAAATCTATATTAATATCCCCAGCAAATATTATATTTTTATGCTCCTTACTATTACTCAATTGTTCTTGTATTTCTAACATAAAATCGTTCACACTATTACTAGGCGGTCTATATACAATTATTAACCTTACAGTATTTTTCCCGGAAAGTAAAATTGTTCCCTCTAAGTTTTCATACGTTAGTGACTGAAAATTGCATTCCGTATATGTTAAATTTTCACGTATGTATAAAATAATCCCACCACCTTTCCTTTTCATACGAAGTTTAGAATAATTATTATAGCCTTCGATACCAAAATTGAAGAGCTCGTGTTCTTGTATCGATACTTCACATAAAGCAATAATATCGAAGTGTGTTTCTGATAGATAAATTAAAAGTTCATCAAAGTGACCTTTTTATCCATTTATATTAAGACAAACCAGCGATAATCCACATGCATTAGTTGTTTTAAATTTATTGGTCTTATCAAATGCATGCAGCTCTGTTCTCCATTCATTTATATCATTAAACGACTGATAAATAACACTTGTATCTATTCGTTCAATATCCGTTTCCCTATTGAATGGAATAACTAAAACACTATTTACCTAAATAATAATTAAATGTATAAATATAGTAAGTATTGTTTTGTTATCAGTCTAATTTATTTAAGTCACTTACATTATCTATTCTAACCACACGAGGCATGTCATTTGATTTTCTCGCCAGTATTTTCCCAAATTTCGTCCAAACGTAGCTCCAACCCATATCTTTTGCTTTATTCTTTGTTTGCCATAATAAATTTTTATTGAACTGGGTTAGGTTTTCATATACAATCAACTTACGTTCACTATTGTTATTCAACACATCTGCATTACTTACGGAAACTCTTTTTTTGCCTAAAATTTGGTCTCTTATTGCTTGAGATGCATATCTTACTATAACCGGCGGCACGGTGTCTTGACGACGTCTTGGTAAGCGGTGTACCACCTGAATATCGACATCGGATATTTTTAATTGTAGACACTCTGTCATTTTCCTAACCGCCTTTTTTAATTGTTCCTCATTTTCATTCGGAATAATTTCTAACCCATGTATCTCTAAGTTAGCATTTCTATTACGTTGCTCCATATTATTTAATCGCGATTCCAGCTCCATTATTTTTTTATCCTTGGCTTTGCTGTCATCTATCAATTTTGAAATACTTTTTGCAAGTTCCGCATTTACCTTTTTTAGAGACACCACTTCCTCTTTTATTCCGTCGTAAAGATTAGCCAGTCCTTTTACATCATTTGTTAGATCGGCCATTACCTTAGCTTGTTTTTCCAGTTGCATCTTAATATCCCCCAGCATTTTTTTAATCTCTTCACCTCCTACTTCCGATCCACTGGCCGGTACGTTGGATATATCCTTACGACAATTACGACACCTCCATTCTTTTCTCTTTGTTGCCGATAGACGTTTGTGCGTTGACTCTGCTACACCCGAACATTCAAAGTGTAGAGATCCTTCGCACTCCCCACATGTTATAAAATCACCATCAGCTGGCAGTTTCTTTCTACAACTATTACAGCTCATTTTATTTTTTTCGGTAAATTAACACACGTATTTTAACATAAAATAAGGGGTTTTTTTCCTTTGAATTATAACTCACATTTAAACTTAATCGTTGTATTTATATTATACACGCCGTATTAATTTATAACTTTGAGATAAAAACCACGTATTAAGCTATAAGTTCGAATTAAATTAATTATTCGCGGAGCTCTCTTTAACACGTCCGTACGGTTCGACGGTCGAACTAATAATAATAATAATAATAATAATATCATCATTAGGTCTTCAGTCCTAGAACTGGTTAGACGCGTACCATCATTGTTCCCTATTCTGAACTAACCTACAGAATTCCCTGAAATTTGCACAGTTTGCATCTATATAACTGTCTGATCTAGGTCTACATCTACCTCTTTTTTCCTATCTCTGCTTGTAATATATCACATACTATTCCCCAAAAATGCCTTAGAACGTATCCCGTCCTACTATTTCTCTTTTTCCCCAGATATCCTTGTTCCCCTACTATTTCTGTAACTTATTTGTTATTATCTTTGTCTGTCCATGCTATTGTCCTCATACATCTGAAGCACAGCATTTCAAAAGGCTGCTACCATTTTTCTGTCTGCGTTTCAGACTGCCCGTATTTCATAGGCATACTGTGCTGTGCTCCACACATATGCTTTCAACAATTTTCTTCTTATTCTGTTTGTTGTCTTTCCTCATAGGCGCTGTTCTTTCTTGTTAGATGCAGTTCGATCACTTTCTATTGTTTTACAGTTATATGCCCTATTTCTCCGACCTTCAATGGTTGTGAAGGGGAGGTAAGCAGCCTGTGGCTGCCAAGTTCCCCCCAACACTTAACCATTTGGCGATTTAATATATTTTCCAATTTATCTTTTCGCACAGTCAACATTAGTTGCAGGTATTTCGCAACCAACAACTAGTTGTTTATACTAATCATCATATTTATCTGCGCTTATTTTTTCGTCATTAGGTTTTCCGTCTCAAAACTGGTTGGACACGTACCTGCACTTATTTATATTCTGAGCTAGCCTACATAGTTCCCTGAAATTCTCACACAGCATGTGTATTCAGCTCGTTCCCTTTCTATTGTTTTCTAATTTTATACCTATTTTACCGAGATTCAGTGAAGAAGGTTAAGCAACCTGTGGCTACCAAGATCCCCCAACACTTAGACATTTGCCAAAATAATGGTTTTCCAGTAAATCCTTTCACACACTTAACATTATTCGAGAATATTGCCCAACCAATTCTTGTAGTTACTTATAATAATCATCATGTTTAAGCACAGTTATCTTTTCGTCATTAGTTTATCCATCTTGGGATTGGTTGGATGCGTACCTCCATTGATTTCTATTCTGGGCTAGCCTACACATCTCCCTGAAACCTCTACAGCCTACATCTTTTACTATCTGTGTGCAGTAGTCTAATCTAGGTCTGCCTCTTCTTCTCTTTTTTCCTATCTCTGCTTCTAATATATTCCACACTATTCCCTCATGCCGTAGAATGTAGCCTATTATCCTATCTCTCCTATTTTTTACCGTTTTCCACATATTTTTTTCTTCCCCTACCATTTTTAGTACCTCTTCGTTCTTAACTTTGTCTGTCTATGATATCTTCATCATACGCTTGTAACACCACATTTCAAAGGCTTCTACCTTTTTCTTGTCCGCTTCTCCTACTGTCCAGGCTTCACAGCCGTACAGTGCTGTGCTCCACACATATGTTTTAAGCAATCTTTTCCTTGTTTCTATGTTTGTGGTCTTTGAGCACAGTAGTTGCTTTTTCTTGTTAAATGTAGCACGACCTTGTGCTAACCTTTGTTTTATATCTTTTGTGCTTTCCCCATCTTGCGTTATTTGGCTTCCTAGGTAGCAGAAATCCTTAACCTCTTGTAAATTCGTGTTAGATACTTGTATTCTTGTTTTTGATTTATTTTCCCCACCTTTGCAAACTAGAACTTTAGTTTTAGTTTTGTTAATTTTCATACCGTATCTCTCTGTTAGAACCATTTCCATTTCATTAACAGCAGCTTCTAACTCTTCCTTGCTAAATGCTAATACCGCTATATCATTTGCAAATCTAAGCATATCAATTTTTGTCCTTGCATAGTAATTCCAAATGTCTTCTTGCATTTGACAGTATTCATTGCCTCTTCTATGTACAAGTTAAAAATCAATGGGGATAGGGCACATCCCTGTCTCACCCCTTTCCTAATGTTTACTTCTCTACGTTCCTGCTCTAATTCTATTACTGCTGTTTGCTCTTTGTATAAGCTATGTACTATTCGTCTATCCTTATAACTCAATCCAATCTTTTTGAGTATTTCAAACATTTTTTTCCAATTTACATTGTCGAATGCTTTTTCCAGATCTACAAACCCTATATACATGCTTTCCCCTTTTTCTATTGTTTTCTCCATTATCACTCTCAGAGCTAAAATAGCCTCCCGTGTTCCCCTGTTTCGCCTAAACCCAAAATTGGTCTTTTCCTAGTATTTCTTCAGCTCGTTTTTCCATTCGTCTTTGCACAATTCTAGTTAATATTTTTGACACGTGTGCTGTCAAACTTATTGTTCGAAAATTTTCACATCTATCCGCGCCTTTCTTTTTTGGTATAGTTACTATGATGCTACGTTTGAAATCTTTGGGTATCTCGCCTGTCTCATACATATAGCTTACAAGTTGGAAGGGACGTTCTGTTACTGCTTGTCCAGCGCCCTTTAGAGTTTCTGCTTGCACCTTATCTGTACCCGGCGCCTTACCATTTTTCAGACTCTTTAATGCTAATTCAAACTCGTCTCGAAGTATAGGATATCCCAAGTCATCATTTTCAATGTCTGATTCCTGTTCTAATGCAGTTAGTTCCTCTCCTGCATATAAATTCCCTATATATTCTTGCCATCTACTCACTTTCTCTACGTTTTCTATAATGACGTTTCCTTGTGCGTCCCTTATATTTTTACTATACGGTTTTATATCCCTAAAATTCATTCTAATTAATTTGTATGCTTCGTCTGTCTTTCCTATTTCCATCTTAGTTTGTACCTCTTTGCACTTTTCATCAATCCATTGTTCTTTAGCTTTCCTGCATTTTTGAATAATTTCCCATTTTATGGCTTTGTATCTCTGTTTTCCTGTTTCGTCTGATTTATTTTTGTATTTTCGTCTTTCTTCTATTAAATTCACGATATCCTTTGTTATCCAGGGTTTCTTATTTTCTTTTTGTGTATACCCCAGAATATCTCTGGCCGCCATGTCTAGGCTGGATTTAATGTTTTTCCATTCTGTTTCTACTTCCTTAGTTTCAGATATTTTCCCGATATCATTCAGCAATTCATTTGACTTTTTTTCGAATCTTACTTGAATATCTTTATCTTTTAGTTTCTCTAAGTCCAAGTGCCTTTTTCCGTTCCTTTTTTTCAGATTTTTAAATTTAAGTGTGGCCTTCATAATTACGATGTTGTGGTCAGTATCTATATCTGCTTCTGGGTAGCTTCTACAGTCTTTTACTTGATTCCTAAACCGTTGTCTAACAAGAATGTAATCTATTTGATATCGTCCTATATCTCCTGGCATCTTCCACGTATATCGTCTTCTAGCATGATGTTGAAATAATGTGTTTGTGATGATTAAATTGTTCTTGTCGCAAAATTCTACCAGCCTATTTCCCCTGTCGTTTCTCGTGCCTAAACCAAATAAACCTACTACCGCTCCTTCCCTACCTTCACCTACCATGGCATTAAAATCCCCCGTAATTATTAAATTTTCATGTTCTTTTACGTATCTTAATATGTCTTCGATATCTTTGTAGATGGCTTCTACCTCTTCGTCAAAATGCTTTGGCTAGATCTAGGAAAACAGCAAGAGTTGGCTTACTTTCTTCAAGACTGTTTGTAATATTTTTAATTGAGGAATTTATAGCATCACTAGTGGAATATCCTTCTCTAAACCCAAACTGATTATATGCTATAGTATTATTTTGATTAAAAAAATGTATGATGCGGGTTTTTAAAGTTAATTGAAATATTTTCACAATCGATGTAATAATAGATATAGGTCGGTAGTTTGCCGGATTTACGTTATCTCCCTTTTTATAAATTGGTATTACAACCGCATTTTTAAATGAATCAAAAACAATTTTGCCTCATATATTTTATTTATTAGAAATGTAAGTGATGAAACAATTGAATGGCTTATTTCTTTTAATAACTCTGATTTTATACCATCGCTTCCAACAGCTTTTTTAGTTTTTGTAATTTTATTATTTCTAAAATTTCATTTTCTTGAACCGGTCTCAAAAAGAAGGTTTTATCACATTTTTTTTGTATATGGTACTGGAGTAGTTGGTTTTTTAATTTTACTAGCAAGTGCTTCCCCTACCTTACAAAAGAAATCATTAAACGCGTTTGCTATCTGTGTTGGATCTGATATCGTGTTGTTGTTTACAAAAATCTCCTTGACCCCTTATTTTGTACAGTACGATTTATATTATTTACGATGGTCCATAACTTTCTCGCAGGGTCTTTATTAGGATAAATTTCATTGACATAATAATTGTATTTTGTTTTTCTTTATTATTTTGTTCACAAAATTTCTTTATTGTGTGTAAGATGCCTTTTATAGATTGTTACTTGGGTTGCTTTTGTATTCCCTATATAATAAATTTTTCTTATTTATGGAATTTATTAATCCTGGCGTTATCCACTCTTTACGTGATAAACTATTTCTTTTCACTTTTTTTATAGTTCTATAATGTGTAACATATGTATTTATTGTAGCGATCAGGTTATCTGTTAACTTATTAACATCACATTCATCATAGTAAGTAGTCCAATCATGAGTTTGTACGGCAATTTTTTATTTTTGAGTAATTTATGTAAATAATTTACTTTAATTTGTTTTTGGTTTGGCTACGCTGTTCCCACTGTATATATAAAGCTGTGGCCCTATGATCTGTAATGTAAGTATCTATAACTGTCGGAATACAATTTATTTAGATAAACTTTGAATTTGGTTGGTGTAAATTAGAATTTTCTTGTCGTAACTTAGACGTAATTTGGACGTAACTTAGAAGTAACTTAGAGCCCTACATTATAAATCTTTAACCTAAATTAATTAATAAAATTTCTACTCACGTTTTCCAGCAAACGGCAAAACCTTTTTCATCTATTTTCACTATAATTTATTTTAAAATATTCTATAACACCACTTTTCACAAATTTTAATTATTTAATTTAAATACTAATTCAACGCGTAAATTTTTGAGTAACCCTATCTAAAATTCATTGGTTTATCTGAACTGTCGTTCAAAGTTTGCAGCCAAGCACAGGTTGTTTTGGGTATTTCTGTGGATTTTACAGGTGTATTTCTGATGGAACAATTCAGTGAACACGTATTCTCCTAATATTTCTATTATTTGTCGATCTTTGACCGTCTGCTTTGGTGTTATTACTGGAAATTTTAATTTACCTTGGCCTTTAATTTAGCTTGTGGCTCTTGTTTGTGTAGATAAAGCTTTTGGGAATCGAACGAATTTCATGAATAAAATGACGTAGCGTAAATGGCGTAAAATAACATATTTCTGTTTATATCTTGTATTTAAAACTCATTTCTTTGAAATATGCGTTTCTTATCAGAGCGCTCTTCTATCTTCTTTCATTATCGCATGCTTAATTTTAATAGATATTGCGTGATGATTTACTAGCTTCTGCCTTATTTCATGCGTATCTATTTATGGACGCTTCTTGATTTAAAACTAGTTTAATTGCGTGTATAATTATTTCTCTGCTAAATATGTTTATATTATTGAAGCACATGCTTACTGGCATTAATTAAAGTTAATTACGATCCTTATACAGAGTGTTAAATGTTTGCTCTTTGGATAATATGCGAATTACCTATTTTTCATGCTAAATTAATGCAGTTTTCTAATTCCTAGTACTATTTTCTTGCATTGTGCGACCACCACGACTCAATATACCCCTAAATAACCACCTTATCATAGCAATATATTTCAGGAGGAAAATCTTTCCCAAGAAAAGAGTAAGAGAGAAATTGAGATTCACGAGCTGCAAAAAAAAGAAGTTATTAGAACTAGAAATTAAAAAGCAACAATTAAAAATATTACTCTAATATTTAATTTGTATTTGCCATTTAATTTTAGTACTTCATTGTCTTATATAAATAGTTAGTTTTGGGTACTAGTATTTAATTAGCCTATGATTTGAATTTAGCATAATACTTTTTTAATTACAGTGTGACTATTTTCCTACAATTATATTCTTAAAAATAAAATAAGACATATTATAGTACTTTATTCAGAACAATAAAAATTATTTACATACTGAACTTAAACAAACAACTATAAATATAATGCTGCTATGCCAGTCTTGAAAAGAAATCGTTAATTAATTGACTTCTAAACTGCATTCATATTACAGGACCTACATTCTGGTGAGGTATATGGAGAATGTCGTCGTGTAATTCTCCTTCATCCATATCATCATCGATATCTGGCTCTGTTTCATTTGAATATTTTACTACGTTGTGCAGTACTGATGTAGCAACTAATATTGCAAACACTGTATTCATTTTTAAGCGACATCCGTATGCTAAGCAAGGAAATACTTTTTTAATAATTCTAAAGGCACATTCAACTTTATTCAGATTCCTGATATGCGATTCCTTGTACAGCTGTATTGCTTTAGTTTGGGGGTTTAGCGGTGGATTCGTTAAATAACTTTTAATGGGATAACCACCATCTCCTAATAAAAGACAATTTTGAAAATTATCATTTTCAAATTTAACTTTTATGTTACTTTGACTAAAAATAACGCTGTCATGGCTTTAACCTGGTCAACGAGCAACAATGCCAATAAACTTACGCTTGTACGTTGATGGAAAAGTAGTTTTTCCGGTTTTTTAAATATTTTTGCGTCATCACCTCCTGGTGACTGAATTCTAATGTGAGTGCAATCGATAGCACCGATTACATTAGGAAATTGGGCAATTTGAAAAAATGTTTCCTTACTTCAGTCTTGCTCATTCGGTGTAGCCGGAAGTTTTATAAATTGTCTATAAAGTCTCACTACAGCAATTAATGTTCTTTTTACATTTCTACCAGCTGTTGTTGAATGTATGCCCATAGAATCTGCTACCATGTCCAAATGAGCTCCTGTTGCATAATACCACAAAGTTGTTAGTAGCTGATTAATAGGAGAAAACGTATAATTAACATCTAGTAAAAATTCCAGTTGATTTTCGATTAGAGGCAAAATGAACATTACAGATTCTTTTGTCAATCTGAATTTTTAAAAAATGTATACTCACCACACTATGAAAATGGTCAGCTCTTGTATGAATATTTTTTGGTATTCCAAATTTCACCAACTCCATCACATCAACATCATCAAGTGCATCATTTTCTATTATAACAAAATTCATTGTATCTCTGAAGTAAATTTTTAATTAAGCAAAGTATGTAAATATACGGAGATATTATTAAATTTGAAGTTAAGTGAAACTTAAACTGCCACTTCGAATGTACAAGTGATACTTAAAGTGCGTGCAGTCACATTAAACTTTTAAGTAGTACCTACTTAGCATTTAAGCCTAACCGGTGCAGATGGATTCTAGTGCTTTAAGTGATAAATAAATTTGTAAACTTTACGCGGCTTCTTTTATTTGGAATTGAGGTGAATTATGTTATTCATGTTAGGAATAGTTTGAAAACTCATGGCATTAAAACATCCATTTTAAGAGATTATAAATTTACGAATTTTGCACGTTGAACCGATAATGTAATTCAAAACCAATTGTTATTACTAGAACGCAAATTGACGTAATATTCTTGTTATACATTTGTAATATTAAAATAGATAGATGTAAAAGAAATACCAATAATACCTATATACATAAATATCACGTTTTTTTTACGATTTTCATAAGCCAAAAAATCAAGTAACATTTTCAGTGGTAAATCTGCAAATTTCGCTAGAAGATAATCTTGTGCACTGCCTTCACGTATGCACGTATGCACAGGGTTGCTATGAAACAAATTGAAGCAAACGACATTCTTAGTTAATAAAGCTTGATAGATTGTTTAAAAATACGACGCATGATGCAGTTGCACACCAACAAACGTCCGTTTTCATGCAATTTGTGTAATTATGCTGCATCAGATAAAAGTCATCTATATGTACATTTTTAGTCGCATACTAACGAGCGACCATTCGCATGCAATCTGTGTAATTATAACACCTCACGAAACGCTAATTTACAAATACATTTGTGGTCGCATACTAACGAGCGTCCATTCGCATGCAGTTTGTGTAATTATGCCACATCACATAAAAGTAATTTACGAGTACATCTTCGATTGCATACCAACGAGCGTCCTTTCGCGTGTAATTTGTGTAATATATAATATATATATAATATATAATATTGATGAGGCGAATGAGGGGTAATAAATTCCCAGTTAATTCCATGACTAACCAAAAAATTGGAAATTTTAGTGTTATTATTTTTATTAGTAAGGAAGTCAGAAAGTTCTTTTAGTTCTTTAGAAACTCCAACAAAATTAGTAGCATTGTCAGACGTAATTAAATTTGAATTTCCTCTGCGGCTTATAAATCTCCTTAGAACAGCTAATAACGTAGGAGTAGACAAGTCGGTTACTAAGTCCAAGTGGATAGCTTTAGTGACCATGCATATAAACAAGCAGATGTACAAGTTTAGCGTCGCAAAGCTTGCGATCTTTTATTAAAATGAGTCCGGCATAATCAATGCCAACATTATAAAAAACAGGAGTATTAGACTCAAGTCGCTTAGCTGGTAAGTTGTCCATAAGAGGGTGGTAATAAGTAGGTTTAGCTCGGAAGCATTTAATGCATTCATGGCAGACTTGTTTAGCTATAGTTAGTTCGGTTATAGGCCAATAGTGCTCTCGGACAAATGTTAACAATTTCTGCGGTCTGCAGTGCATTAGTTTAACATGAAAATGTTGGAATATTAATTTAGTTAGTTTGTGTTCTTTGTCGAAGTTGTAAGTGGAATTTTTTAGGCGTCCGCCAACTCTGAGTATGTTATCTACATCTAGGAACGGATTCAATGATAGTATGCTTGAATAGACTTTAATAGTACGCTTAGTTTTAGTTGAGTTATTACCGACCCAAAGGCTTCGGCTTGACAAAGTTTAATAAAAATATTAATACTGTTTTGTAGTTCTCTAGTAGTTAGTACACCAGAAGTTTGAATAGTTCTCGGTGCAGAATTTTTTACAAACCTGAAAATCCAAGCTATAATACGCTGCAGCTGGTTTAGTGTGGAATATTTATGTAGTAAGTATAAAGCCTGTGAGTTTAGCAAAGCTACAGTATTATTTGATACAGATTTAAGTTTTGAATCAACCAAGATGTTAGTAATAGCACTTTGAGTAGGCGAAATGTGGTGTGCTTCCATAAGCGGCAGTCCAGCAATTTATTAATAGTTAGCCCGCGAGACACAAGATCCGCAGGATTTAGTTTAGACGGGATATGAGACCACGAATTTATATGAGTTAGTTCTTGAATTAGAGCTATTCTGTTAGCAACAAATATTTGAAATCTATTTGGTGCAGACTTAATCCAATACAGTACTATCATTGAACCAGTCCAAAGTTGTACGCGCGCAATAGGGATAGTTAGAACGGATTTTATTTTGTCCACCAGTTGTGCTAGTAACACCGCCGAGCACAATTCCATTCTTGGAATCGTAGCACCATGCAGAGGAGCGATGCGAGATTTAGAGCATAGTAAGTTAGAATAACAGTTACCATCAGTATCGATAACAAGAACATAAATGCAGGCGTCGTAGGCATAGCTGCTACTATCACTAAATCCGTGAAGCTCTATGGAAATGTAATTTGAAGGAATTACATACCGAGGGATGTGTAAATTTTCAAGTGCACTTGATTGTGTTTTAGAGGCATTCCAATCGGAATTTAACTTTACAGGAATACTTTCATCTCAGGATGCTCTCAACTGCCACAGCCTTTGAAATAGAAGCTTGCCTATAGCTGTGGTTGGCGATAAAAGACCTAGTGGATCAAAAATTTGCGAAACCATTGATAGAATGGAACGCTTAGTATTTTTAGTTGTACTAGATTTAAGTTGGACGTTATACAGTATAACGTTTTGTGTGGAATTCCAAACGTTACCTAAAGTTTTGGCATTCACTCGTTCGCCCAAAGGAATATTGTAAAGTTCAGTATTCCCTGAGTAGACTAGGTTTTCTGTAGAATTAGATAAAAATCTTCTGATAGGAAAACCAACACTAGCTAAAACAGTAGTGAGGTCTGCATGCAAAGATAGCATTTCCTGTATAGTATTGACGCCAGTAATTAGATCATCCATATAGAAATCAGATCTTACGATAGCTGAAACCTTAGGATGCGTTTTATTACAAAGATCAGACAGAGGAAGTAGGTATTTTATAGCTAGATAACTTGCACTAGCCGTGCCATAAGTCACAGTATTAAGTTCGTAGGTTTCTAAATTTAAAGTAGGATCATCACGCCAAAGTATGCGTTAAAACTTACGCTCAAAAGCTGCACTAGTACCTGGCGATACATTTTTTCGATGTCACCAATTAACGCAATTTTATGTTCACAAAAACGTATAAGTATAGAAAATAGGTCATTTTGATTGACGGGACCAACAACATGTGTATTATTAATAGATACATTAGAGTGTGTAGGTGCACTACCATCAAAAACTACTCTTAGTTTTGTAGTTAACGAGTCCGACTTAAAAGCAGCATGGTGTGGTAAGTAGTATGGAGGTATGTTAGAAACATTTAGTTCGGCATCCAGAGCCTTTAGCGGCGTTGGATTTGTTGGTTCTGTATTAGTTGAAACCTTTGATGTATGATCCAACGAAATATATTCATGAACGAATTTTGAATATTCAATTTTAAGTTTAGGGTTCAAAAAAAAATTCTTTTCTAAGTTGAAAAGTCTTTTCTTTGCTAACTCCAAAGAATAACCTAGTTTACCTAACTTAGAGTTAAAAGGTATAGAAACCACAAAACGTCCAGTATTGTTCTGAGTGACTGTTTCCGAAAAATGATTTTCACAAAACCGCTCTTCGGAGGATAGATTAGATAGTTTGCTAAGAGGTTCTATGCCCTCCAGTTGCCAGAATTTTTCGACAGAATCGTTTAAGCTCTTGATAGTAGGTCTTGCACCATTAATATCCAAAAGTGTGCAAGCTAAATTATAAGTGTGTGGTGGGGCTGGACAATTTCCAGAGATCACCCAACCAAGCAACGTTTTCTGCAGAGTAGGTTTACCCTTACCTAGTGAAATTTGTCCTACACATAATAGGGAATAAAAATCACTAGCTCCAATTATAATCTGTATAGGAAGAGATTTATTAAAGTTAGCGTCGTCAAGCTTGATCCCGTTATGAATTTCCAGCTGCAACTTATCGAAAGCTACCAGAGGTAGGTTTTCAGCAATTTTGGGAATGGTTAAATACTCCAAGTTTACAGTGTAACCACAAGTAGTAGACGTCAGTTGCAAGTTAACTACAGAATTAAAAAAAAAGAATTTGAATTTAGACCAATAATTTTGGCGTTGATGAGATTTAATTTTAAGCCCAGTTTTTTAGCAAACTCATCTGTAACGAAATTAGCATGTGAAGCGGAATCCAAAATAGCTCTGGCTTGTTGCCATTTATTTTGAACATTTTTTACCTTAACACAGGCAGTAGCTAGCAGTACTTGTTGCATGCTAGCGGGAAAGCAAAAAAGTGTAGTACTAGTATTTAGTACAGCTTCAGTGGAAGCATTTTCGGAATTACTCCTATCTTCAGTGAGAGAAGCACTAGCATTAGCTTTCAAATGCAACAACGTGCTGTGTCGTTTATTACACCCCTTGCAGCTAGATTTGGATATGCAAATTATTTGCTTGGAATGATGAAGGCAGTTTTTACACAAGTCAGTATTTGAAATCTTGTCGAAACGTTATTTTGTAGTTAGCTTTAGGAAGTCAGGACATTGAGTGATAAAGTGGTTTAGTTTGCACATAGGACATGCATTACCGGTTTTACTGGTAGGACGAAGGAACAACCAGGTAAGCAACAATAAAGCAAGATAAAGAAAAAACCTACATCCTAAAAGAGAAAAGACACAGGCATACGTCACCGTTCGATGTCTCGTTGTCTAATAATGTTGTGTCACACCCGCGCACTTGCGCCATCACTCCGCGTCTGCGCATTCTTTTGCGCCGACGCAACTGTCTGGGACGGCGGAAATTTAACAAGTCTATTTGAAAAATAATGGCGGGAATTTACTCACCAAATTTGGAATGTAACATCGTTAAAACATTAACGGGCTGTTACAACCATTAGTAGAATGCTATGCGATACTTTTAGTTAGAGTGCACATACCATAGCGTTTTTGCAGTCGAACACACTTCCCGCGTTTATAGAACACGTTGGAATCAATGTTTAAAATAATAATTATCCATTATTTAGCACTGATGGAATTCAGCTCGAAGGACCATGGGCACGAAGGGTTTATTGCTTCACAAATAGGATTGGAAATCGACTCTTTCTGATATTAATTTAGGGTTTAGTTTATTAACACTAATTAGCTTAGCAATAGAAACACCTCGATTGGACATGTATGTAGAATAAAAACAAGGCGTGCTTGGTTACCGTATGTACTTTTACTTTATTAATTAGTTTAGTTAGAATAGTGTTAGCGCCCTGCGCGACGCGACTGTTATGTGCGATACTCAAAACGTAGATAATTGTGAAGGTCAATGTTATAGTTGTCCGATACCTAGCGACAACGTCAAGAAAATCAATAATATAGGCGGTACGAAACCGACGTTCACGCGATGCACAGATAGTGGTTTCGAATATGCTATCTGATATGAATTTACAATTAACTCCAATATAATATTTATGTATTTGCATTCAGTTGATGTACGTGTATATTATGTTTATTCTTTATCAGTAAATTGACGTTAATTACTATTGTGGCTTTGCTTCTACTGAAAGTCCAACTCGCTAACAAATAGTTCAATAACCGTGCACAAGCGAGGCATTTTTAAACACTAGAAACAATTACATATTCATTTAGAATGATTGCTCATAGGGAGATTGCGAATAACAATAATATTACGCGACCGCTTTCGAGCGCATCTTACATAGTACTGTTCACTTTAACGACCGACGTTACCCCTATGCAAGCTAGTTCAATAAAGTGGGGTGCGTTGGCATTTTTGTAGATTCTAACCGCTTGAACTGTTTAACCCAGGTGAAGATAAATTTATAAATCCGCAGAAGCGACATAAAACCCTAACAGCAACCACATCATATTCACACTCACATATATTTAATGTAAATTCATCGATTTCACCTCACATACTTCTAACGTTTTGATAATAACATATAAAAACCTTACACTGGAATTATTTAATTTTTTTGTACAATAGAAGGTAAACCGTTGACAAATTTTATAAGTGAGATATACATTGTATTACTTTCTAAATCTTTTAAATATTTATGTTATGTCTATAAAGTAAGGTGTAATTATAAGTAAGCTGCTTACTACTAATTTACTAATTCTGATCTTTCTGTAACATAGAAAAATTTAATGTACAGTTCTTATCTACTTATCTAGATACAGCAAGCGACAAAGTCCTAACACTAGCAAAAACCCTAGCACACATGGAATACCATATTATGATATAGAATAATTACAGAAAATACAGAAAATAAAAAATCTACAATTGGACGTTTGTTAGTATGTAAGGAGATATACAGGATTACAGCATTTTGGGTTGTATACAGAATACCCAAAAACTAATATACAAAATTGAAACTTGTCAGCATGCAACCACAAATGTTTTTATAGACACTTTTTTATGTATAATCACATTAACTGCACAAAATAAACGCTCACTACTATTTTGATGTGCACAATGCCAATATAAAAGGCATACAAACGGACATTCGTTAAGATGTGTACAAATTGACATTTATTAGCATGAACCCGCCAAAACTTTCAAATGACTTACGAGGTTGGAAATAATTACAGGAATAGTATGTGAAAAGACGTTAGTTAGTATGGGACCGCGTATGTCTTTTCAAGCTACTTTTACAAAATGCAAAATAACTGCATAAATTGCATGCGAATGGACGTTCGTTTGCATAGGACCACATATGTCTTGCCACGCTACTTTTACGAGATGCAGAATAACTACATAAATTGCATGTATACGGACGTTCGTTTGTATGGGTCCGCATATGTCTTTTTAAGATATTGTTACGATGCAAATAAGGCTTCACCATTATAAATTGAAAAATTGTATAATGACACATCGGACGTGTTATTCATAAATCATTAGATCACAGTAAACTACAATAAATCACATTACGCGAAATCCAATTAGTAATCTTCCTCCTTGAGTAAATTAATACAAAGAACCCGACCGCAAGTATGATACATCCAGAAAAGCCAAGCATCATTTCTTAAGAATAATATTAACAAGTAATTCCCGTAAATAGATAAGAGAATACATATGAACCTGGAGACTGTCCTGGGTAGAGAGAGAAAGTTTTTAGTTCTTCAGATAGTTGTCAGTATAATCTTAATTGTCAGTCTTCGCATTAATCCTTAAAATTGTGCAAATATAATGTAAGTACCACTTTTTATGTATCTTAGATTTAAGGCTTTTTCTGTACCTTACGCTTTACAAATATAGTTGCGAGTTACTTTGTTTCTGTGTCTCATTGTCCTGTGCTAAAACGTGGTTATGGCTACGTACCCCCGATCCCGGCAGTTAGTGTAGCTAAGACGGCGTTGCGCCATTAGCCTCGCAGTAATAGCTACGCAACAATATCTTTATGAGATGCAGAATAATTACATAAATTGCATGTGTATGGACGTTCGTTTGTATGAGACTGCATATGTCTTGTCACGCCACTTTTACTAGATGCAGAATAACTACATAAATTGCAGTTATACGGACGTTCGTTTGTATGGGTCCGCATATGTATTTTCATGTGACTATGACAAGATGCAGTATAATTACATAAATTGCATGTATACGGACGTTCGTTTGTATGTGACGACATATGAGTTTTTAAGGTACTTTTACTAGATGCAGAATAACTACATAAATTGCAGTTATACGGACGTTCGTTTGTATGGGTCCGCATATGTCTTTCTAAGTGACTTTTACGAGATGCAGAATAACTACATAAATTGCATGTATACGGACGTTCGTTTGTATGGGTCCGCATATGTATTTTTAAGTTACCTTTATCAGATGCTAAATAATTACATAACTTGCATGCGAATGGGCGTTCGTTTGTATGAGACCGCATATGTCTTGCCACGTTACTTTTAAGAGATGCAGAATAACTACATAAATTGCAGTTATACGGACGTTCGTTTGTATGGGTCCGCATATGTTTTATCAACGTACTTTTAAAAGGTGCAGAATATGCACATAAAAAGCACGTAAATGGGCGTTCGTTTGTAAGTGATGACATATCAATGTCTTCTTATATTTTGAATAGTAGGTGCAGATGTTCCTTAGTATATTTTCATGTAATGTAATTGTAAGTTATTTTGTGATAGCACAAAAATTACATCACAGACAAATTTGGAGGGTTACACCTCATAGGTGAAGCACAATAGTTACTTGAATTGTCTGCCTATTCAAAATGTATAAATAATTTTCTATCATCCACTATTTCGTCCACTTTGTTTAATATTCATGTGCGTATTTTATTTTAATTTTGCATTCTTTGTTAATAAACAACAAATTCTATAAAACATTTTTCTTTCCACAATTTAGCTATCGATCAGGTCGTTTACCTGCGCTGATTAGACGAACTATTACAAAAAATTAATTGTACAATTACTTAAACTGTCCAAATTGTAGATAATTTGTCACCATAATTAAACTGATATTTATTTTTAATTGTATATTCGTCGTGTTTGCTTAGGATTTAAAACTTCTAAACAGTTGATAATGCAGCGGCCATTTTAATTATTGTTCTCTACTCCATTTTAGCTAAGAATGAAATGGATGGTGTTTAGGTTTATAATTGTCTGTCATTTTTACCGGTTGCCATTTAAAGTTCGCGATCGTAGTATCTTTGAGTTCAACTAAGATAGAGTTATTTTTTATTAGATGAGAACATTTACTTCTGTCATAAACTGCCAGTCTGTAAGAATTTCTTACTCGAGTAAGAAATTATTTCCTCAATTCGTTATAATTTGCAATCCTTGCGTATAAATGTTAAAGTATTGTTTATAGAATAAAGTAAAGCTTCGCAAGAGCATATTTCTTACATTTTAAAATTGATACAGCTAGAAAATTATTTAGAATTCGAAGTATAGTTCATTTCTTTTAACTTTAGGATGACGTCAAATGTAGTAATGAAATGTTAGTATCTATATGTAAATGAATACCTAGAAAACTGCTTAAAGGAAGGTTACTGTCATTTAACACAAGTAGTGATGTAAGGCCGTCAGACTTCAAAACGGTGCACGCGTATGTTCTTCCATTGAAAGTTTCAATGTAACATATGCGTGCACCGTTTTGAAGTCAGACCAGCCTTATATTACTTTCAATGTAACATACATGTGTGACTTCAAAACGTGATCACGCGTATGCTACGTTGAAAAAATGTAAGTGCGTGCAGAAAAATGTGGAGCTGTTTTGAATTCGGTTCTCTAGCGAGAAGTTATAAAGTAGGTCAGATGCAAAATATGCTAAATCCGGTTTGAATTCAAAGTGCGACCACTCTGCAAATACACATGGGCCGGTTTCAATTCAAAATGTGTTCACTCTTGTGATAGGTTGAAGTAGGTTGGCAAAGTACGCAGATGGTGGTAATCTGCTATATAAGAAAATTGTTCCTAATATTAATTTAATTAGTCGAAGTTTACTGCATATATTTACATACCTACATATACAAACATGTATATAATTGATATTCAGTGATTGAAATACAAAAAAACGAGTTTGTGTGCAAAGAAATTACGGTTTTGGACTTGTTGGAAGGCGTTGCTTGGCATCAAATTTTTAAACTGCCATCACAGTCTAGTTGTTTGAGCCAAGATGATATAAAACATAACGACTGGGTGACAAAGAATATTCATCGTATTTCTTGGGATAAATCTTCAACGGCTGGAATGGTGTCATCATATATAACGCTTTATTTGAAGCAAATTATCAGACCCGGTGAAGAAGTAGGTGTGAAGGGTCTAGAAAAAAAGAAATGTATGGAAACCTACCTAATGCAAAACGTTGTAACTGATATGTTTGCACTTGGTTGTCCTAAGCTATCATAATTAAAAATCAACAATCGTTTACTATGTAACATCCATTGTTATAGACAAAGCAATAATCGTCTGCAATGTGCAAAACAAAATACTTTGTTGTTAAAAGACTGGTTTAATAATAATAAAAAACAATAGAAAGATTGTGTCTGTATTATTGTGGTTAGCAAGAAGTTTAATGCTGATGTCTGCAGAAAAACGATTAAAGTCATCAGCACGAATGAGACTGTCAACCCTGAAAGCAATTATAATTGATCAACGCAATAGCTCTTTTCTGGTTTTTCAACATTTAACAAATTGTACAGATATCTCGAAATTCGCCAAAGACAGACAAACAGACTGATTGCATCAATTTTTCATTTTCGCTTTTAAAGAATAATAAGTCGTAGTTATTAAATCGGAAGTAATGTGAAATGAAAAACATAATGCATTTTTCTTTATTGTAATTTATAAAATACTATATATATATATATATATATATATATATATATATATATATTCATATATTATATTGCAAACTTCCAGCCCCCCCACTATCGGGTGTCACTTTTTATTTCAGAGAAGGTTAATCTTCTTTTATAAACGAAACTTTATTGTTAAGCAATTTTTAAAAAAAAACACTTCAGATTTTGGTTGTGTGCAGCTGAATAAAATGGTGTTGCTAATTTATACAAAAATAGACCTCGGCTACAGAACTGATATCTCTTAATCTCAGGGTTACTTTGTTTTGTTTTGAATAGAACTTATTTGAACTGGGTTCTATATTCAAATAAGCTCGCACACAAATATATAGGAAACCAACACCTAGCACCCTCTTTCTCTGTTGGCTCAATCTAATATTTTACAAATGTAAGACAACTGTAGATGGTAATGCAGATACCTCTAAGCTGTGTTACTGTTGTCAAATAAATTTCAGTGTAAACAATGCTCCTTGAATTAAAAAATGCTTTATCTTAATTTTGAAGAGTTAATATTTTATTTAATAAACTTGAAACAATACCTTAATATCCAGATTCGTGTGTTTGTGCTTCTTTACAATTGATGCAGTGCACCTACAGGATCTCAGGTCAGTTACCTAATAACAATATTGTTTGTTTTAATATTTGGTTAAATTTTAGATGGTTTTAAGAATGAATTAATTATTTAAATCGATACTAAGGTATACTTGTACGGTATGCTGCTTCACCTTCCAGACTTGGACCAATACAAATGATACCAGCAGTGTTTTCTTCTAGCTCTACATAAATCCTATCTATGCCTCGTTGCTTTGCTAACTTTTACACCAAAACAGCTTGCTCCTAGTATCTTCAAATTTTGGTTGGACACCTTTATATATACTTTGAAATAGTGTATGTACTCTAAGCTTGTTTAACATTCGACGTTTAATCACTGTATTAATAATTTTATTTTTAGGAATAAAACCACAGCTCTCCAATAATAAGTACTATTTTTATTCAACAGTTTATCATCATCAAAATTAATTATAACCATTTCAAAGGATTAAACAACAAAAATCATATCAAAGAATAAATCAACCATCATAACATCTTTTGTCACCTAGCAACCAACACCTTACCTACTATTTTACTTTTATATAAATCAAAAATTTTAAAATCCCAATTGTACATTCAAAACCACCTTAGCTTAGTCTTCCCTACATTTTCATTGTCTTTTGATTGGTACAAACAAATATTGCATTGTATAATAATAATCAATAATATTAAAAAGCATATTTAGACAACCCTTTTATATGTTTCACCCTCGTTTAATTTTACATGCGACTGTTACTAATTTCATTTCTAAATTAAAAGTCAAACACCTTCTGGACAAGTATAATTATTGATCTACAAAGTAATATTTACTCGAAGATAAAGCATTTTGCCAATTAGCATCGTTTCTCACCTCACTAATTGTTTTGATTAAACTTGAGTCTTGTATTACGGTATATATAAAAACCATCTGTACTCCAGTTCACTCCCTCTCCCCTTTAATATATATATATATATATATATATATATATATATATATATTACTCATTTAGACCAGGGTAGAAAATTAATTAATTACATCAAATAATTTTAATCACCGTGTATAAGGAAGCTTTGGGAAAAAGTACGCGTAATTAAAACCGTGAAGCATAAAAATTTATTCGTTTCATTAGAAATAAGGGATTTAAATTATTCAATAGACGTTTTCTATAAAAAGAAGCAGAATTAAAATGCTCAACTTGTATGTAATTTAATTATTCCAAGTAAAGAAACAAATAGAAATTACGTGCAAAATTTATATTAATTAATTCAAGTTCCAAGTAACGAGTATTAAACAAAATGTACAAATAATAATTAATATTTAATTAGGATTCATTAAAAATTAAAGGGTAAAAGTCAATGCCATTCATTATTATTTTAATTGGAGTTAATTGAACCATTAGTAATATATAATAAGCATAAAAGCTTTTAAAAATCCAATAATATTCAAATCGTAGAAGTGTTATTTAAAGTATTACGATTGAACACCTGCGTATTTTTAAATGTCAAATTCTAATAAATTCGAGCTGATAAACATGAGAATTCTAGGTATATTGGAAACGGTCGGATGTTTTAACGGGAAGGCTAGATACGGGGTTATTTTACTTACGAGTCCACGTAGATAGTAAAGAATATCGATTTGTACCATTCAGACCAAGGTAGAAAAGGAAGGAGAAAATGCGTCAAGCTGAGACACTAATAATTAAAGGCGTGATTTGTGTAGCGTCACGAGGGTCACGATTGGTTGAAAATAAGAGGCCCACATGAGAGGTGTAAAAATAACATTTCTGTATAAAATTTAATTAGTTGTTCTCAGACGTTGCGTGCCGTGTGGAAAATTTCTGAGATTTAACTGGCGCGAGTGCAAATTTAGTAGAATAGCTGTGCCCGACTGTCGAAAAGGGAACGTAGAATGTGAAATTCTAGAAACTGGCCGTTATGGTGACAAAACCGACGGACAGGCTAGCCATTATATATACCCGGACTTTTCGCTCTCTTAGATTTTTGATTATTCGATGCTTTAAACAGTGCTCTCTTAGATTTTTGATTATTCGATGCTTTAAACAGTGCTCTCTTAGATTTTCAATTTTGATTTAATACTTGAAACAGTTTGCTCTTATATTTTGTGATTATTGAATACTTTAAAATAGTTTGCTCTTTACGTGCTACGATACAAGTTGTTATGCATTAGTGCACTTAGAAAAGAAGATACAAGGTAATAAAGTTTAGTTATATTTGCGAGTGTTACTGTACCAAGTATCCAAAGTTGTAGCAATAAATGAATAAACAATAGTATGCAGTTTTGGGTATAGTCTGAAAGAAGTATGAATTTCTTTGCTATTTTTCGGGGGTGTTAATAATTAAATGATTAGTAAACGTGATTGGGTCCACAAAACAAGATTCAGATATACATAGATGAGTTCCTGAAAAGCCCTGAAACAATTTTAGATGAATGGTGGTGTAGAAAATTTTTTAAAGGCGACCAGTAATTACGAGGAACTAAACATAACCCAGTTGGAATGGTGAAATTAACAAGGACGATGTACATTGAAGCTACGAGTGCAGTAACCTTCAGGTAAATTATACAATTTTGTTCGAATTTTTATGTTTTGGTGTGTGTTGAATAACTTTATAATTTGTTTGCTAAAAAAAATGGACAGTAGTGAATTTGTACAAACAACAAAATTTTTAATTTTAAAGTGAAATTTTCTTGTTTAAGTAAAAAGGAGTATTTAGCAGTTTAAGTTCTTGATTATGATGAAAATTGGGGTCTGTCTTTGAGCTCAATTAGACTAACCTGTTTAATTAACGTCAAGGGATGGGAGATGCTCCCTTTTATTCAGACTTAGGTCTGCACATATTGTTAAATTAATTAGTAGGCATCCTACAAGGACTTTAATTCTGGATGCAAATTAAAATGATGACAAATTTAATCTTGAAATTTTATGATAATGAAATTTATGCTACAATTTAATTTGGAAATTTTAATGTATTATGAATATTGATGTAAATAGAGTTAACGTTGATGTTTGTGGTAGGAATGTGTTTTTTTTTATGAATGAGGATGACAGTTTTAACTAGGTGAGCAGCCGAGGCGGAAAGAGTAAAGAGGCGATTATCAGAAGAGAATCACAGCAAATCGTAACGCCCAAAAGTGAGGCTCGAGTTCAAAATAAAATTTTTGTGATTTTATTCCAGGAAACTGGCAAGGCTTTTTGTACATTTCACAGCAAACATGACGCCCAATCTGTGGGGCTCGATTTGAAAACCTTAGTTTAAGATTAATGGTGAGGTTTCACAGCAATATATATATATATATATATATATATATAAGTAGTATAACTATGGAGAAGCTGGGCAGCCCTTTTTAAAGGGTCATAAATATCTTGTAAAGGGTGTGTGTATTGTGGAAAAGAGAAGTATGTATGTGTGAAGGTCATGTATGTGTAGGTGTGTGTGTGTGTTAGTATTAGTTAGGTTTGAGGATAACGATAGTATGGCTATGGAGAAGCTGGCCGGCCCTTTTTAAAAGGATAATAAATATCTTGTAAAGGGTGTGCGTATTATGTAAAAGAGAGGTATGTATGTGCAGGTGTGTGCGTGTAGGGTGTAGGGTATGTATGGTTTGTCGGTGATGTTAACGTGGAAGTCGTGCCGCCCTCGTGATAAAAGTGTGTGTGTAGATATCGATCGGGGGGGCGGTGTTGTTGTTGTTTTATTTTCGAAAAGAAAGGTATGTATCGTTATGTGTATAGGTGTGTAGGGGGGGGGGGCGTGCGTGTTTTAGTCTAAGACGAAATATCGTAAGGGGCGCGCAAGTGGTGCGAACGTGTTTTTGTTTTAAGAGCGTGTTTTCGGGATTATCTCATCGGACACGTGCAAGACGTTTCAAGTAATCTTTTAATAATTTGAAAAATGTTACGCTCGATGTGTCGTAGGCAATTATGATGAAGTATAAGAAGAATAAGGCTGGGGGGAAATAACCGCAAGGTTTTTATTACAGGTGTCAATAAGAAAAAATTGCGTGCTGCATTTGTATTTGAAAAAAAATTTCTCCCCTACTACGAATAATAGTTTCGTCGTCTTGGTAAAAAGAATATCCAAAATATTTTTCTATTTATTATTGTGTAATTATTCGAACGGTAAACATCGTGTGTCGAAAGTGTAAAAAATGTCTCAAGCTTCGGACGAATTAAAAATTCCAGACGCTCCTACCTCAACGCGTGCAATTTTAAAACAATTGAAAAGTGCTTGCAACGTAGGTCGAAAACGTCACTACGAATCGATGCTGCTAAATCTGAAATGTAATCAGATCGTTTCTAATGCAAAAAGCAAGCGTGATAGGGCGATCAGAGGGGCAGGTATTAGTAAAAAGAATGGATCCGGCGATAATACTAGTGCGAAGGACGACGACGAGGGTTATGCGAACGACGTCGAAGAAGAATGTCAAAAGACGTAGAACGTCGAACAATATCGTGTGGGTCGATTTGAAATCGGCTTTCGCCCGCAGGATACGTTTGAGTGCTGTGGTCAATTTATATCACATAGATCCCATGCAATTTTTAGAAGATGCATTCGCCCTAATAGAGCGACGTTTGAAAAAATGTTTGAGAAAATTCGGCTCTCTTAAAATTAATTTCGTGTTTAACGGTGAATACGTAAAGCCCAACGCATCAACATCATCATCATCTTCAGAAGCCGTGGATACATCGTCATCATCATCGTCGTCATCGCTCAGACATTTTACTACTAAAAATTATAAAATTTTAAAAATTGAAGACTTTCAAACTCAAGTTAAGCCCGAAGCCATTCAGGAATTGAACAATAAACTGGGCGAATATACCGAAAAGCAGAGCGGGTTAGCTCTTTCGAGAATATTAAATTTAGGCGTCAATATAAATCATGCAGGAACATATAGTATGCATTCTTAAGGAAGGGGGATAAGAAAATTGTCTACGAGATGATATGTTTATTTTTAATCATATACGTTTGTAATATAGAAGAAGAATGTTGACGGTCGAGGATCTTACGAAATTACCGCTCGAGTATATCGAGAGGCATGCAAGTAAAGACGTCGCCAGAAATTTCGATAAATTACCGGAGTATTTGCAAAAACAATTATGGACGCATCGCTATTGTTTAGCGCATGGCTTTCAATCGTCGTCGCATGCAGATCAGATAGATGGACCTCCTCTGCAAATAAAATCGTGTCCTGAATGCGCATGTTCTACCCCATATGCACGCGCGCACAACAACAACAACACATCGCAGCCCTGCAATAAAAACCTATGAATGCAATTAAAAATGCTCATTGTTCGAAATGACTCCTAAAGGACCGCCCGCAGCCGTCGCAGCATATCTCGCCTACTCTTTAATATGTAATAATTACCTATACATATTTAAACCGAGCGTGCCCTCCTGGCAAAGAAATCCGGTTCTCGTAGATCCTCCGAATGCATTCGTATGTTTCGAGGTTGTTGAAAATAAAGACGTTTTGGCATTGTCGAAGTCCGAGTCGTCACAACAACAAATAAGATGCTCTCGATCTAAAGATTGGAAACGTATGAAATTAATTACCATGCAGCTGCAACAGCAATGGCAGCAGCAGCAACAGAACCATTCGGAAGAGGTTCCCTTATCGCCATCATCAGAGACGTCGTCGTCGTCGTCGTCGTCATCGTCCGCGGTATCGAGAGACCTTTTAATTTATAAAAGTTATCTAGGAGGAGGAGGACGCCTTCAACGACGACGAGAAATAGAAAACGTAGATGGATCCGGCGACGGCGAGGACGGCAACGACGACGACGATGACGACGGTGCCGAATGGTTGAACAATGGATGCGCGGGCGATTGTGTCGGAGACGGAGTTGGCATCGATCCTTTTCTGATGTTTAAAATAAGATTTAAATATAATAGCAGTTTTACGGAGACCGAATGGTACGTCATGCCATGGAATCATAAACGAATCGCCTTCGAAAGAGAAAGAGAGAGCGAGAAAAAAAAAGATCGAGAATTTGATAGTTCAGATGGTATATGGACGTATTTAGAACACATCGTACTTATGCAATTAATAGGAGCGTGGGCATACTACATCTATTACAAATATAAAAATAAACTATGCGCGCATGAGCAACATCGTTTGCGCTCGAACGAAAACCTACGCATGCAAAATAATTTTCAGTTCTAACCGGGAGGTATCTTCGTTCAGGGTGTGTATGTGCGCGTGAAATTTTGCACTTAATTAAATAGCAATTATGGTGAAGTATATTCAAGACGAAAATAATCATACAAGTGGTGACGACAGTCAAGTATTTTTAAATAACGATGATGATGACGTAATTTCGTCATCATCATCATCATCTACGTGTGCAGTATCTGGATCGCCGCAAGTTTTCTCGGGTATTCATGTCTACGATAACGATCAGGCGATGGATCCTCTAATATGTAGCACCGAATACCGATTGAATTCCTCGAAGGAGAATGCGCAATGGTGCGCTCACGGTCATACGATCGAAGTGGGCTTAACCAAACGAAAGAGCAATATGGATTTTAGCCCTGTTATCAGACTTATATGCCCCAACAGATTTTGTAAAGAAGGCGAATTGCAAATGGACGAAAACGAGTGGAAAGATTTGTCGTCTATCAATATCGAACATAAATTTAGAAAATTTTTTTCCAACCGCTCGGATACTGCCAAGGTTGCATCTGCAGGCGCTACCGCCGCCTCCGTAGTCGCGGACGTATGGCACTGGAGGCGTGAAATGCATCAGACGATCGACGGATACTTGGAAGTGGAATTTAAAGACGAATACGAGTCCATTCATAGAGTCGAGGTGCAAAAAACTGCTGCGGCTCTCGCCGCATTAGAATCAACAACAACAGGATCCGGATACAATGTTACGCGAATTTCTCTCTCCCGCGAAGAATTTGCAAAAGTGTTTACTCTAGCGCCTCTTATAATGCTCAAATTAGAAATATTGAAAGGACAAGATTTTCAAGAGTTCTACGATAGAAATATAGAGTGCGTCGCCACTTGCCTTCTCGAAGAGTTCGGAGCTTACGCGTATAACAGGTGCAAGAGTAGCAGCGGCGACGGCGACGACGATGGAGGTGAAGGCGTCCCCCTCCTCGAGGATGCTGGACTTTATTCGAACGTGCAGGATCAAATCTTATGTCGAGTCGAGATGATAAGCGAATACGTATTTGAAAATCCATCCCTAAGTACCCTAAACGTTCTTTACGACATCAACAGACTCGGCTTATTAGAAATCACGCGCCATTTCCCTCACAAAATTGTCGATGACGTATTATATTTATATCAAAAGAATTTAAATGTCGAAATGAAACCTTTGTATTTTAAAGATAGTGTATGATCCTTTTTGTAAATAAAATTTATTCTGTATGCAGTTATTTTTTTATATATATATTTAAATTGTTACGTTATTGCAGGAGAGATGTTAGTCAATGTTGGTACACGGGGGTGAAGGGTTGTTCAACAACCTCTTAAATAAATTGCCCTTCGAACTGCACCTTCCTGGTCATAACTTCTGCGGGCCCGGAACCAGGCTACAAGAGCGTTTAAACCGCGGAGACAAAGGTATCAATCCTCTAGACGAAGCGTGCAAGCAGCACGACATCGCGTATTCGCATCACAAAGACGTGGAGCGCAGGCACGAGGTCGACAAGGTCTTGCAAGAAGCGGCTTGGCGGCGAGTCAAGGCCAAAGATTCTAAGTGGTCCGAGAAGCTCGCAGCGTTGGGCGTAACGGCTGCAATGAAAGCGAAACGCAAACTAGGAATGGGAATAGACAAGAAAATGGCTGTGAAACTGGATCGTCGACAGCGAGGACGACGACGACGACAAAAACGACGACGTCGAGTACGTCGATGCTCGGGTAAATTCAAAGACAATAACGGCAACGTCGACAGAAAATGCTCCTTCAGAAGCGGTCTTATAAGTAAAATATCTAAAGAAATCAGAAAACAAAGCATCAAGAGTAAAGGACACGGAGATGCTTCGCATAATCGTCTCATTTCGAGCGCGATGAATGCCGCAAAAATTATAGTCAACAGGATGGGAGGTCGTTTGAAAATTAAAGTACCGTGCATAATACCGGTGCCCAAGCGAGGAGGCTTATTGCCCTTGATTCCGATATTTGCGGGTCTTTCGGCGCTCGGAGCACTGGCCGGCGGAGCGTCGAGCGTTGCAAACGCCATCAATTCGGCCAAAAATGCAAAGAGGTATTTCGACGAGAACGCGCGTCACAACAGAGCCATGGAAGAGAAAAAAGTCGGCAGCGGATTGTATTTAAAGCCTCACAAGAAAGGTAGCGCCTTGTACTTATACGGGGGATTCAAAAAACGGATGACTTCGACGGTGCCGAGGAATGCTAAGCTCGCCACCACCACCACCACCACCACCACCACCCTTACACCTCCCATGCGCGCATTGACCGATCTCGATCTGCACAAATATGCTAAAGGTGTTCCGTATTTTAGAGGCGTGTACATGCGAGACGAGTTGCCGCTAAAAAGACGCGACGGAAGCTTAGCACCGCCGTGGCAAAACGAAAGTGGTATTATAAATTTAGACGATGGATCCGGTCCGGGCACGCATTGGGTCGGTTATAAAAAAAGGGCCAATACGGTGATATACTTCGATAGTTTCGGAGACCTGAGGCCTCCCGAGGAAGTCTTAAGATATTTTCACGGTAGCGATATATATTATAACGTGGAAAGGGAGCAAGATTTTAACACGATCGTGTGTGGTCATTTAGTGTTGAAATTTTTACATAAAAGAACCATAATGCCCTCGGAGCGCTACAGTCATGTCTAGGACATTCACGATATTCGGGTATGGAAATACCATCAGCAGCGGTACGCTATACCCACCTGTGAGACTGAACGATGGCGGCACGTACACCTGCGGCTTGGTGGGTCTTTACACGTGCAACACCGTTCGAAATATTTACGAGGGAAATAATAAGTTCTATTACGATAAAGAAATCACCATCGACGAGGGATGCTACGAAATAGACGAACTAAACACGTTCCTGAGAAAAAAGATATTGGAGTCGGCTAAAGCCAACAAAGAAATTAATTCGTCCGTAACTTTGGGCGACGAAGGATTGGTCGACGGCTTGTTTTCTTTAAGAGCTAATAATAATACCCTAAAGTGCGA
>JARFIW010001643.1:0-215542 GCA_036346225.1 Platerodrilus igneus | reverse complement strand
GATTAAGAAAACAGGCTTGCTTTAGTATATATTGATAGTGTTACTGCAAGTTTGGTTATTTGAGAATCAACCATCGACCAGAACGCAGCACTATGGCTTACATCCTGGATATTCAAGGTTTCCAATTCAAAAGCAGTCAGTTCTTTATAAAGGAAATAGCTATTTTGAATGTAAAAAATAATAAAGTGTGGCACGAAATATTGGTTCTGCCTTTAGAATCCACCCACTTGAACGAAAATTTCAAGAAACATAACGCATGGCTCTTGAAATATCTGCATGGACCTAGTTGGGAAACCCAGTCGACCAGTGCGCTGTCGTCATTACACTTAACTTCATATTTAGAAAAGACAATCACGCCAAGTGCCGCAGTGTACATAAAGCGCTTACAAAAACGAAATATCGTATCCAGATATTTACAGCAGAACCATATTGAAAATATTGAAGAATTTAACGTTTCGAATTTGAAAACGTTAAGGATTGACCGTGGAGGATTTGGTCCTTGTCTTATGCATATAGATAACCATTTAGCATGCGCTAAACAAAACCTTTTATTTATTCAAAATGCATTGTAATATATTTAAGTGTAATAAATTTTTTTGGCTACTTGGTTTTATTATATAAAATTCAACAAAAACAAAATATTGGTAACAAATAAATAGGTAAAAAATGAAGCTAGAAATATAAAAGTAATTGAAAAACTAACCCTTATCAGAGTAAAAAAACTGTTGGAAATTACAACTCACAAACGCAAGCACTTACCGCACAAACTAGGAAAAACACTATAGGCATACCACGTGTTCCTTTTGAATATATACTAAAACTAGAGCCGATAATTGCTGCCTGGAGCGATTACGCGGTTAATAGTATTTATGGAAAGTTGTATGGGAATTTTTTTAAATGAGTAGTATGGCCGGCGGCAATTTTTAATTCCAGTAAATACAATTAAACATTACTTCTAGTAAAGAAAACAAAGATTCATTTTCAAAGTATTTACAAAACTGACCTCGGATTAGTAATTATAGCTAGGTCGTTAGACAAGGTTAAAATTAGCTTATATGTGAATTTCATTAATAAATCGTTAATTTAATAGCAGTGAATCGTATGATCTTCAGTGTTGCATTGTTTAGTCGATGACGTCTGACTATTAATTGTGAAAGGTAGTTTCCTACAATTCTAGTTAATATATGGGAATACGCATTCTATAATTTAATTTAAATATCGAGCTTGTCGGTATTTAAACAATAATTATAGTCACCTCCTTCCTACTTTAAACATTAATTAACCGCAGATATAAATAATACGATCAATTTGAAAGTTGTATGGAGTGACGTGGAGTGATGTAGAGGGATGTGGAGTGATGTGGAAGGATGTGGAGGTGGAGTGATGTGGAGTAATGTGGAGGGATGTGAAGTGATGTGGAGGAATGTGGAGTGACATGGAGAGTTGGGTGTATGGTATTGTAGTCTGTAAAGTGTTGGCTGACTAACAACGCGTACCAGCTGTAATTATTATAGTTAATAAATTTTATAAACCTATTCTATGCGTTTTATCAAGTTTCCCTTCAAAGGTTTAAATTCATTTTAAAGTATTGAGAAAAATATGTAAGTAATTGTTTGTCTTTAGCTCTTATAAGAGTTGATCTTATTCTGAAAAAGCACTGGAATTAGAATCCGCGCACTACTTTTATACAAATACTAATAAGTTTGATATTAGGCAGAAGGGTACAATTCTCCCGAGGGTTGCTTCGATTTAAAAATTCCTAAATATTTGAGTTCCCCAGAAAGATCTAGACCAAACTTATGTATCATACCCTAAAACGGTTTGGACAACTCCCTAAAGTCAAGGGTGTAACTCGGCAAGGGGTGGTTTGATTTAAACAATTCAAACAATCTTAGATTGTCCAGAAAATTCTTGATCAGGTTAAAGTGGTTAGTCGAAGTAAACTTTTACCTAGGTTAGACATGAATGCAATGGGCAAAAACTCTAGTACGGGGCTTTAGCAGGGTGTAACTTTGTAAAGGGTAGTCCGATTTTAAAATTTTAAACAGGATTAGATTTCTCGGGAAATTAGGGTTTAGATCCAACTAACAGATCACCAAAAAACCCTCCGGCAATCGCGCCCTGGATCAATGAGCAAAAACTGGTCTGACTCGACATCAACATACTACACTAGACATAATGCATCAACGCGTAACAAGAATGCGTTCAAAGATATCTCGCCACCAACAGAAAATTTCAATTCCCACTTAGACACTAACCGACCGTAACTTGGAATAGAATTTGAAATAGGAGTAGACATTGCTATAGGTAATACGTCCGGAGGTTGTGTAGCAGAAGGGTGTTTTTAAAAAACCGCAAGAAGGGTGCGAAGGAGCAGTACAACCCATGGGTACGGGCAGACATGTAGAAAGATTGAACTGACCATGCCTAGCTCAATAACAGATACCAACAACTGTCGCTGTTTGTACTCTTTCGCGTCAGAAGCATCATTCATCCGGTTAATTCTATCTTCTAAAGGTATAGTGAGGGAAGTAATACGTTTGCTGTCCGGTGTAGAAAAATTTTCGCATTTAACGCTCAACATAGCTAAACCTTCACTTACCGAGTGGTAATCTATTTGAAAATCGAGTTCAGATATAATAGGGTCTATGTTTTCACAAGATTCTGATTTTAAAATTTTTCTTAGAGGTTTTCTAAGTTCGCTTACAGATAACTCAGCATCGAACCCATTAAAGCTAACCTTATACTTGAGTTTATATATACTAGTTTCATGCAAAATTTAATTATTATATACAGTATACATATATTATCGTTAAGAGTAATAAGTAGTCGATAACCACCCTCGGTTTAAATTTGAATCAATTGGCTTATTCCTACTGCTGTTTAAATTACATAAACCCAGAACAATTTAGGTGTATCTACAGAAAAATTCGAGACGAAATGTTGAGTAAAAATAAAGGTGTCTAGAAAGACGAGGACAAACTCTTAAGTAATGTAGCAATTTTATTTTCCACCTAATATATATATCTGTATAATCAATCCTTTTATTAAATATTAAATAATATAATACATTATAATGTTATCCAATCCACTTAATTTAATAACATCGATTGTCCAATAAAGAACTAGTATTTAGTTCATGTTAAAAGTTAAATTCTACGGAGACAATATAAAAGCTTTAGTTTGGTATCCTTCCTATAGCCCCCTCTACCCAATAACTGCAAGGTAACTTTGTTATCGGGCAGCAACAAGCTCGGCCGGCACTTCTAACACAGCTGGGGTTCAAGCAGGTCGAAAGTTGTTCTTAGGAGCGATGTCCGTCATTGATTTTTGCTGTTGGAAGCGTGCACGATGGAAGATTGCACGTGTATGCTATCTTCATAAATTGTTTTGGATGGTCCATTTTTGTGTTGAAACCAGTCGTGAAGAACGATGAAGTTTTTGTTAAAAAGACCATTAGGAACATGTAACTTTGGGAATAATTAAATTTAAATTTAATTTATATTGCAACGTAAATTATAAATAAAAAAAACTTTTCTGAATGGTATTCATGCGAAATTGATGGAAAACAATTCTATCCTTGTATAATATGGAATCACATTTATAATTTATTCAAGTTAATTACAAACAACATTTGCTTTCTTGTGGTGTGAATTACGCCTGGAACATCTGTAAATTGAAACGCAGATAATGGAAGCCAAGTGACGTGTTTTCAGTATGCAGCGCAGCTGTTTGTTTGGAATGGAATTTTCCGTTGTTAATACATACGTCAGCATTCAAGCAAGTATTTAGGTGCAATTTGGAGTTCTGGTATGTACAAAATTATATTCGTATGTTGTTTGAACTGTCGACGTAGAAACGAGATAAATTTTATTTTAACCGACTTGTGTTAACTTTGAACAGGTCAAGGACAGACCTCAATTATATTTTTCGTAGTCATACGATATGAATCTGTAATTTGTTCCTACAAATTCTTTTATTAACTCAATGAAACATCAGAAGATGTCACTACTAATTAGATAAAGTAAATTCTTAAAACTTTGAACCTTTAGAAATTAAATTTCTACATTTGATATTTTATGAACAATTATCTGTAATTATTTACTGTGAAATTAAGGTAAATTTACCATAATTAACTCTTTCTATAAATAAGCAATTTTATGCTTTGTCAATCTGTTATATAAACATCATTAAATAGTAATTGGTACGGATATATTCAGTACCATTGTAATTAACTCTTCCTAATTTAAATTAACTTACAAAGGAAGACATATTTTTTGTAAAAAATTACTTTATTGGATACCAAAAAGAATAGATTCTTATTTTCGGACTAAAGACTATCTTTTATTTAAGAGGAATGAAAATCGATTCTGATTGTATTTAATTATTTTTGAGTTTGAATGCACAAACAGCGCTTTTCCTTGTTTAATTTGTTCACAGGTGCAGTGCAGGATTGCTAAGGTCAAGGTCGAGCCATAAGGTAAGATACTTTAAAGATTAGGAGGTCTTTAAAAATTATATAGCGGTTATAGAAAAAAGGTTTCCGCATTAGCCTTGTACAAGGGACTTGTATTAGGTCTTCTCAGTATAAAAAAATACGGTGGCGCCTTATTTTTATTGTTAGTGGTTGCAATTACACCCCGACCCACAGCTCATTCTCTACCCAGAGCATATAGTTCGACTAGCCGCTTTGCCTTTGAGATTTCCTCAACTTAGAGCCACCTTCCATCTTAATTTGCCGTGGGCTCCATTTCTAATTATCGGAATTTCTCGTTAAACTAAATCGGAATACAAAAGGCTATAAATGGCGCCCAACGTGGGGCTCGATTGCTGTACCAATTGTATAAGCACATAAAGTATAGGCTTCGATTGACTTTGGTTGTTTGCACTTGTGATTCGTAACTCATTTACCCTCAGATTGGTTTAGTCTATTGATGTTGTTGTTTAATTGAGTTTAATTTGTAATTAGTTAGTTAGTCTATCCCATGATGGCTGAGACGTATCAAGTAGTTTATTTGCATAAAGATAAGTTGGATTATGAATTGAAAATTCGTGAAGTGTTAGCAGCAGACCGATGCAGGATAAGAGGAAAATGTTAGGCCGATTATTAGCCAAAGAAACAACATTACCTGATTTTATTTGTCAATTAGCTCTAACGGAAATTGATAGTATGTCAACATTAATAAAGTTGTGTAAGAAATTAGAAGAAGCTTTCTTATATGGTAAAATTGTTTGATAGGAATATTATTGTTCTTTAGTCGCAGCTTGTAGTATTTCAGTGAATAATAATTCACAGTGTAGTTGATAATAGTGATTTGTATTTAGGTTTTTCTTCCATTTGTATTAGCTACAATAGTTGTTTGATAAATTTTTATAGTAGAGATGATAGATGTTTATAATTTGGTACACTGGTTTTACTGTCGGTAAACCGTTTCAAGATTGCTTTTGTGCATAGGCACGTTTTGTTTTGATATAATTTATTTTGATAGCAATTTTGATTTATTTATATCCGCATTGCAACGCAGTATGTTAATTGGTTGTAAGTCTAAGTGAAACTTGTCGTCGTGGTTGGTCGGATTAGCAGTATGTCAGTCTAGACGAGACTTAGGAAAAGTCGGTCGCTCAGCATTACATTAGTCTAAACGAGACTCGAGGTAAGTTGTCACTCTAGCAATTTTGGCATCACTATTTTTGAGATTGGTGATGAGGTTATAATTTTTTGTTTATAAGTCTAGGTGAGACTCACAGAGGAGTTTGTCACCCTAGCAAGTTTATGCGTTGTGAAGTACTTTTGTCTATTTTGACAGTTTGATTATGAGTAGTGTAAGAGTGTACTAGAACATTAATTTATTGTTATCCTAGATGGAAGGTTGAGAGTAATCTAAATTATAAATTTATTATGTTTAAAATTGTCATTGTCTGCGAATTTAAAAGAGAAGGTGTTCTTAAGGTTTGAAGTTCATTGGTTTAATGTTTGAAGTCATGTTGATAGTTTAGTTGAGATCAAGTTAGATAATGTGGATCCCTGGTATGTGTCTCTTCGAGAGAAAATTTTAGCTTCACCTGATGATTACCCACAATGGAAGGTCAAAGATAATTATGTATTTAAATTTCTTTCATCAAATTTACCACTCGTCGAATGTAAGGAATGGAAATATTTAGTCCCTAGATCACAGGAGGAAGAGGTTATTCGGATAAATTATGACCCTTCAGTGGCCGGTCATTTTGGTTTTTAAAACATTGGCACGCATACAAGAGAGTTTTTATTGGCCAAAATGCGTAATGATGTGTTGAAATTTTGTAAAATTGTTTAACGTGTGGTGCACAGAAGGCATTGAATAGAGGACCCTTGGTTTAATGGGAAAGGAAAAGAAGTGAAGTTCCCTTTCAGATTATCGCTATAGACCTCATGGGCTCATTTCCACGGTCCAAGGTTGGACACAAATGGTTATTAGTTATTGGTGATTGGTTCTCGAAATTTACGTTATTGTTTCCGTTACGTAGTGCAAAAGCGCATATAATAGAACGTGTATTGGAGGAAAAGTTTTTAGTTTATGGTGTTCCCAAATATATTATTTGTGACAATGGCTCACAATTTAGTGGTAGAAATTTCAAGGCAGTATGTAAAAAATATGACGTTCAAAAAATTTGGTTTAATGCAGTTTACTCTCCCCAGCTGTGTTTTTGTAGAAAGGATAAATAGAACTGTCGGAACAGCTATACGTTCGTATATTAAAGAACATGATACTTGGGACATAGAGTTACCCCAAATTCAGTATGCGATTAATTCTGCAAAACATCATGCCACTGGTTATTCGCCAAATTTCTTAGTTTTTGGTAGACATGTTCCTGTGTCTGGAAAATTTTATGGTCTTGATGTGGAACCCTCAGTTGATATTGATTTTATTTCTAGTGATAGACCTTCGTATGTGTCAGATCATCAAGGACTATTTGATATTTTTATAGACGTACAGAAAAGGTTACATTTAGCTTACATGCAGTCTAGTAATTCGTATAATTTAAGGAGACGTAACATTTCTTTCGAAGTAGGTGACAAGGTTTGGAGGTCAAATAAAGTTCTTTCGAAAGCAAGTGATAAGTTTACAGCTAAGCTTGCGCCAAAATATGTTTTGAGCATTGTTAAAAGAAGGTTTCGAATTTAATTTATGAATTGATTAATGAAAATGGTTCAAGGGCAGGCAGATGGCATGTTAAGGACTTAAAACCTTATTCAGAGTTCAGTGGTGATATTGAAAATGAGAACGTTTCTGAACATTAATTAGTGTTGTTGATATATTTAATGGTTGATAGTAGGAATTATTTCTGTCTTATCTTTTAGTTAAGGATTTAAATATTGTATTGGAATACTGTTTGGTAGTCTAAAAATTTTAGATGTTGGATAAGAAGTATAAAAAGAATTTTTGTAGTGCAGTAAGGTTGATACTAGACTGTGCTGATATTGTTAGTTGCAAGTTATTCATTTGAGTCAAGATAAAAAGTTACATGTTTCCGTTTGTCAAATGATTTCATTTGTCGTATGATTCTCTAGTTCAAGGTTATAAAGGAATGTTTAGGTATTTTTATGATTAAAGTGGTTGATAAATAAAGTTGTATATATTTGGTTATTATTTTCTTTTGGATTTATGATTAAAGTGTTTGATTATGGATATTGCGTGAGATAGCAATGTTCTATGTTTGATTATGGATATTGCGTGAGATAGCAATGTTCTATGTTTATTTATGAATATTGCGTGAGATAGCAATGTTCTATGTTTAATTATGAATATTGCGTGAGATAGCAATGTTCTATGTTTGATTATGGATATTGCGTGAGATAGCAATGTTCTATGTTTAATATGAATATTGTGTGAGATAGCAATGTTCTATTTTGTTCATTCATGCGTGAGTGAGATTTGTGAGGAGTAAGACGTGGTGACGTTTTACTTGTCTCTTCTGGGAAAGAGATATTTCTACATTTTGGTTGCATATACATGCGGTAGATTGTTGAACGTTAGTGATTTCAAGACATGGTTGCCGTTTTGAAGTTATGTTTGTCGTGGATCTCAAAAGTAGTGAGAGTCCTTTTCTTCTTTTGTAAATATGTAAATTACGGTTAATATAGTAAAAATATGTTTGTCATGATAATTTGATATTTTCATTAAGGAATCATAATACGGCAGTATTATATGTTTTGTTGTTTAAGTTTCGAGTATAAATGAGTGATATAATAACCCCGAATATGATTAAACGATAATGACACCCTACCGATTAAGACTTCTTGAATTTGTCCCCTTGTGGCGTATAGTACGCGTAGTTACTCGTCACTCATTTTTAATTATGTTGTACCTTAAGTGGTAATTTTTGTTTTATTTTGTAAAAATTAATAGTAATAAGTTGTGAATATGTAACAATAAATTCAAAAAAAATTCTTCGTATTTATTCCAGAATTTTTTCTCTTAGAAAGAGGCAGTGTAGCAATTTTATTTTCCACCTAATATATATATCTGTATAATCAATCCTTTTATTAAATATTAAATAATATAATACATTATAATGTTATCCAATCCACTTAATTTAATAACATCGATTGTTCAATAAAGAACTAGTATTTAGTTCATGTTAAAAGTTAAATTCTACGGAGACAATATAAAAGCTTTTGTTTGGTATCCTTCCTATAGCCCCCTCTACCCAATAACTGCAAGGTAACTTTGTTATCGGGCAGCAACAAGCTCGGCCGGCACTTCTAACACAGCTGGGGTTCAAGCAGGTCGAAAGTTGTTCTTAGGAGCGATGTCCGTCATTGATTTTTGCTGTTGGAAGCGTGCACGATGGAAGATTGCACGTGTATGCTATCTTCATAAATTGTTTTGGATGGTCCATTTTTGTGTTGAAACCAGTCGTGAAGAACGATGAAGTTTTTGTTAAAAAGATCATTAGGAACATGTAACTTTGGGAATAATTAAATTTAAATTTAATTTATATTGCAACGTAAATTATAAATAAAAAAAACTTTTCTGAATGGTATTCATGCGAAATTGATGGAAAACAATTCTATCCTTGTATAATATGGAATCACATTTATAATTTATTCAAGTTAATTACAAACAACATTTGCTTTCTTGTGGTGTGAATTACGCCTGGAACATCTGTAAATTGAAACGCAGATAATGGAAGCCAAGTGACGTGTTTTTCAGTATGCAGCGCAGCTGTTTGTTTGGAATGGAATTTTCCGTTGTTAATACATACGTCAGCATTCAAGCAAGTATTTAGGTGCAATTTGGAGTTCTGGTATGTACAAAATTATATTCGTATGTTGTTTGAACTGTCGACGTAGAAACGAGATAAATTTTATTTTAACCGACTTGTGTTAACTTTGAACAGGTCAAGGACAGACCTCAATTATATTTTTCGTAGTCATACGATATGAATCTGTAATTTGTTCCTACAAATTCTTTTATTAACTCAATGAAACATCAGAAGATGTCACTACTAATTAGATAAAGTAAATTCTTAAAACTTTGAACCTTTAGAAATTAAATTTCTACATTTGATATTTTATGAACAATTATCTGTAATTATTTACTGTGAAATTAAGGTAAATTTACCATAATTAACTCTTTTATAAATAAGCAATTTTATGCTTTGTCAATCTGTTATATAAACTTCATTAAATAGTAATTGGTACGGATATATTCAGTACCATTGTAATTAACTCTTCTAATTTAAATTAACTTACAAAGGAAGACATATTTTTGTAAAAATTACTTTATTGGATACCAAAAGAATAGATTCTTATTTTCGGACTAAAGACTATCTTTTATTTAAGAGGAATGAAAATCGATTCTGATTGTATTTAATTATTTTTGAGTTTGAATGCACAAACAGTGCTTTTCTTTGTTTAATTTGTTCACAGGTGCAGTGCAGGATTGCTAAGGTCAAGGTCGAGCCATAAGGTAAGATACTTTAAAGATTAGGAGGTCTTTAAAAATTATATAGCGGTTATAGAAAAAAAGGTTTCCGCATTAGCCTTGTACAAGGGACTTGTATTAGGTCTTCTCAGTATAAAAAAATACGGTGGCGCCTTATTTTTATTGTTAGTGGTTGCAATTACACCCCGACCCACAGCTCATTCTCTACCCAGAGCATATAGTTCGACTAGCCGCTTTGCCTTTGAGATTTCCTCAACTTAGAGCCACCTTCCATCTTAATTTGCCGTGGGCTCCATTTCTAATTATCGGAATTTCTCGTTAAACTAAATCGGAATACAAAAGGCTATAGTAAAATGAGTATTTTTAGAAATCTAGCAAAGCATTTCATACGACAAATAGGTTTTGAAAACCGAGCCACACGTTGGGTATGCCAAAATTTATGTTATGGTATTCCGTGCAAACACGACAGAAAACAGCAGTCAGTAAAGAGAATTGTTTTTACCGAATACCGCAACGAAACAGGGATAAAATTGTAGAATCAAAATCAAAAAGAATTAAGTTTCGGGCTTGCCCAAAATGTCGCAGAGTCGAGCGGGTCCTACAGAAAGAACACATTGGAAACCTCGGTAAACCGATTTATTATAGACCTTAATAAACATAGTTCCAAAATGGATATTTACAAAACAATAAAAAACCAATAATCGTCCTGTCACAACGTAAGTTAAACAACCCTTCAATTTGCATGTTACATAACATAAAAATATAAACTTGCAAGCAAATAGAAAATCTCAGAGTTTACACAATATATACATACATGCCTAATTTTTCAAACCCTAATTATGTACAAAAGAAAATTAGACAAAAACTTTACAGTAATTTTACCTACACGAAAAGAAATATACATAATTTATACATTGTGCTTTGTGAAGTGCACCTCAAGAAATCACTAAACTTCTATAACTTAACCCTACTTAAATAAACAGGGTGTTCACTTACTCTAATTTAGAATTTGTTGATATTAACAGAAATGTACAAAGAAATGGTAACAATAACTAATGCTCTAACGTAGCTTTGGTTTATTTGTATAATCGTTCGTGCATTGTGACTGTGCATTCGGTAATGTACAGTCTGCAATCTTTCAAAACCGCAACACAAGTAAAATAAGCAGAAAAGAACTGTACCTTTCACCAGGTTGTCTGTCTCTCTGGTACCATTTACAGGATTCGGAACATGTAAGCTGTTTTGTCGCTGGATTGAACACTGACTAAACTAATTTAAATGAGTTAGCACAGAAAGCAATTTAAAATCGTGACTCACAACATCTTTTTCGCTAAAAGCATGATATATCCAATGTACCGCTTTTAAAGCAATGTCTGTATATATAAAGGAAAGCACCACGCACGGGGCAAGATGTTTGGCATTCAAAAGTATGATTAAATGTAAAGAATTCTTAGACAGCACATGCAAAGGTATATTGCAGCTGCCAAGCACAGCTTGCAAACAAGGAGATAACGGCTCCCAAGAATTTTTAACAAAGGAGACAGTCTTATTGCTTTGGATACCTGCACAGCTGCGAGACAAAGCATACCGCTTGATGGAAGTATAAACTTGGTATAGATAACAAACCCATTCTAAGTGTTTATTTACTAGGCAGGTGATTAAGTGGCCTTATCTTTTAAAGCAGGTCATGAATGTATGTGCAGCTGTAGTTGAAATGTATTCACTGTAAGTGTTAGAACGTATTTGTAGCTATTTTGTAACGTCAAGTGGCTAAGCAGCTGTTTGATTGTATAAGGCAAAATACTATATGGTAGATACTTGATGAAATTTTATACAATAGCACTATTTTCAATTGGAAGAAAATCGGGCGGGTTGCTCGATAGGTTTTATGATTTGTTTAGAAATTTTTGGGCGTTTTAAATAGAAGTAGTATGAATTAATATTCATGCAGAAAAGATTGCTTGCAGGTTTTTGAACCTAACAGGTTTCTTACCTAGACATGTGTTTGATAGTCAAAAATTCCCTGAATGTTGTTATTTTAAAATACAATTGAAAATTGATTTTGTTCTGTTATTCTGTAGTCATTATATTTTCGGGCGTTGATTTGCTATCGAGTTTCCTACTAATACATTATTACGTGTTAGTCATATATGGAGCGCACCTAGAACCAATTTATAGCAACGGAATTTTTGCGAATTCCTGCAACTCTATAAGCCACGAACTTAGACAGCTGATACGTAGTTCCTCATTTCTAATTTAATGTAGAACTGTTTCAGAATCGGACAGTAAACGCATTTTGATATTATGATGTTCATAGACTTTACAGGCATTGCTCCTAGAACAACACTATTCAATTCCAGTCGCGGAATTTCAAGTAATTTTATTAGGACAACCTTTGCTTTAGCAGTCAATAAAGCACATTCTACCGCTGAACCCCTTTTGGTTCTTATGTAAATAACAGCGGCAATATGATGGTAGCTAGCATCAACGGGGATATGTATTTGTATATCTGCCCCTTCTCATGAATCAATCACTTACTTGCAAATAAAACATCGGTATTCTAAGCTCCTTTATTTTGGGCAGTAGTTTTATCCAGGTTTACTCATTTAGATAGTGCTCGAGAATTCATTTGTTGTAATCCACATTGCGCTATATTTCTTGCAGTAGGATTTTCAGGTAGATCACAAAATTTGCTATTAGTGCAATTTAGGCAAAGGTTGGCACTAGCACACGTAACTTGTTTGTTTATGGTCATATTTGAAGTCTATGAATTTTTTGGTAAATTGCTCGAAAAGAGAATGTGTCTGTCTCCAAGTTCCACCGTAAGCCAAGAACCTTGCCGTTAGTCAAACACTTCAAGTCCATCTTCCTTTCATTCTCGTTGGTATATAAGGTGGAATCATATAATTGAAGCAATATTTCTATTGAGAGTTATCTCCAATTATTGGTCTGAAGGAATCCCGTTTTAGTATTGACCATGGTCACGTTCTTGTCCATATTTACAGCTTCTGCTGCGGAACCGTTACAATCCAGCATACTTTTCACATAGTGGTTGTTTATAATACTGTAAAAAGTCCGAGGATAACCCTCGTTAAAAGTTAGAGCATTTACATTCTTAACATACTGGGCGCAGATAGGCAAACATGCGGTTCCAAGAGACATTACTTAAAGAATATAACTACCAGAAAATTTGCTTTGATTGCAGCTTCCCCAAAGAAAGCGCATTCCATGCTGATCTTTCTACTTCACTCTTACTTGTGGGAACATTTCTTTGATATCACCACTAAAAACAATCGCACGCTCACGGAACCTAGAGAGGGTACCAAATAGAGAAGTCAGTTGGTCGTCTCCTTTGAGAAGCATACCATTTCCCGACATCCCATTAACTGAAGCAGTTGTGTCCCATACAGTTCGAAAATTACATAGTTTGTTTGGGTGTAAAACTAGAAATGCCTTTATATGGTTGTTGGAGCTTCCCTTTATATAACTTGCGGATGTAACCCTTATTTTTATAGCCTAGAATTTGTTGAGCCATCTTTGGCGATTGAGCAGGATCTAACAGTAGATGTTGCTCTAACCATTTCATATTTTGTGCGTTATAGGTTATAAGATGATTGCCCGGAATTTTCAATTTATCGTATTTAAAAGCTCGGGTAGTCCGATACCGCTTCCTCATATTTACAGCTTCGGTGCTCATTATCTTAGTTGTTCTATGTTTTTCGTTCACTGTAACTGGATTTTCGAAGGAGTCACGCCCATTAAGCGGGCGCAAAGGATATTTTATCGAATTCGTGGGGATCTACAGCATTTTCAGGTTCCAAAGCTCATCTACAGGAATGGATTAAAAAAAACAGCAGTTTCTGCTTATACTGCAGAAACGCACTATCCGAGCTTACATTTGGCTGCCATTGGTTTTCCTTCATCACCTTCTCTTATTTATTGTGGAACAGCAAATTTCCAGATGAATAGACCTAAGACCTGGTTCGGCTCGAGTGTAGGATTTGATAAGTAATCCTTGCAGATAGAGAAACACGCCTTCCATACCTTCAAAGTTGAGACGTTGTTCTAACAGGTCTATATTCATATCGTTTGGCGCCACGAGAGTTACTTTATATAAAAAGATGAACACTGTGGGTTTTCTCCTGTCATGCAAGTTTTGTTTGTCTGTCTTAGAGTAACGGAATCGGAGACTCGGTTAATACGAAGCTTTTCTGCCACCCTCCTATCTAGTAAAGTAGTTGGAGACCCTTTCCAGGAAAGCATCAATTTCTTATTATTACTGGGATAATACCAAAACGAACTTTGTCTGCAACTTGTAAACACAAAAGGGTCATTCTGCCTCTCCGCGTGTCCCGATTCTGGTATACTTGGGCTTAGTTGCGCACTTTTCGACACGGGACAGTCGGTTTGACAACTCGTTTTTACACTTGACTGTGACAGAATGTGGAGAGCAAATAACAGTACATTTCCCACATTCAACTGATTAATTACATAGAAACTTGTATGGTTTCAGGCATTGACGACACAGCCTTAGTTTTCGAACTGCACTCTATTTTTCCTTCATCGATAGCTCCAAAAATACTCTACAATGTGCAATGTATTTGTCGTTGTTTTATTATAAGTTGCAAGATTCCTTCACGGTACCTTTCGAATCCGCGTTTGCTAAATTTACGATTTCACTTGTTTTAAAATGTAATCTTTTGCTGTCATTGTGAACAGTAGAGTGATCCTGTTTCTTGTTACATACAGGTTGCTTGGCAAAGCGCTACAAATATTACTTGCTAAAAGTATCCATTCACCGAATACAAACAAGTCAGTGTGTGCCCAGTTCGCTTTATGGACTGTCAACTTAACTTTAATTAAGCAGGTAGTTTCAGAAACAATTTCTGCATTGAATATGAATTGTTTATATACTTGGCTAAACGTGCGGCCTTTAGCGTAAAGAGGTATTGTGTCGTTTCCCATACTTATAAATCATAAAAAGAAAAAAATGAATGCAATAGCTAATGGCGAGCCGTTGCAATCAACCGGAATCAAGAATTCGAGAAAAGGGCAACATAAGGTGCATCATATTAATTAAACTAATGCAATTAATTGGAAAATATCCCACATGATTCAAACCAGTCATCACGATCCTATAACTTTCAAAATACTACCAACTCTTTCATTACGAACCATTAATAAAACCCCATTCTACAATATCTGTAAAGCCAACTGGCAACAATTCCTAACCAACCTCAATAAAAATACCACCGTCTTCCCTTCAAGCACATACAAAAGTACAGACTCCAACTCTCTCGCAATCGCCTATATTACGAACATACATAACGCAGCTAAAGACACCATCTCATACAAATTCTACACACAAAGAACAAACAAATGGTGGATATTAGAACTTAACTTTAAAAGACGAACACTGAACAAAATACGACACCAACTTCAGAACGCCAAACGCAGACAACACAACAACATTGACGTACTTACACACGAATACAAAACAACAAAAACCGAATACAAAACACTTATAACAGATACCAAAAACAACACTACATAACTATTATCAACGAACACAACAATGACCCTTGAAGACCTATCGTAAACTAATAAAACCATTTCTTGATACTTTAACTACTCTCCTGGATACAGTAATTCCTCCGCCATCCCTTATGCACATACTGAACAACAACAAGCAACAATACAATACGCAAATACACCACCAAACAATACACCAGACTATAACTTAGACATAGATTCATTAGTAAAAACCTTGACCTAATAAAGCCCCGGCCCAGATCAAATCTTCAACTTTATCATACAAAATTCTGGCCTATCATAAAAGATTCCATGCTCCAACTTATCCGTAAATGTCTTAAATTCGGTATTTTCCGATTACCCCTATAAAAGCTTCTATTGTCTTCATATTAAAACCCAAGAAACCTCCTGAAGGCCAAAAATCCTACCGACCCATACCACTTTTTCCCACAACTGGTAAAATTCTAGAACATATTCTTATCCAGAAGACCAACTCCCATATAGATAAACACTCTCTCCCTATGAAAACCAATATGGATTCCGTCCCGGACGTATTGCCGAGGACACCACCTGATCCCTAATCACCACCGTCCAGACATCTTTCTCCAAATATATAATAGCAATTTTCCTAGACTTCCAATCCGCGTTTGATCTCCTATGGTGGCCCAATGTCTACATACAAATTAAAAAAACAACTTTTCTCAAAATATATACAAAATTCTAAAATACTACTTGCACTCACATTCTTGAAACCTAAACTCCAACTACTATTCAATCATCAAACCCCTATCCCAGGGCTGTCCCGATGATCAATCCTTTCACCCATACTATAGAATCTTTCTATAAACCTTCTCCTAGATCTTGACATCCCTAATATTTCTACATTCGCCTATGCTGATGATCTAACCCACCTCATACATGGAAACTCATGCAAATCCTTGGAAAATACTGCTCGCCTCCTGACCCAAAAAATCAAATCCTGGTCCTCACTATATAAACAACTCCCATCACCCGCTTAATCCAAAATTCTATTACTTAAAGAACATCTCCAACGGATCCCCACTATTCACATATTTAACACACTTTAAACTTATCAAAATCTACCACATACCTTGGAATCCAAATCGAAACAAGGCTTACAATGCACGCACATCTATCGTATCTCCGTTCCAAAACCAAATCAATCCTCAACAATATACACCATTCCCTACCAAAATTCACTGAACTGACTCGCCCCGCCCGTAAACTAATCCTACAACAAATAATAATTTCCATCATAAGTTATGCAATGGACTGCTGGTAACCCCTTACAACACCTCATTCCGCAAAAACCTTAATCCAATCATAAGACATTTCCTACTATTTTACAGAAGGACCTTCAGAACAACTCCCACCCCAACACTATACATAATTCTGAAACAATCACTCCTAAACATCCTGCTCCACTTCAAAGTTCAACTTCGAAGCCTAAAGAAAAGACGATCAATACAATTACATGACCGCACCCTACAACCCACAGAATACAAAACAAGACAAAGACAAACATAAAAACCTAATTACTAAATCTTCAATGCACAGCTGGCAATACCAATGGAACAACGAAGTCACATGTAGATATACACACGACATTTTCCCAATTTTTAATAAACATCCTTGGACATATTCTTTACTCCAACCGATCCACTATTCAATTCCTGACCGGCCACGGCAAATTCCGACAAAAATTACACTCCTTCCAACTAATCCCCTCTCCTTATTGTCCTGCTCGAACCAAAACAATACTGAAACCCCCCACCACTTAATGTATTTATGCCCCAACTTCATTATTCACAAAACCCACATAAAACACACAATACAACTTGATCCTTTTACCCCACTGCCTAGCATCAATTTCCTCGCACTTAACTATCCCCTCCAATTTGATTATTTCTTAAATGAATTTCTTATCACAAAACCCCCCATCTAATAATAATATTCCCTCCACACCAATATCGCCACCTCCACAACACTACGCTGCACACCAACTTCTCTGCCAACAGCCCAAGGTTAACTTGACAATAAAAAAAAGAAGAAACTCAAGATTATCAATGTACTACATAGGAAACTAATATATATTGCAAATTTATTGTAATTTATATTATTTGTAAAACTTCTGTTCATATTCACTAAGTTAGGCTTTTGGTTCAGGAATAGTGTACAACAATAAATAAATAAACAAACATAAACAAGGAAGATATTGTTTTAGAAAAGGTTGTATAGTAGAATATTCATTGGCGTGCGTCCGGTATCTCGAGCCAGCGCCGTATCAATCAAGGTTCGACTTATCTCATCGGTTTCAATACTGTGATCAACTAGATTTAAAGCGAACTTAACAAATGTTTGCAGGACGAATAGGCTTCTATCGAATTATTTCTGCAGTTATTCGCAATTGTCTTGCTACGCCAAAGTGTTTAATTACAACTGTAGATGTAGGATTTTTTTCAGTTGGTATGTCATGGGATTTGTAGTGCGATGGATAGCAATAAATGTCTAAGGTGTAATTAACTGGTTAAATACAATTTTGTTCCTTGAAAACCTAACCGGAAACCCACATACAAATTCGGTGAAGTACCCTACTAAACATTCTGTTTCGATAAAATAACAAAAACCTGGACTGTATTAACAACCATTTCTACTAACACAGTAGAAAGGGTGGTATAAGTGTTTGAAGAGGGTCCCGGGACACTATCGTGTGTGAAGCTCGTTTTAATCGCGAAGTAACTTGGACGTCACCTAATCTCGAAATACGATGATGTCTACGGAAAAACCCCAGAAAAAATAACAAGAGCATGCTAAAACCCGAAATCGGGAAAATGATTCTGGCCTAAAATTTACATGATAAATAGTAAAGTATACTAAGGCTAAAACCAACCTAGAATAAATATTAAGAAGGACACATATATCTATTTAAAAACTACCAGCAGAAAAAGTTTCCAAATTCAAATGCTAAGTTACCAACGTATTCATGCCTCTAGATATTTGCAATACATTTGATTAAATTAAGGTCACAACTATTATTTTTACACTAGTTGTAAAAATATCAGTAAACATAAAGCTATCACACAATTAGTTTTTACTACAAGTACATATAAATATTCTTAAACAACATAAAAATCAAATATCATAAAATACTTAGCTTAATGGAAAACGTTTTCGAACAAAATTACTTTCTAATTATTGAACTAATAACAAGAACGTACTACGGGTACGTTTATAAATTTAAGCAGTTAAAAAGAAATATTTGTTTATTTGCGGTAACTGCAGATTAGAGTTTTAGAAGGTTTATAATAAATACGTGATGAGTATTTTTGGGTGTTGATACTTCGGAAGCAAATATAATTAATCATATTCTGGACGGAATCCATTCTAACTAACTAGATCCTACAAGAATTCTACGACTTCGTTAAACAGTGGAATGTTCTTTATGAACATTACCTTTTCCAACATGAATTTGTCTACTGAAAGAACAGTTCTTCTAAAATAAAACGTAACCTGGTTTATAAGGTATTATTCTGAACTTCTTTGACTAATCACATTAATCAGTTTGATATATAATTATCAAGGGTTAACTCTATCCACTCAAGTAGCTTGTTATCTGTCTCGGTGGTAATGACAAACTGCTCAACAAGAAAATATGTACCTCTATACACGACGAGATTATCCTCGGTAGAAATCAAGTAAGACTGTAAATTTAAATTAATTATGTCGTATTTCTCTACTCATCAAATGTATTTATCGTACTAACACATTATTTTGAACCAACAAAGAGGCTTTTTCATTTTCTGAATTAGCTTAAATTTTGTGTATGAAGCTTCTTCGTTCCAATGTACCATGCCAATTGGCCGAAGCTTGGCAATGTTACATTGTACTCGCACTTTATAAAATATTTGTATTTACGTTATTATAAAAACGCATTTTATTATTTCTTGGAATTAAGTTTGATTTCGAATATATGTCTACGTTTACTCTTGCATCTGAAAATAAAGCTAGACACAAAGGTTATTATATAATTCTTGTTTTCTTCCTTATTTATATAATATAAATAAACAAATATACAAAAAATTTCCTAATTGGTTGATCCCTTTAAGCATATCTTTCAGGACAACTGAAATGGATTTAAATCTGTCAGGATTGCCTTTTAATCGTTTCATTGATAACCCTATATTCTATGTTGGTTACCTGATAACGTCCGAGTAACTTTCGCTTTCTTTTACAATCCGACTGCCCGTAGATGAAAATCCATATTGTTAACATCATAAAATTGCCATAAGGTTAACAATGACGTACTGTACTACCTGTAAGATGAAATTTTGTCTAATTGGACCTGTCCTTTAAATTAAAGATGGTAAAAAAAACACAGATTCATTTTAGTCAGTCAAAACGTGCGCCTTATAAATTGGTAACATAATTGATGTTCCAGGGTCCAAACAAAATTTAACGTCGATAAACACTTTATTTAAACATGTAAAAGTAAATATCTATATAAGTACAACACGCCTTTTATGCTTCAATTTATCTTAAGCACATGACATCGCCGATTCCTTTAGAAATTTCTGTCAATGTTTTTTTCTACCTCTACAAGGTAAAGGTATCTGGAAAACAGAAAATCCTTGGATTGGTATCAAATGGTTTTTATATGCGACTATTTGAAGAAACAGATGTTTTCTATTCAAAGAAGTTGAAGGTTTCACTGGGTGTACGAGTCGTTCGACAGTTGCAGATGCTTTTCTTGCTGAACGCCGGGCGGAAATCTGACACAAAAATATACGAAAACAACAGTAACTAGCAAGGATACTTGGTTTGCTTCGGGTATGATTTTCGCTGTGTTTCTTTTGTGTCAATGATAGTAGTTCTCTAACCTATCTTTTTACAAATTACTAAATTGTCTAAATGAATATAAACAATCGATTTTATTTTCTGTGTATCATGCAATTAGTTAAAATATGCTTATGCATATTTGTTGTTAAATGCTTATTACCTAAGTCTGTGAACATAACAGATTTCACGAATTTTTTTGGTAAAAAGGTTTCCAAGAAGATAATTAAAATTTAACTACTATTTTATTTGTTTTGCAAGAAGCTTTGTGTAACTACTTATTAAAACATCACATTAAGGTTGTGATTTTTTAATTAGTAGTTGTTCCCAATTTATTAACATAATTGTTTCACTTTTTTTTGACAGAAATTTTAATATACAAATTTAGTACCTTTTTGCTTTCACTTAGGTTAGTGTCTAAATTTTTTACAGCAAGGTAAGCAATGATAAGATAGTAACCGTACAAAAGCTTTGAAGCTGTACCTGTAATTAACTTCTTCCCCTGAGATGTCTCTTGCAAACTCCACAGCCCTTAAAGGCCGATGCTAGTTCCGCCAGAAAATTTTATCTTTTATATTCTGCAGTACACATACCGCTTATATCTCATTGGAAAAGGGAGGATGCACTAAAAGAAAATGTAGTAGGGTAGTGACACATTACCTTGAATCAACGAAAAGGCTTTTTTATTTTCTGAACTAGCTTAAATTTTGCGTGTGAAACTTCTTCGTTCCAATAAGGTGATGTCACGCTCACCAGCTTTGCAATATTAATCAAAACAAACAATTCATAAAACTGCACTCATTTAGAATACAAAGTAAGCAAGTAATCATTCTTAACCTTAAAACTGACATAATTAGTTTGACAACTTTTGAGTATTAACAAGATAGGATACAAAAATAATCCTGCTTAAAATCTAGATTGCATGTAACCTAAGAATTTTATTTCCTACAGAAAGAACCCTAATCTATTAAAATAAAATATAATTGTATACGTTTTAAGGAAATGTTACAAACTATGTGCTAGATGTACATTGCACTTGAAAATTTTTAGTTAGTTCTGTAGGGGATGATATTTATTGATTGTGACCTAATACCAAGATGTAATTAATATATACTGAAAGCAAGTTGAACAGCAGATTTTGTTTTAGATCACACTATTCACTATAGTACTAACCGCACGAACGATATCTATACAAACGATACCATGTTCATATTAAACTTAGTCTATAAACACCATCCAAATGGGTATTGAATATAGTACATTGAAGCCCATTAATGGCCTTCTATTCCCGAACGTGCGCAATCTGTAAGCAATTACATGTATATTCCTTATATAACTAAATTAATCAAATATGCTTCCAACTTTAACGACAAATTGCTGAGCTTTTGATTGAATAGTTTGTTCATTTTAGTATAAAGCACGTTGTGTTTTACGCCCAAACACCATCAAGCTCATTCTGGAAAATAGAACTTTGCCTGAATAGATCTTTAATGCTCAAAAAATGACCTGCCTTCCTCTTACAGCTTTTTTAACTATATTTGTAAACTATGTTCTAAATCATTACTAGTTTTATTATTACTAACTTTATTAGTTCAGCCAAACTAAAACACAACTTAAAAGCTTCCATTTTCTAACTTCTCTTTTGCCTAATGTTCATGTGTAGCTACCGTATAGGGTTACGCCCCAAGCATATGCCTTCCGTTGCCCTTTCCTAATGGTTAGGGTCATCTTAGATCTTAGTACGTGATTTGCACCTCAAAGGTTTTCTGTACTTTGATTATACTACTCGTTTACATCGCTTCTACTGTTATTGCTATTTGTAATCCAATTACAAAAGAAGTAAAACCGCATTACTTCCTTTAATCTGACACTAGAATTACAACTTTTTTATCAGATTCTTTTTTACTACTTTATATTCATTATATTTGCCCTAGTACTTTTAATTTTCATGCCTATCTAAAATTCTTTTAGTTTTAATACTACTATTTCTATCTGCTTTTTTTTATCTCGCTAGACACCTTGCTTCCCTGTGACCTTCGCAACTTATAAGAATCGAGTCTAGCGGCATCATGCTATATTTCATGGTCTACACTACTATGACCGTTCCTTTATACCAAAAAGAAACCAATTAAGTATATTATTCTGTTAAAGTTATTAGAATAACCAATAAACAGAAAGATTATCTAACTATCCTTACTTATGACTATTCACTGTGTTAAAACATCATTATATATATATATATATATATATATATATATGTATATAAAATAAGTTTTATCTGTGAATAAAACTCTTATAAAAATAATAGGAGCTTTATTCACCTATACAAATCGGGCTAATAGTTGTATAGTCATAAACAAAACAATAGCTTTATTAATTCATAAGGGGAGGAAACATCCATTGACTGGCCGGTTTCAGCTTCTTTAAGATCTTCAGAGCGAATTAGTTTCCAACCCTATGAAGTAATCGAAGCTATTATACTAATATAATTTCGAAGGAATCTTTGTACTATGGCAACAGTAAGTAATATTGCCATCAGGTGATAAAACACTACTAAGCGTGGAAGTACAAAGATTGTTTCGAAACTACATCGTCGTTCTATAGATGGCTATACAAGTATGTCTGGTCTTTGAGATTTGCGGAATGTTATAGCAAAATTTATTTGCAAAATAACAACCCTTCTCGTGGCGACATCCGTTTCTTGCCCCAAAGGCAATTCATAATAATAAAAGACAAGTTATTTGCAGTTCGCAATAAGGAATTGTTTAAAACAAATAAAAAATAAGATGATACTTTATCTTTTCGTGTTACAACTGAATATATCACTATACAAAATGGATATTGGTCCGTACAAGTGATTATGCAATATTATTGAAAGACAATCGATCGGAGTTTTACATTGAGCAAGCTCAAGAATGTGAATTTTATTTGGAATGACACTGTTTATTATCCAGCTTGAATCTTTATGGATTTCACAATTAAGTTTTAGGGTTTTCTAGTGCTACGCATTGTAGCTGTTCTGGTTAGGAGTGAGATTTGCGGACACTAAATCAAGAGCGAACAATTGTGACATTTTTTTGAATCGTTTATACTCAAACTTTATTTTAATAATGTCTACATTGGAAATTTCACCAATAGAATAACGATTACTTCCTTTAAGAAATATAATTTTTAGGATACATGCATTCCTGATCTAAAAAAGAATTATTTTTGTATCTTATATTGTTTATACCCAAATTTGCCATCTTCACTAGGGCGGTTTATAAGGTTAAGAATGATAGCATGGTAACTTTGTATTTTAAAGTAGTGCAGTTCTATAATTCATAATACACAAGAAACAACTTCAATTTGTAATGAATAGTTTTGCATGGCAAAATTATTCATTATCAAATAGCTAGAAACGTATTAGTTTCAGTAGACCAACATCCTCAATTAGCATTGGGTGTAGTACCTTCTGAGGGTCCGCCAATGTTAAGTATGAATTCGGCCATTTGTTTATTTATTTTTCAATTTGTAATCTTAATTCAGTTGTACGAATTCTGTTCTCGTTAGAGTACGAATAGTTCGCAACTACTTTCTTAGCTTTTGATCTTCGTAAAATAATTTAATCTAAGTTGTTACGTTCCATATTGTAGCTTGAATATTTTCTGCATATTACATTTGATTCCCTGATTTTAATTAATGTTTACCTTCATGTTTGATAAACTGCCCTATTACGCAAGCCATCTACGATACGTTAATATTCGATATGTAGGGTAGTTGCATGGTCTAGTATAATTCCAATTAGATAAAGCGATTGTGTTGTACATGAATGCTAGATATATGGAATTAGTGGTAGTTAAAAGTTTGCGAGTGGGAAGAAGCGAGCAGATGACGTGTGAAAAACTGTACTTACCTTACGAAGGCCCTTTTAAAATTTGCGTAGTGGTAGGAGAATCCACGTACATGCTGAGTGATGTTGATACATAGGCAGTGCGTGGAAAGTTCCACATTAGCTTATTTTTTCCTTATTACTAGGAGATGAAAGAATAAAGAAGAGAATTAGATTCAAGTAGAGATAGGTTAAATAGACAGTTGTAGGTATATATACGTGAAAATAGATAGTTGTAGAAAAATAATAGTTGGTAAATATAGGTGTAAATAATGGTTGGTTATAATAGGCGTTAAAAATAAGTAGTACATAAAAATATAAATAGGCAAGAAGAAAATAATTAAATTTATGGGTCTTTGAATCCAAATGGGAAATTCAAAATTCAATTTTATTTGTATTTAAATAGGGGAATATTCCGTGGTATTTGAGGTTTAAAACAGCATTTGAACTCAATTTGGCAATTATTTCATGATTCTGTATATAAAATTCGAATAACAAAGTGAAGCGCTTTTCTGTGGAGTAAAAATCAATAATTGTACTACAGAATTTCGGTAAGCTAAAAGTCAAGCAGAATCATCCTTTAATTATAAATATTAATTATCAATAGCGTGTGTTATATCATAAAGAAGTAAGATAGAAATAGCACGTGATAACAGACATAGTTTAAACTTAGGAAGATAGGGTAATTTGTCCGTTACAATAGAACTTGTCGACCATTAAAGAAAGATAGATTGTGTTATAAAATGGGATAAGCAGGGAGGGAATTTTAACGATCAGGAACAACGGGTATAACAGACAAGGTAGACAGCTGATTTAGTGTGAATGTATTAAAGCGAGATAGAGATAACGGGTATTATTAGAGGCGTGTTTTGAACGTTAACTTTTACCTGTAGAACTGTAATTTTCGAGGAAATACGGAGTATGTGCGTGGTTATGAGGGTAAACTTAAGTTCTCGGAAAAAATCGATGTCCGTTAGAGGCATACCAGGAATTTAAAAGTACGTTAGAGGATACTTCTACGATTCCTTGGCCGTTGGAGTTGTTATTTCTAGAATTGAATGTTTGCATTGAAAGTGTTAACAAGCTTTAGAGGGGCAAACGAAGAATATATATGTCCTAACAAATGGTAGTGAGGCTCAGTCTCTAAGTTTGCAGCAAGTACACGGCACTTGAGACTTGCTCTGGTAGTTCTAACCAGATAACGGGTGCCAAGTATAAAAGTTATGTAATTAAAACTTATATTTTCATGTTGCACGAAGTGTGCTTAGTAAAAACATACGAGTGAAATAAGAGACATTGTTTTGCCGAACTAGTTGATTACCTACACATTATAGAAGAAATGTTGGAGTTAGAATGCAGTATGGAGGTGGAAATGAGACAACCTTTTACTGATATGGTAGCGGCTGGCGATTGTTGTGATCGCTATCTAGATTGGATGTTTTTATCGGCAGCAGTCGTTGATTGTATGACGTCAGTCTTAAGAGCAGCAATTGAATCCAGATAACTGTTGTTTTGTTTGTATAAACAGGTGTATTGTGCTTTGTGTGTATACTATTATAAACTAAAAAGGATACACTTGAGAAGAACTATGAACTGAACTTTTGCTGTTGCATTATGATACTGTATTTTTTTTAAAATTAGGTTTAAGAAATAATTGATGATATTAATAATTTCTGGTATTTACAAGGTAAAAGGGTAATCACGCTTAGTATTTCTAATTTTTCATATCCATATATATTGACGTGATAAGTGCTCACGAGGGGTCAATAAACCCAAATTCTAAAAATAAATCCCACTAAAAAATAATATAATCCTGCAAAAACGGAAATTTCAGTAAGTCTATAATTACACCATGTATAACACAAGCGTACTTTTATTCATTAAAGTGCCACGCAAAAACGCAAATTACGCGTGTATAAATAATCAACTTTTCTGATATAAGTATATTGTAAATACATAGCAAATAACGTAATTTGTATATGCTAAAATAATTAATTGTAAGATACCGTAAAACGCATTTCAATGTGAACGCAAATCGTTTCACATAAACATATTTTTAATTTGCTTTAAATAGCACTAACTTTAAGCATTTAGCTTAAGAAACCACAATGAACGTGTACTTTATACCCCAATTTTAATATTAATTTTGCTTTAAAAATGCAATTAAAGTTTAAATTATTTACCCTGTGTATTACACAAATTTATTTTAAATGGAGAATTTTCTGGAATAGACGAGATAAGGAAAGAAGTTTTGAGAGGAATTGTGAGAATACATCAATTCATTAATAAATAATCATTTTATTCCAAGAAGCGGCCCGATCATTAAAAAACCTGCGAAATCCCTGGAATAACTGATAAAAATTATTTATGATTTTCGAATTCACGGTTAGAGAGAATAATAGTATATACAAGAACAGGACAAAAAGTGCGGGTCACGGATAACAAGGTAATAAACGCCGCAATTTTAGACGCAAATTGGTTTTTCTGAGAGACCTTGCATTATAATGTTCCACACTATTCTACAACATTTTGGAAGCAGATAATTTTATGTATATGAAGAAGCGTGTATTAAAAACGGGGTGCTTCGATATTCATTGATTCATTAGAGATTCGATTCATAAATTTGATCGCAAAATGTTATTTCAAGTCGCGAGTTGTTGCTTTGCGAAGATAATATATGAAGTATGCAGTAAGTATACTGTAGTTTAATAATTACAATGGTACAATAAATATAGATGTTTTAAATGCAAATAACATTTAAAAATGGAATTATTAATTATAATGGAGAGGAAAAATTCTTCATATTTTATTAAATAATCGAATGGAAGATTTAACTAAAATGTACTTTGGTAATTGCTATTTGAATGGAGAATTTTAATATGAAAACCTTGTAAATTGATTTGACGTCAGTTTAAAATAAAAAGGTATTTAGTTACGAGCAGCGTTTTTGTGAATTCTGCAAGTATTACCTTTAGATTGATTTTTAACTGATTTGTATTTAATGTAAGTTAGAATAATAAGTGTTAATCATTGAGTCAGTTAGCATTAATTCTTTTATACTTTGTATTAGTTTAAGATTCATTATACCTACTTTTCTTCTAATTATAACTTTTGGCTGTGGAAAAAGGCAGTTGAGCCGGATCTCCTCTGTGCCGACTGTTTCTAAAACCTACGATGTCAGGTGAAACGACACGAAGACACAAACTGTGAGCTAGGTGATGCTGTCACAAAGGCATCCTCTTGACGTGCTTCGCCCTAATTGGAGCCCATCAGGACAGGAATAGCAAAGTTGTAATATTTATTTCAGACACATTTTTTAGTGTGTGGGGATTATTTGGTGTGTATGTAAGTTGGGTGTGAATGTATATTGAAAAAGAAGTGGTTAAGGAGTCAAGGAGTGGAAATAAGAAGTAGCGATAGTGCTCTGTTTGATAAACCGGAAATAGAAATGGAAGCGGCAGGGGGTAGTATGGATCAGTCGAAGACGGAATCGGGAGAACAAGAAAATGAGTTAATTATGAGAATGCTACAGAGGATGAGTGAAGAATCGAATAGAAAGTTTGAACAAATGAGTCATGAATCGAATCGGGAATTTCAACGAATGACGAAAACATTGGGGAAGAAAATAGAAAAGTCAGCTAAGGAGTTTACAGAGTTAAAAATAGTTTAACCGTGAAAATGGGGTAGGTTGAAACAAGCGTAGAAAGAAATGAACGAAATATAATAGGTTTTAGGCAGGTATTAGGTCAATTAAAAAATAAAGTTCGACGTCTCCGTGAAGAGGACATTAATGGGGAAATGACCGACGTGAATTATTCATGTAGGGATTAATTAGGACGGTTTGAAAGAGAGGTCAGCGGAATAAAACAGAACATAACTGGTTTAACGGGGGATGGTCCAAGATTTTTTACAGGTAATATGTCGTTAGGACAACAGATGAAATTTAATGGGAATATTCGGGTGAACCCTCAGATTTTCGTAAACGGGATCAGGACGTTAGTTTGCAATTTATATGACGAGCAGGCCAAATTAAATGTGGAAAAGCTTTGTTGAAAGATAATGCAGAGGCCTGGAACAATTTAGTAGGACAGGACATAGAATCATATTTACATTTTGAGGAGAAAGCAAGACCAAGTGAGAGATAACTTGATCACAGGAAAATACAAAAAGGAATTTGCAGGATCCAGGGACCAGTATGCTATTAGGAAATACAGTGTGGCAAACAGTTTAGTCCACCCTTAACTGACCGTCAGATAATAAAATATTTATGTAGACATTTCGAGGTAGAAGTTAGGCAACATTTGGCGTTGCAAAATATAGTCGAAAGGGAGACATTTTTAGAGTACCTCCAGAGGTATGACGATGTAAGTAATGGGAAACCTAGGGAAAATAGGGATCGACACGTGAAGCGAGTTAAATTTGATAATAAGGGGGAAAATTTCCGTAATAAAAGGGGGATGAACGGTAACAGAAATTTTAGGAACAACTAAGAACAAAGGGGTAATTTTTTTAGGAGCAATAGTGGTACGAGAAGTACAAGTCAGAGACAAGGGATGCAGCGGCAAAATAGCTCATCTGAAACGATAAGGGTACAAACAGGAGTAAGTGGTAGTGATAGTGGAGTTGACTTACACGTCAGGTATAATATCATATTACCCGCTAGAGACAGAATTAAATATGAATGAGCTGGAAATGAATTGCGAACATAACACTCGAGAAGAACGAAGTGAAGAATCTAAAAAATAAGTACCAGTGGTTAAGGGTGTTGTTAAAACAGGTACCGGACAGATAATTAAGATACCTTATCGGTGTTAGCCAGTAAGCATGCAATTGGTTTGCATCTGAATTATGTTGTGTTTCAAATATGTTTCACTATTTTAAGGTGAGAAGATGTTAAGACAATATATATTGTCCAACCTGCTGAGATTAAGGTAATTAGTAAATCTCGAAGCTGACAAGGACAATACAAAACAAAAGCCAAAGCTAATATTGTTAATCTTGTCAGAAAGGTAGAAATACGCACAGGCTTTTTATTTTGTTGTTTGAATTGTGAATACAATTACAACGATTTTCACAAAGGACTCGTTTTATATTCAAAATAGTATTCATAATAGTGCTAACAAGTAATGGCACTGTAGTTACTGGTAAAATTAGTATTGTACGCTCTACACTAACTACCAACAACGTAGAGGTAGGAAAAAATGTTTCCGGATAGGGAAATAAAATTTTCAACAGGAATGCTACAAATACGATAAAAACGTATAAAAGCGAACAATTATTAGGTGCTTTGCAAGAACATCCTGCCCGAGAGTTGTTTTTGACAAGCTTTAATATACTTCCGGTACTTCGTTGCGCCTACTGAGTCAATGGCTATTTCTTGCTAATATCACAATTAACCCTACTAAACTGTATATTGCAGAAGTTGTTACTTACAATTATATATTTGTGTTGCGTACAGTTTTCGCCCCCAGAAATCTAACCGGTAATCCACAGAAAAACTTGGTGAACAACTCCGCTAGGATGTCTGTTTCGACAACGTACGAAAAACCTCGGCTGTACTGATAAGCATAGTGGACGATTGTCTCAGTGATAAGGGTGGTGTAAGTATTTGAGAGAACGTCTCAGAATGTTATCGTGTGTAAAATACAAGTCTTAATCCGGAACTTTCTTGGACTCCACCTAATCTCGAAATATGGGATTTCTAAAGAAACGCCCGGACAAAATAACAAGAGAGTGCCAAACCTCAAGATAAGGAAAGTGGTTCTGGCTTAAATCTATATGAGGAATAGTAGGGTACACTAATGCAAACGTTAACGATAGGACATCAATACATCTATTTAAAAACAGCTAGCTGGAACGAAAGGTTTCTAAAATCAAATGTTAAATTACTTGAATAGTAACCATGCATCTAGGTAAATAGAATATGTTTTATCACAAGACTAAAACGAAAACCTTTAATTGGTTATGAAACACACGAATATAGAGTTATTACACAATTGTTTTCATTACAAGTATCTATAAATATTATTAAACAAAAGAAAAACCAAACATATCACAATTTATCTTACTGGATAACGTTTTCGGCGAATAAAAGTACACTCTGAGTTCTTACCCTTAAATAACCTTAAATAAAAAACAACGTTCATTCATTTACATTTACTGTAAGTTATGGTTTCAGAAATTTGGTCGTAAATACCTGGAGTGACATTTGACACTAGATAACTCAAAAACAACAATACACCATTATCTTCTAGACTAATTCGTCTTTAGCCAAATCCAACCGGGACTCCGAAGAAAAAAGTAGATGTTCTGAATAAATATGCAATGTCCAACACGAAGTTGTCAGTTTATTGGAACTCATTTGCTCCTACAATTAAAAGTAACCAACTTGGTACGGTATTATTTCCAATGTTATTGACAAATCACAATTAGTTGCATATACTTTTTTCAAGGTTGTCTATGCTGCTCAAGTTTAGCACGTTTTCAATTTCGATTCGACAAAAAAGCTTTTCCTCCATAAAACAATTTGCGATATCTTTGGCAGAATTTGTACAATGAATTATGATTGCAAATTGTAGTTACTTTTTGTCGTTTTTTGCTATCTAACATATGTAATTTTGTTTTACTAAAATATTCAACTAAAGTCAGAGGAAAGGGTTTTTTATATTTTGAGTCAGCATAATTTTAGCGTCCGAATTTTTTTCATGCCGAGACAATAAGGTCACAGATATCAGCGTTATACATTATTAATCAAAACAAATAAATCATAAAAGTGCACTACTTTAAAATACAAAGTTATCATGCTTTCATTCTTAACCTTTAAAACCGTCATAGTGAATTTGACCTTTGGGTATAAACAATATAAGATACATAAATAATTTTTCCTAAGATCAAGAATGCATATAACTTAAAGATTATATTTCTTAAAGGAAATAACCGTGACCGTATGGTAAAACTTTCCAATATAGAAACTACTTAAATAAAGTTTGATTATTCACAATTCAAAGAAATGTCACTGTTCAAAATTGGGTTAGAACGCCACTCTTAATTTCAATGTTATTTATTTTAAACAGTCAAGGTTTTGTTTTGCGATAAACCAGGCGGTGTTATCTAGCACTGGTTTTGTACACTCGTTTCGAAGCATTCGGCCCGTGCGGTCATGTATTAAAACAATATACATTTTTTGGTGTGTGTGTGCTACTGCGCTTCTACATTATTCCGTCAGCGGAGATTTGTTCTGGTTTGGATGCTGTTAACCACTTCCGTAGAAGCCAACAGTATGAACATTAAGGTAAGTGCATGATCATTGTTTGATTTACCGCTAAGAGTATTTTATCGCAACACTACCCTCAAGTCACAGTCCACTTGCTCTAAGGAAATAATCTGGGGTTTCACGCTTAGTGTAAATTGTCCCATTGTTTCTCCAACATAAACATTTGTGGTCACTTCTGAGAACGGATCCATATGTAAATTTTGTGTAGAGATAAAATACTATTATATTCAATTTTACTAATTGCATTGATACATGTGCATAACTCTAATCAAGGCTCAAAGTTTGTTCTTGAACTTGAAAAATAGTATAGTTTACCTTATCGCCGATTGTGATTGTTGCCAAGTTCATTGTTCGAAATTATAAATTACGGCTGGCGTTATTGTTATTGTAAACAATAAATAATTTAGCGGTAATTACATTCAACTCTGGTTATCAGCTTTACTATGGAACCCGATCAGCAAAGTATTGCTGAATTTAAAAAATTACACAATCGGAAAGAAAGGTTATTTAGGCGATTACAGGACTGTTTTGATTTGATCAAAGATTTACCTGCTAAATTAGATCATTTTAAAAGTCGTGTTGGCTATTTAATGCCAGTGAGAGATGAATTTCTACAAACTTTAGACGCCTTGTCGGATTTATCGAATGTACATGCAAACTTTACAACAGATACAGTATCATTAGAATCTAGTTTTGACGGTTTATACTTCGAGATTTTAAGCGTTGCTGGTCGCTACACCACAACCACGAACGTTAGTTCTAACGGTGATACAACATCGAACAGCGATTCGAATGTTCGCCTACCTGAATTACAATTGCATAAGTTCGAAGATAATCCTGAAAAATTTGACGCATTTAAATCTTTGTACGACACCTTGATTCACAAAAACAATACGTTGAGTGACATCGAAAAGTTTTCATACTTGCTATCATATCTGGAAAATTTCGCTTTAAAGTTAGCACAAAGTGTGCGGTTTTCACCAGAAAATTATTCGGTAGTGTATGACCTGCTGGTCCAACGCTACACAAATAAACGCTTAATTGCTCATCAATATCTATCTAAAATCTTTACACTGTCTCAACTAAAGACAGATTCTTTTCAAGCTCTTAATGATTTGTGCGAAACGCTGCAAGCTAATGTTACAGCATTAACCGATATGAAACTTCCGATTTAGCCGATTATATATTTTTACATTTTCTCTTGGATTGTTAGATTCCAAAACAAAACAAGAATTTGAAAAAGAGCATTACCTAGAACACGAATATCCTACGTTTACAAATTTTATAAGGTTTTTACGTAATAAATGCTCCATTTCAGCGTTAGTTGGTAGTACCTCTGCTTCAAAAAGCATACCAACGTCATGTGCCGCAAACAAATCTGGAGATCGCTACAATAATGCTGGTAACAAACGCATTTCTATGACTTCGCAAGAAGTCGCGTCTAAAGGTCCTACTGTACACACAGTGGCTTCCGTTTCTTGTCCGGCATGCAATCAAGCTCATAAATTTAATAGATGCCCGAAACTATTAGCATTGTCACCAAAAGATAGACATGAATTAGTCAAGAGTAACCGTAGATGTTTTGCTTGTTTAAATCCGCATCCGCTTTCTTCTTGTCAATCCAAATTTCGATGTCTACATTGCGGTAGTAAAAAGCACAATTCTTTACTACATTTCGATAATCCTAGCCCTGTATAGATCCCCTCTAATACTACACCTTTATGTACAGACGCCGATGTACAGATTGTTGCCAATACCAATGTAATAGAAAAAGTTTCTATGCCAGTAAATTTTGTACATTCTTGCGCTGTTGAAAACGGACCAGTTGCGCTCTTAGCCACAGCACAAGTACAAGTACTTTCGACTGTTGGTAGTTGGCAGCGCTGTCGCCTAATCTTAGATACTGGATCGCATTCGAATTTTATCACTATCGATTTAGCTGATAGGTTAGGCCTCAAACGAAGAAAGTGCCCATTTGAAATACGTGGTGTAGGACAGTTGCATTTAACAAAAGTTCAGGGTCTAGTCGACTGTAAAATTGGCTCCTTATACGAAAGCAATTTTTATTTAAATTGTGAAGCTGTAGTTGTACCAAAGATTACCACGAATCTCCGTACAGTTACGTTACCCATACAGTTAAAACAACAATTTTCCTCTCTTAAGTTAGCTGATCCCGATTTCCAGGTATCCGCACTAGTTGATATTTTATTAGGGGTGTCAGCGGTTTTAGATATCACGCCAAGTGAGCCTTCATACTTGAAAGGCAAACCCGCGGCATTTCTTACTTCTTTTGGATGGGTAATCATGGGTGAGGTACCTAAAATGATACATTCACCTACGAACGTTGCTTTATTGACTAATATGGTAGAAACGCAATCTCTAAATGAAACTTTACGTTTATTTTGGGAATCCGAAGAAATATTTTCTCCACCTTTGCCCTCCCCGGAGGAGAATGCTTGTGAAGAGCATTTCAAATCTAGTACTACGCGTACGGCCTCAGGTCAATATATGGTCAGATTACCGTTTAGAGACAATGTTTCCCAAGCTCTAGGTTCGACTAGAGAACATGCAATCAATAGGTTCTTAAAGCTTGAAGCGCGTTTCAAATGCGATGAAAATTTTCTTAAATTGTATGCGGAAAACATTAGTGATTATTTATCACAGACGCACCTTGAACCTGCGGTTGACGTATCCCCGTATGTGATGACTCATCACGGGGTCTTAAAGAATCCCGCATCACATACCCAGATTCGTGTAGTTTTCAACCCGACTGATAAAGACTGTAATAATAAATGCCTTAATGATATTCTACTGCCGGGTCCGAAACTACAAACGGATATAGGTCTTGTTATCACAAGATTCAGAATTCCACAAGTGGCCCTTACGTGTGATATTCGTCAAATGTTCAGATCAATTTTAGTGCACCCTGATGATCGGAAATTATTGCACATATTTTGGAGGTTTAATCCGAATGAACCTTTAAAAGAGCTAGAACACACACGCGTTATTTTCGGTGCATGTTGCAGTCCTTACCTTGCCCTTCGTGTTCTAAAACAATTATTGATTGACGAAGGTTCTAAATTTCCACGAGCTTCGTACGCTCTCAGTTCTTCTACATATGTAGACGACATTTTGACAGGAGCAGATTCCATCGAAGATGCTCTACTTCTTAAAGCTGAACTCATTGATTTGTTAAAACTGGGTGGGTTTGAACTGGGCAGATTGGCCAGTTCACATGCCAATGTAATTGGTAATTCTTCGGATACGATACAATTACCTAACTCCAGTCCTGATTCTATTAATAAAGTTTTAGGGCTTTGTTGGAATCTAAGATTAGATGTACTTAAATGCAAAGTTTGAAATGCCTCTGATACACCATCGAAAAGAGGCATTCTTACCCGTATTGCGCGAACCTTTGACATTAATGGATATATCAGTCCATTTACTTTTATACTTAAATCTCTTATTCAGCAATTGTGGTTATTAAAGGTAGGATGGGATGACGAACTCCCTGCCGTAGTGTTACAAAAGTGGAATCAAATTCAAGCCGAATTACCACTTCTCTAAAACGTGTCTATTCCGCGCTGTGTATGGAAAGTTGGTGAAGTAAAAGGTTTCATGGTAGGTTTTGCTGATGCTAGCGTGCTTGGCATGGCTGCAGTTATTTATTTACGATTAGAGGTTGATGGCCAAATTTTCATAAATTTAATAATTTCAAAAACTCGCGTGGCTCCACTAAAAACGTGGACGATACCACGTCTCGAATTAGGGCGGCATGTCTTCTATCAAAACTTATGAAGTCTACTTCCCCAGCATTTGATTCGTTACACCTTCAGGAACCTATTTGTTTTAGTGATTCAGTAAACACCCTGTCGTGGATTCGCACCCTCCGCATCGATTAAAAATATTCTTTGCCAACAGGGTTGTTCAAATCCACGAAAATCAACCCACAGCTCGTTGGAGGCATGTACCTAGTGCAGATAGTCCCGCTGACCCAGCAAGTCGCGGGTTAATGCCATCGGAACTGCTTTGTTGTGATTTGTGGTGGAAAGGGCCCGACTTCATATATCGGAACATTTCTGAATGGCCAGGTAGTACATTTGAATACTCGCCTGCACAAGGGTTAGACGTTTTACCCTATGACACCTCAAGCCTTGTTGTCCGCAATTGATGTTCAACCATTTACGGACATTTTGCTGCGACATTCAAGTTTTTTAAAGTACAAAGAATTTTTGCCTATATACTTAGATTCAAATTCAATTGCCTTGCGCGCATTCATGAGGCTCCAAACGATCAGCTGCGTACTGGCAACTTAACGTCATTTGAATATAACGACGCTTTGTTATTTATTATAAGAATTTCTCAGTACGAGCACAATCGAAACGAAATTTTGTTACTAGAAAAGGGTCAACCTTGCACAAAAAATTATCGTCATTTGTCTCCTTTTCTCTCCCCTGTGGGTTTAATCATGGTGGGGGGACGTTTGCGCCAGTCGAAGCTCCCAACTGCTACTAAATATCCCTACCTAATTCCGCGGGACAGCAGATTAGCTATCTTGATATGCGATCATTATCACATATACTCGGGCCATGGTGGAAATCGCCTGGTACATTCTCTCGTAAATAGGAGATTTTGGATTCCTTCAATTCGACACTTAATTCGACATCGTATTTTTCGTTGCCTTACATGTTACCGATATAAGGCGGAACCTATCCAACCACCTATGGCGGATCTTCCAGCTTACCGACTCGAACCGGGAAAATGTTTCACACACACGGGGATTGACTTTGGCGTACTCTTTATGGTAAAAGTACCTAATCTGCTCACAGCTAGGTATGAGAAGGCATATATTGCTTTATTTATATGCATGGTCTCGCGTGCCATTCATATCGAACTCGTCACCTCGTTAACTTCCCAAGCATGTCTGGCCGCACTAGACAGATTCATTTCTAGACGCGGACTTCCGGCGAAATTTTATTCCGATCAAGGACGGAACCTCCGCGGAGCTGCTAGAGAAATTTCTGAAATTTCAAAATTTTTTGACTCGTCTAAGCCCGAGATTGCATATTATTTAGCTATTCGGGGCATTGAATGGTCTTTTAATCCTCCCTACCCACCCCATTTCGGTGGATTGTGCGAGGCAGGAATCAAAAGTGTTAAATTCCATTTAAAGAGAATAATTGGTAACAACCAATTTACTCCAGAAGAATTTAACACAATCGTTATTAGAATTGAGGGCATTTTAAACTCTCGCCCGTTTTGCTCCTTACCAGCTTCACCCGATGATGAAATTGATGCATTGACGCCGGCACATTTCCTGACAGGCGGTCCTATTCTGGCACGACCCGAAGTAGATTTGACAAACATTCCTACTAACAGACTCACTCGTTGGCGGCTTTGTCAACAGTTAATCCAGGGGTTCTGGAAGCGTTGGTCAAATGAATACCTCCACACCCTTCAGCATAGGCCCAAATGGACTACCCCGGCTAAACAGTTGGAGGAGGGCGATCTGGTGTTGTACTTGACCCCAGGCACACTCCCTGCGTGTTGGCCTTTAGCAAGGGTAACAAAGCTAATACCTGGAAGTGACGGCATAGTACGTGTTGTTCGGTTGAGGACACCCTCAGGTGAAACAGTACGACCAATAAATAAGGTGGTACCGCTTCCACCTCCTTAAAATTAATATGACGTGATCAACAATTACATTAATTGATCATTCTTTAGAGTTTCTTTTATTTTCTCGTTTTATCTCTACACAACTACACCAATAGAGCTTATTTGCATTTTTTTTTAATTTCTCCATTTTTTTCTTTTCTTTTCTTTTCTTCACCCCATTTAGCTATCAAAATTTAATTATTTTGGGTGGGGGGTATGTTCAAAATTGGGTTAGAACGCCACTCTTAATTTCAATGTTATTTATTTTAAACAGTCAAGGTTTTGTTTTGCGATAAACCAGGCGGTGTTACTAGCACTGGTTTTGTACACTCGCTTCGAAGCATTCGGCCCGTGCGGTCATGTATTAAAACAATATACATTTTTTGGTGTGTGTGTGCTACTGCGCTTCTACATAATTCCGTCAGTGGAGATTTGTTCTGGTTTGGATGCTGTTAACCACTTCCGTAGAAGCCAACAGTATGAACATTAAGGTAAGTGCATGATCATTGTTTGATTTACCGCTAAGAGTATTTTATCGCAACACTACCCTCAAGTCACAGTCCACTTGCTCTAAGGAAATAATCTGGGGTTTCACGCTTAGTGTAAATTGTCCCATTGTTTCTCCAACAGTCACAACTGTTCGCTTTTGATTTAGTTTATCTGCAACTTTCACTTTCAACGAGAACAGCTACGATGCGTATCACTAGAAAACTCTAAAACTTAATTATGAAATTCATAAAGATTCAAGCTGGATGATAAACAGTGTCATTGCAAATAAAATTCACATTCTTGGGCTTGCTCAAAGTAAATCTCCGATTGTCTTTCAAAAATATTGCATAATCAATTGTACAAACCAATATCCATTTTGTATATTGACATGTTCAATTGTAGCACGAAAAGTTCTTTGCCATAACAATAGCAATATGAAAGATTTATTAGTTCTGTCTCGTGATGCAATCTAAAAACTTGTTTGTTTCTAACAAAATAATTCTTCTAACAGAGGATCCAATAAGGCAAACGACAGATCAGGACTTTACCACAAATTAAAGAAAGATTTATTAAAACTTTTAATAAAATTTGTAGTTAATAATATAAGATAATTGGATTAATTGTAGGTTTCGCTCGAAGTATTTCTTTCACACAAAATTTCAGAAACTTTGTTGGCGCTATTTACAAGCAGATCGAACAGAAGGTTTTTGCTGAAGTGATGTTTTGCGTTTTCAGATATAAGGTTGATGCCCTACTATATAATGTAAATGTTCGCAGCATTCAGCACAAACCAAAAACATTCATTGGAACATAGCGATCTTTTAATATCACATCAGACCTTTTCCGTGCAAGGAGTTTCTGTGACTTTGTACAGATCGGGATTGCAAGATTTGCTACTTTTCTAACTGTAATACATTGTACGTTTAAGAAAATTCCAGCTTCCTATCGTAAATCGATTACGCTATTAATAGAAATTGAGTTGTCATTTACACGATATGAAAAACCTTTATCAATCTTAGTCAATCATAACAGAAACATTTTTATGCTGCTGCTAATACATTTACCAAGTGGGGGCAGAATCGATTTATCAAAAAAATTACTTCGAAAAGAAACGCTTAATAAATATCAGAGTGAAAACTGATACCATTTAGTAGAAGCTTTTACTTTGGGTAACCACGAAAATTTGTACAAGCGAATCTAACACGATTAATACATTTACTGGTATGCAATAGGGTTTTGAGGTAGGGCACAATTTCGTATCGTCGTAGACTGAAATTCTTAAGACTTGAATCTTTTGATTAAAAATTTAAAAAATCTTGTATAATGAGTACTACATAAGTCACTATATAAAACGGTTATGACTTCAAAATTAATCCTATCTATGGGCATATCACGCAAGACTGCACTTTCCAGCATACATAGTATTTTTAACAATATAGAAACGTTATTATTTGTTACTTCCTTGGTAAAAGTAAGATAGCATCATCCCTTCCTCTGGTTAACTCCGTTTGTGAGTAAGATATCTACACGGGTTAATGCTTCTTTTCAATTTTACATTGTCACGTATGCTAATTCGTCATGCTTCTTCCTCGAAATCCACTGTTTCGTAGACGTCTCATATGGTGGATGTTGCATTATAGTAAAATGAGCAATAAGTTAAAAATTTTGATTTGTCGGGAGGGCTTCGTCACAATCTCTAGTGCTTGAGCTAACTACGGTGGTGCGAGAGAGGATTCTTATGAAAGAATTTATAAAAATGGTAAAAATAAGTAAATAAAAATAGTAATTTGACAGAACTACAAACAAACTACATTACAAAATCAATTATCTAAAAGGCTTTTCTCTTGACATAATTAAGGGGTGTCACAACGTCTGTCACGGCAATTCCTTCGATGTTGTTCTTACCCATCTCCCTTGCTTTTGGTTTCCTACATTCGATCACCTTACATGTGACCTTTCTCTAAGATGCCGTATAATAAAATACTCATCAAAATTTTGCGCCGAATAAAATTAAATCTAAAAAGTAAATGCCTTCCCTGGGATAGCTGCTTATATTCGTTTACAAATTAGTTTGTTTATCTAGTTCGTGGAAACTTCAAACCAAATTTAAACTTACACTTTATTGACATTAAATAGTTCCGATATAAATACAAATATCATAAAAAACTTGTTTCTTAACTTCAATCTGGCCAGATAATGTTAAAAGAATTGATAGAAAGACATTAAATCTTATCCGGCAATAACCCTACCACCCCAATTTATCCTGTTCCCTATGCTGAATCACGTGGTTCTATAAATGACAATGACTGAAAATGCTATTATTTCCAAACATAAAAATTAGTTAAATACCTACCTTTGCTTTTATCCTTTCATAGTCCACCCAAAATAATATAGTTTTATGCGTTAACTTGCAACAATTTTTATGTCACAAAATTTCTGTATACATGTAAGGCTGGGAGAAGAAATGAAGAAATGAGCTCAAAATTATTTATCAGCAAACCTATATAAGTTTTCGCGTTTTTAATAAATCTTTAATCCAATATGGAAAACAACAAACGGTCTGTTATTTCCTAGTTTAATTAAACTAGGCTAAACTCCACAATTTGTACTAATAATAGCATTGAAAATAATTTTTAAATAGCATACTTATCATTAAAAATCCTGTAAAAATTTTATTGTTTACATATATTTCAAGGTTTTTAACTTGTTTCGTAAACACGGCGCGACAGCACTAGCTTTACGCATTTATCTTAAAAAACTACAAAGAACTTGTATTTTAAATCCCAATTTTATTATTAACTTTGTGCATTAAAACACGAAAGCAAATATTTTCTATAAAATGCAACCCCTTTTACATTAAAAAGAAATTAAAGTTTAAACTGTTTAACCTGTGAATCACACAAATTTATTTTAAATAGGGAATTTTCTGGAATAGACGGATTAGGAAAGATGTTTCGAGACGAATTGGGAGAATACGTCAATTTGTATGAACTCATTAGTAAATAGACATTTTATTCCAAAAAGCAGCCCGATTATTGAAAAAATCTGTAAAATTCCTGGAATAACTGATAAGAATTATTTATGATTTTCGCATTCACTGTTAGAGAGAAGCGATACGTCACAATAGTACATGCGAGAGCAGGACGAAAAGCGCGGGTCACGAATACCTGGAACCCGATAACAAGGTAGTAAACGCCGCGATTTTAGACGTTAATTAGTTTTTCTGAAAAACCTTGCATTATAATGTTCTACACTATTCCACAATATTCTGGAAACAGATAATATCGTGTGTATGAAGAAGCGTGTATTAATAACGGGGGTCATTCGATATTAGTTGATTTAGTAAAAGAATTCGATTCATTCGATTCATAAATGCGATAACGAAATGTTATTTTAAGTCACGAGCTGTTGCTATGCGAAGATAATATTTGAAGTATGCAGTAAGCTCACTGTAATTTAATAATTACGATGGTACAATGAATATAGTAGTTTTAAACGCAAATTACATTAAAAAAATGGAATTATTAATTACAATGAAGAGGAAAATTCTTAAAATTTTATTAAATAATCGAATGGAAGATTTACCTAAAAATGTATTTGGGTAATTGCTATTTGAATCGAGAATTTTAATATGGAATCCTTGTAAATTGATTTGACGTCGGTTTAAAATAGGAAGGTATTTAGTTACGAGCAGCGTTTTTGTGAATTCTGCAAGTATTACTTTTAGATTGATTTCTAACTGATTTGTATTTAATGTAGGGTAGAATAATAAGTGTTAATCATTGCGTCACTTACCATTCATTTTTTTTACTTTGTATTAGTTTAAGACTCATTATACCTACTTTTCTTCTAATTATAACTTTTGGCTGTGGAAAAAAGCAGTTGAGCCGGATCTCCTCTGTGCCGACTGTTTCTAAAACCTACGATGTCAGGTGAAACGACACGAAGACACAAACTGTGAGCTAGGTGATGCTGTCACAAAGGCATCCTCTTGACGTGCTTCGCCCTAATTGGAGCCCATCAGGACAGGAATAGCAAAGTTGTAATATTTATTTCAGACACATTTTTTAGTGTGTGGGGATTATTTGGTGTGTATGTAAGTTGGGTGTGAACGTATGCTGAGAAAGAAGTGGTTAAGGAGTCAAGGAGTCGAAATAAGAAGTAGCGATAGTGCTCTGTTTGATAAACCGGAAATAGAAATGGAAGCGGCAGGGGGTAGTAAGGATCAGTCGAAGACGGAATCGGGAGAACAAGAAAATGAGTTAATTATGAGAATGCTACAGGGGATGAGTGAAGAATCGAATAGAAAGTTTGAACAAATGAGTCATGAATCGAATCGGGAATTTCAACGAATGACGAAAACATTGGGGAAGAAAATAGAAAAGTCAGCTAAGGAGTTTACAGAGTTAAAAATAGTTTAACCGTGAAAATGGGGGAGGTTGAAACAAGCGTAGATAGAAATGAACGAAATATATTAGGTCTTAGGCAGGTATTAGGTCAATTAAAAAATAAAGTTAGGCTTCTCCGTAAAGAGGACATCAATGGGGAAATGACCGACGTGAATTATTCATGTGGGGATTAATTAGGACGGTTTGAAAGATAGGTCAGCGGAATAAAACAGAACATAACTGCTTTAACGGGGGATGGTCCAAGATTTTTTACAGGTAATTTGTCGTTAGGACAACAGATGAAATTTTATGGGGATATTCGGGTGAACCCTCAGATTTTCATAAACAGAATCAGGACGTTAGTTTGCAATTTATATGACGAGCAGGCCAAATTAAATGTGGATAAGCTATGTTGAAAGATAATGCAGAAGCCTGGTACAATTTAGTAGGACAGGACATAGAACCATATTTACAGTTCGAGGAGAAATTCCTAAAACATTATTGGGGTGATCATGAGCAAGACCAAGTGAGAGATGACTTGATCACAGGAAAATACAAAGGGTAATTTGTAGAATCCAGAGCAGTATGCTATTAGGAAATACAGTGTGGCGAAACAGTTTAGTCCACCCTTAACTGACCGTTAGATAATAAAATATTTATCTAGACATTTCAAGGTAGAGGTTAGGTAACATTTGGCGTTGCAAAATATAGTCGAAAGGGAGACATTTTTGGAATACCTTCAGAGGTATGATGATGTGAGTACAGGGCGACCTAGGGAAAATAGGGATCGACACGTGAAGCAAGTTAGTTTTAATAATAGGGGGAAGAATTTCCATAATAGAAGGGGGACGAACAGTAATAGAAATTTTAGGAACAACTGGGAACCAAGGGGTAATTTTTTAGGAGCAATAGTGGTACGAGAAGTACAAGTCAGAGACAAGGGATGCAGCGGCAAAATAGCTCATCTGAAACGATAAGGGTACAAACAGGAGTAAGTGGTAGTGATAGTGGAGTTGGCTTACACATCAGGTATAATGTCATTACCCGCTAGAGACAGAATTAAATATGGCTGAGCTGGAAATGAATAGCGAACATAGCACTCGATAAGAACGGAGTGAGGAATTTAAAAAATAAGTACCAGTGGTTAAGAGTGTTATTAAAACACGTACCGGACATATAATTAAGATGCCTAATCGGTGTTAGCCAGTAAGCATGCAATTGCTTTGGTTGTGAATTATGTTGTGTTTAAAACATGTTTCACTATTTTAAAGTGAGAACATGCTAAGACTAATATATATTGTCCAACCTGCTGGGATTAAGTCAATTAGTAAATCTTGAAGCTGGCAAGGGATAATACAAAACAAAAGCCAGAGCTAATATTGTTATTTATGTCAGAGAGGTAAAAATAAGCACATGTTTTTTATTTTGTTATTTGAGTTGTAAATATTATTACAACGATTTTCACAAAGGACCCGTTCTTATATTCAAAATAGTGGAAGTTGCAGAGATAATAAGTTATAGCACTGTAGTTACCAGTAGAATTAGTGCTGTACGGTCTGCACTAACTAAAAAACAACGTAGTGGTAGGAAAAGATTTTTTCGGATAGGAAATAAAATTCTCAACAGAAATGCTACAAATACGATAAAAACTAATAAAGCGAACAATTATTAGGTGCGTCGCAAAACATTCTGCCCGAGAGTTGTTCTTGACCAGTTTTAATACACTTCCAGTACTCCGTTGCGCCCACTGAGTCACTGGCATTTCTTTCTAATAGAAGCTCCTCTAAAATGTTATAAGTATCTCAATTAGCCCTACTTAAGTGTATATTGAAAAGTTGTTACTTACAATTCCATATTTGTGTTGCGTACAGTTTTGGCCCCCATGGAAATCTAACCGGTATTCTACAGAGAAACTTGGCGAATTACTTCTTACATGTGATTATCCAATGCTCCACTCGAAGGTACTACATTGACCAGGAAGCGAGTTTTTTTTTCTTGAAAAAATTTGAATTTTTCCGAAACCTTGCTGTTCCAAGCAAGGTAGGGATCTTTAACGTGCGTGACAACATTCACACACGGGACCTCCATTTTACTTTTCATCCGAACGAGGGCGTATTCTTGTGAAAAATGCTCGCCTAACAATGTTTAAGCAAACCATGTCGGGATTCGAACCCGGTACCTTGGGCGTGGTGAACTACCCCGCTAGAAAGTCTGTTTCGACAAAGTACCAAAAACCTCGGCTGTACTGATAAGCATAGTGGACGATTAGCTCAGTAATAAGGGTGGTGTAAGTATTTGAGAGAAGGTCTCGGAATGCTATCGTGTCGAAAATACCAAATACGGGATTCTAAAGAAACGCCCGGAGAAAATAACAACAGAGTGCCGAACCTCAAGATAAGGAAAGTGGTTCTGGCTTAAATGTATATGAGGAATAGTACGGTATACTAATACAAACGTTAACGATAGGAACATTACCTATTTAAAAACAGATAGCTGGAAAGAGAGGTTTCTAAAATTAAATGTTAAATTACTTGAACATTAACCATACATCTAGGTAACTGAAATATATTTTATCACAAGACTTAACCCGTAACTGCTGTGAAGCAATTTTAAGTACGCACACACTGTTCACCGGTCAAATTGACCGGCACGATTAAATCGTGTTTTATCTATATTACGTATACCTTAAAGGGTGATACGTTTCACTAATTACATTATTAGACTCTTCCCTATAATATTTGTTTCAATAAACCCCTTTCCCCCTCCATTCTTAAAATAAATTTATAAAAAAACAACCCAGCAAAATTGAAGCATTTATTCAAATTAACATAATCATAATACATTCATAAAATAAAAAATAAACATAATATAGAAAAATGATATACCTAACAGAAAAATTTAAACACATTCCTTGCAAATATGCCTGCAACATTGTGAGCACACAGGTTTTTTACAAGTTATGCAACCATGCGATGCTTTTCTTTCTTTTTTAGCAGGACACAAATAACAAGTCTTACGCTTCGGCAATTTTCCTGTTTCAGTCTGTAATCCATCCGCTGCAGATACGAGTATATCAATTTTTAAAATTCGTCTTATAATAAATCGGATTTCTGGTGCTGTATGGGGATTCATCAAACTACGTTCCATTTCTGGTTTTACTAATTCGAGGGCCAATTGTTTTATGAAATCAATTCGTTTCAATGCCAAATTATTTTTACATGCACTGTAAAGTATGAATGCATTGATACTACTTATATTCAATATTCTGAAAAATATGGCCATAGGCCATCGTCTTGTTCTTCGTCCAGAACAATAAATCGCGCATTTCTCATCCAGGGCATCAACTCCAGCCTTAGTGAAATTGTAATACATAATAATTTCTGGTTTATTTGTAACGGGGTCAGTAACTTTTGAATGATGCATAGAACTTACTAACAAAGCTACTTTACCTTTCTTTGGAACATATGAAACCAAAGCGATACCTGACGTAAAGTCATACAAACTTGAAGCAATTGGTCTGTGTTTGCTAGGCTGAAATTCTGGTGGAATTTCTCTTTTATTCTTTTTTATGGTGCCAACATAAGTAAGACCTTTCGTCTCCAATAGGTGAACAAGGCCTATTAATGTAAACCAATTATCGGCAGTTACATTGCGATTAGTCATTTGGATTGGTTTTGAAAGTCGTATTACAGATTGAGTCGGTTTAGGTAGCTCTTGTTCTTCTGGTGAAAGAGTTCGACCGTCTGATTCTTTCCCAGAATATATATATATATAACCATTCAAAAAGTAACGAGTTTTGCTATCTGTAAGTGCCATTATTTTTATTCCATATTTACATGGTTTATTTGGCATGTACATCCGGAACTTGCATCTACCACGAAAACTTACCAGCATTTCATCGATCGTTGCACATTCTCACACACTGTAAAGTTCCTGACAATTTTTACAAAGATTCAAATATAAAGGATATTGGTGCTGTAGGATCCAGTATTTTGCGTTCCTTTCTGCTTTGAGGATCGTCAAATCTCAAGGTACTAAGCAAAAAAAGGAAGCGACATTTACTCATAACTGCTCGAAAAATGTCCCTTCCTGAACCATCAGTTGCAAAAATTGCATTTACATCTTCATGATTTGATTTGAATGCAGCAGAAAAATAGAGCAATCCTAGAAAAGCCTTTAGTTCAATTATATCCAATGCTTTTAGTTCTGGACAATTTTGTTTTTTGTGTTTTTCTCTTTCTCTTTCAATTCGAGTATTAGTCCAACGCAAAACTTCAGATAAAATATTGTTGTCCATAAGTAAATTCCACATTTTTTCTGGAGTTGTACTCTCTAGTCTAGCATGTCCTCGTAAACCAGGCCGCTGAGATATAATGTTGCGTTTTTGAGTTTTCCTTTTCGGCTTACTTGGTTCAGCAGTCCAAAAAAATTTATTTTTTCCAAAATATTGTTTTCTGTTGGCTGCAGTTACATTTTCATTACTAGTTTCGCTGGCTTCGTCGCTATGCTTATTTTCATTTTCTCTTCCGATGTCTTTGTTATCACTTTCACTGTCTTCTTCAATCGAATCAGAGTCATGCTCACTTTCTATGACAAATTCGCAGTCAGATTCTAAGTCACTTTTTAATTCGTCATTATCCGGTAAAGTGTCGTCGTCAACCTCTTTAAACCATTTCATAACTGTCTCTTCGTAGTCTTTGTCGGTTATTTTTACTCGCCTAGATGTACCGGGGCGTGATTCCATAATAAAACAACCTAAAATAAAATAACAAAATAAAATAATAATAATAACAAAATAAAAATGTGTAACGTACTTACTGCATCCGGTCAAATTGACAGGTAGGAAACGGAATTGATTAATATCTTGACAAATAACACGACCACACAACTGCGGGTATATCAGTCGACTGACATTCAGAACGTAAGAAAATACACTGACGGACGAATACGCCACTAGAGAATTAACCGCGTTATTTAAATTTGAAATAATGCAATGGTCAAATTGACCGGAGAACAGCAGTTACGGGTTAAACTAAAACTTATTAGTTATGAAACACACGAATGTAGAGTTATTACATAATTATGTTTTCATTACAAGTACCTATAAATATTATTAAACAAAAGACACAACCAAACATATCACAATTTATATATCTTACTGGATAACGTTTGCGGCAAACAAAAGTACACTCTAAGTTCTTAACCTTAAACAATCTTAAATAAAAAACAATGTTTATTCATTAACATTTACTGTAAGTTATGGTTTTAGAAATTTGATCATAAATACATGGAGTGGCATTTGACTGTAGATTACTCAAAAACAACTGTAAGTCATTATCTTCTAGGCCTAATTTGTCTTTAGTCAGATCCTACCAGGATTTCGGAAAGAGAAGTAAATGTTCTAAATAAATATGTTTTTGTCCAACACGAAGTTGTCAGTTTATGGGGACCCATTTGCTCCTAAAATTAAAGGTAACTTGTATTTTTCCCAACATTATTGACAAATCACAATTACTTGCATACATTTTCTTCAAGGTTATCTATGCTATTCAAGTTTTGCACGTTTGCAGTTTTCTCTATAAAACAATTCGAGATATCTTTGGCAGAATTCGTACAAATTATTTAAAATTGCAAATTGAAATTACTTCTTGTCGTTTTTTTGCTATCTAACATATGTAATATTGTGTTATTAAAACATTCAACTAAAGTCAGAGAAAAGGGCTCTTTATATTTTGAATCTGCATTATTTTAGCGTTTGAATTTTTTCGTGTCAAGACGATGAGGCCACAGACGTCAGCGTTGTACATTACTAATCTAAGATAGAAATATAAATGTATTTGTTATGCTGTAGGACATGTATAGTTGAACGTTAGTCACTAGTTATACCATTGATTTAGTGCTACTTTAGTTTTTAGTATTTGTTATTCATTTTGAAAAAAAATTGTTGTTTTTATAATGGGGATTTCCCGTCAATAAATAAATAAACAAATAAATCATAAAACTGCACTACTTTAAAATACAAAGTTACCATGCTATAATTTATTCTTTAAAACGTCATAGTAAATTTGATAACCTTTAGGTATAAACAATATAAGATACAAAAATAAATCTTTTTTAGATCAAGAATGCATGTAACCTAAAGATTATATTTTTTAAAAGAAATAATCGTGACCCTATTCGTAAAACTTTCCAATATAGAAACTACTTAAATAAAGCTTGAATATTCACAATTCAAAGAAATGTCACAACTGTTCACTCTTGACTTAGTTTATCTGCAAATCTCACTCCTAACGAGAACAGCTACAATGCGTAACACCAGAAAACCCTAAAACTTAATTGTAAAATCCATTAAGATTCAAGCTGGATGATAAACAGTGTCATTGCAATTAAAATCCACATTCCTGGACATGCTCAAGGTAAATCTCCGATTGTCTTTCAAAAATATTGCATAATAGTAGAGTATAATTGGGAATATGACACCCACATTTCCCCCAGAATCCCACATTTCCCCACACATCTGGACCAAAAAGTTTTCTTCGACTAACCATTTTTCATCTTTCGAGATAAATATATCTTAAATTTTTATGTTTCGAGATAAATGAGCATCCACATTTCCTCCTTATGGGGATTTACATGTAAATTTGGGAGGAAATGAGAAGAATCCCTCATTTGCTCCCACATCTGAACCGAATAGTTTTCTTCGTCTAGCCAATGCACCTTTCGAGATAAACCTATCTTGTTTGGTATCAATTTATATTAGATTTTTCTCAGCTACCCGAATTTCTAGGAATTTTTTAGATTGCACCATCCCCAAGGGAGCTACCCTAATTTTAAGATTTCTTACCTGTAGCGGCTTTTGAGCGTTCTTATAAATTTTTTTAGTCATGCGATACATTAAATTAGCTTAGAATTTTACGCAGAATTCGAATCTGTAAACAGATTTGAAATCGGACCACGCCCTGCAAAGTTACACATATACCCTCTGCGAGATAAATCTTTCTCCACATTTCCACACACGAGATAAATGTACTTTGTTTGGTATCAATTAATATTAGAATTTTCTCAGCTACCCAAATCTCTTTAAATTTTTCACATAGCACCATCCCCCAGATAGCTACCCCTATTTTAAGATTTCTTACCTGTAGCGACTTTTGAGCGTTCTTATAAATTTTTTATACATGTAGCACATCTTGTTGGTCTAGAATTTTATGTAGAATCCGAATCTGTAAACAGATTTAAAACAGGATCACCCCTTACCATTTTACACACACCTCTAAATTATAACTTTCCTGCAGCTCATATCTAAAGAAAATCTAAAGCCATTCTTAAAACTTTTTATTACAGACAATTTTTAATAAAACAGTTTAAATTTTGTAAACCACATTTCTAAATACATATTCACAATTTTTATTCTTAACCTAGAACTTCTCATATCGGGGTATACTTATTAATATTTATTTCTAAATAGAGCACTTTTCCAAAGACCAACCGGACTCACATGCTTCAAATTCCTCTGATTTTGTTCTTATGGTTTCGCTTAAGACCTCGTACATATTTTCCAGATTACTAGAAGACGTTATAACCACATTTTTTGTGTTAAAGGATTTCACGTCCTCTACACCCTCTGCCGCAGCCATTTTGGTGTAAACGCCGTAGAGTTCGCATAATAGACTTTAATTGCTGTATGTTGTATTCTTTTTTCATTTATTAATCGAATAAATCGCTCTTTCTGCTTCCAAAGAAACTCGGACACTCCATCGTCGACACTGGCGTTCTTTATGCGATAGCTAGCCATACGGTTGTTAAACGCTGTGCTAACCATTTCTACACCATCGTCGTTAGTAGCGGTAACTGATGCATTTTTATGTTTGTTGCTCCGTAGATGACTAGGGTATGCAGACTTTAACATCCATGTCGCATACTTTACACATAATTCGTGGTTGTTTCGTACAAGGCCCTTTAACAGCTGGCGGAGCTGAACGTTTACGGCTTAATGACATACCGTGCTGTTTTCCTTGTGTCGCTGTAAGCTATTCTCGTAAAAGCGATACCGCAAGACCCACAGTTTAAGTACTTTGCTGCGGACGGCACCTGAGATGTTACACACGACATTTGTTCTGGTGCCGTTTGAGAGCATTTTCCAGGTATTTTAGTCCCCGATTGCACTTAAAAACGTTTGCAGATACCATTTTAGTACAAAACAAAATCCGCACTATAAGACTTGACTTGTAAGCGAACTAACTTATAACTAAAAGTTTACTCTTGCGCGCCTGCTTTATGTTCCTATAGAATGCAAACCGAAGGTTTCCGAAGACACCGAACGATAGTTGAGGATTCACCGGGGAACTAAATGACGTCATAATCCTCGCTGCTCGTCCAATACATTTAGCGCCAATGCATGCACCTGGTTTCGCTTCGTCGATGGTGCGAATGCCGTTAGTAGAAACACCGGAAAACGTCTTCCATGTTATACGGATCGCGTGCATATTAAAAATCCAAAAGGGTGATAGCACACGCACACAAATTGTGTGCAAGTCGTGCTGTAGAAGATGCAGTGCTACTATAACCAAAAACACTTTAAACCTTTACTAAGGAATACCAAACTTGTTGTCTACAGAATACTTACTAATAAAGCAATTTAATTTTAAACCACTTCTACGTCATATTTTCGGAAATGGCGGGTTGAATATTTTCTTTGAAACAATCGAAGATTGCCGAAGACACTCGAAGAGTGCACGATTGCAGTTACTAAACCAATTAGCATTAATATCAAGTATTCCGTACTTTCGTAGGTTGCTCATTTCCTAGAAACAAATCTTCCACATAGCGGTCGGTAGCACTGTGATTTCTAGAACCGGTAAGTACTCGATATCGCCCAAATAGAAATTAGATGCTCGATGTCTGTCAACTTCCAATTCCCTCGTAAAGGTAGCAAAACTCGGTCAATCATCCATTATACTTCGACCGCTCCTGTTCTGATAATTTACAAACATTTTCAAACGACAATGGGCCGAAATTTTTAAACCTCCGAGAGATCTTTAAGTCGTGATCAATTACACATCCGAGCTACCGTAAACTAACATATTTTGTAGCAACTGTATAATACATGCATACCCTCCTCTGCGCTACTGCTATTCTTGTAGTTGCTTAAAAGTCAGTCGCCCTTTTTACTGCTAGGGCCGCTAAAAGCACCATTCCATACTTTCTTTATAAGTGTAGCACATCGCGCACTTTTTGTCGGATAATTAAATTTTGTTTATGTGAGCCTTTACACTTTCGCTTATTTAAACATCTAATACAATTGATTAACCACTTTCGATTATTCTAACGGGCCACCATACATCCCGCCGCACCGTTCTTTTGAATCCAACGATCCTATGGGCTTCCGACACTAACACCTGACGTATCTTTCCTACTATTTGTTAAACAAAACTACCGGTATCGCCATTGTGGACGTAAACAGATGTTTGTGGATGTGTACGAGAATATGTAATCATATACATTAACCAGTCTAAGCTATTTTATTTAGTCCACGAAAACTACTATTTTCTAAACCACAATTAATAATCGTCTTTATAGGTTTAACATTTCTACCATTACCCAATGACTGGTGCTACGTACATGGAAACTTTAATTTCTTATTGGAGAATTCTTATTCTCCCACGCACTGCTGCGTAGTTGCATGCCTACCCCTTTTGGAGTATATGCTCGTTATAGGTTGTAAGACCCTCGGTTTTACTTAACTACAATTCGTGAGACCCTTTAATCTTTTTAATCGTATCTTTCTCGCCTACAATACAGTAGGACTTAACATTACTACCAACAAATTCTAATACTGGACCCCCATTAAATACGTCTTTAAATTTCCTACAACTTTTTATCGACAAGTGTTATATTGTATTTATTATACGCAGGGTAGTCACTCTTTTAAGATAAATATATTTTGCTAGGTATCAACTAATATTAAATTTTCTAGGGACCCCAAATCTGTAAATAGATTTTAAATAGGACCACCCATACAAAGTTATGCGTTTTAAAGACCCAAATCACTGATTTTGCCCATCTTTATTTAACTCCATCTTTAAAACCTTTTTCGCTACCCAAGACATATGCCTTAGCCAACCATCTTCCGAGAAATCTAAAACCGCAGTGTTCCGTTAACACAACGTGGAGATAACACGTATACTCTGTCAACCAGGATAGAAGCGGAAGGATTTGGAAGGTGGGCGAGAACTTAAAATTATGGAATCTTAAAACTAATATATACAAATATAAACAACTATCTTATATCTTTACGCCCCATGCGTAGATTGTTGTACTATTAGGAATGATGTACCTTTGTCATCTTCCTCGATAAACTAATTTTATTAATAAGCTGCGTATACAAATCGTATTCTTTTACTCCGGATACATACGCAGACAAGTACTCGATACCATCCAAATAAAGAATTGGATGCTTGGTGACTGTTAACATCCGCTTCCCTCGTGTACGCCCAGACATCCCAGCCCATGAGCACCCTGCGCATGCACACCCCTGCCCATGCACCCCTGCGCGTACGCACCCCTGTCCATGCACGCTGCCCATGCACCCTCTCTGTGCGACTGCTATTTCGGGGTAACGTCACAGCCTTTTATAAATAAAGAACAATGTTATATACTATTATAAAATGTTTATTCTGACATTATACATAACAAATTTAAAAATATTTAATACCAAACATGGAGTCATTTAAACTTAATTTTAATACAAAGTTATACACAGAAGACAGTCCTTTCTTTATGTTTGTTTGCAGTGGTTTTAATTTTATCTAATTTTATTCGCAGCTTAAAATTTAAATCGATACCCAAGTCTTCTATCTCCTTTTCTAGCCAATAGTTTGATACATAAAGACCGTCTAGGTTTTCGAATTGTAAAATGTACCGAAGTTTGCCTCTATATTTAAAGTCTTTGATTCCTCCGACAACCAGATCCATTCCTTCGTGTAATTCTTGCAGTTTGTGACAATCTTTTAATCGCAGCTTTCCACTATATCCTGCATACGTATCTTGTTAGCTTGATCGACTTCTTCTTGTCGGTATTGGAGGAAATTCCTTATTCTCCCACAGACTGTTGCGTAGTTGCATGTCCACCACTTTTGGGAATATATGGTTGTTATAGGTTGTAAGACCCTCGGTTTTAAATTATCCAAAGGTTCTTTACTAGGCAAATATACAATGTTTAGCGCAACCTCTTTGCGTGTCGTGTACGCAAAGATTACGAAACCCGCATTCCTTAGTTCGTCTTTGTTATCTGCCATTTTGATAAATACGTTTTAGAATAACCTTTTAAAAAATATACTGATTTAGTACCATCCTTTTCCGCAAGGACGCCTACATAACTAAAGAGTCTTTTTACTAACCACAAATGCATACAACTTGTAGAAACCAGATGTATCTAAGTCAGTCCATCGGCACATAAAATAATCTTTTAATTCTTCCTCATTTTCTCTGATAAGATGTTCTTTGTCTAACACATCTTTGTATTAATCGCGTATTGTCGCAGTGTTTTCCATGTAGTCCAATTTTCGTCTTTTTGCATCCATTTCATCTAATTCCAGTTGTCTTTTCCTTCCACTTACAGCGTATGGTATACATAATGGGGCAATTTCCTTTAGCGTAAACGGATAGAGTTTACTACCAATATTTACGCGTTGTCGTACAACCTCTGGACGAATGTTAGGCGTATCTATCAATCCCAATTCCGAAATTACTATTTCTTTTGGAATTGTAGAATATGGTGTTGCAGATTGTGTAAAATATGTACTACTTGCTTTAATGTAGCACTTGTGTAAGATTTTTATTTTATCTTGGCTATCTTCCTCTACTATCTCCAAATAATTTATAGGTAAATAGTTAAAACTAAAAGCCGAAAGCACATACTTTATCAATTTTCCCTTTCCTCTAGGTTTTCGGACAACTTAATTTGCAAGCCCGTCAATTTCTTTGTATTGCCATTCCCCAATACACGTACTGTAGCAGGTTATTATAGACTAAACAACAGCTATTTTGTAGCTTGTCCGATAGCTTACTCCACATTTTGGCAAGTGATACCGAGTACATTGGCGCCTTTAGGAAGTACAACTTACTATCTTCCAATAAGGTTAAACAGTCTTTTAAGGGTTTATACACTCGTTCCGCACTGACATAGCTTCCAATTGCACAGTTGTATATTGTCGCTTCAATCGCGTAATACCATGTTCTTTGACCAAAGTAGACGCAAATGTTTCCTTAAACGTACATCTGGACAACGTAAAAATCTAGTATATGATTGCCAAGTTGTTTATTAACACCAGGACTTGTTATCTGACACACAAATTTGTTGTATATCTTAATTCTTGCATTGGTTGTTAGCCATGTTAAACAATCAATCCCCGCAGTTTATCGTTGTCAACTATAATATTACACTTTTCTTCGTATTCTCCCTTATAGCAAAAGTTATGCTTTGTAGTTAAATAATTACACATCTCCATCTTGCTAAATATGCCCGCAAAATCTTGGGTTACATCCATGTCAAAAAGATAGAAATAATCTTGTTCTACTTCGTCTAATATATCTGGTACTTCCTCCAATAAAGTTTCCAACTTAACATCTGCTAGTTCCACTTTGTATGGAACACATATAGGATTTTGGAATTTTTTATTAATGCATTTGAGGTCTTCTTTTTCCGATAATTTCTTTTACTCTCTGGCCCATCTTGTTAGTGCTTTCCAGAGAAAACGGAAGCTTAGCTTTAACACCATGCCTAGCGGAAACAAATCGGTTGAACTTTCTTCGTAGATAGCTGTTAAATGCAGCACAAATTTTTTTTAGGATAAACATCTTTTTGTTTGCAGATGCTTGTTCGGTGTCAGAAAGGTCGCAAATTTTAACCAACATTATATTGTCACAAAATGGTTCTGTAATTGGTGTGTGTAGTCCAACAGTCAGCATCTGTTCGCCTTCGACATAACAAATATTACCAATATCTTTTACCAGATTATTGTTGCACATATTTTCTCTCAACAGCCATAATCCAAATCGCTCATTTGTCGGTTTCACTTTATTCCCAAGAAGTTGAGAAACGTTAATCACCTTGGAGACGCTCATGTTTACCGTTCTAGCTACTATCGAATACTAAATTGAATACGAAAAAATTGTTCTCTTACGTATTCTACAGAGTGAGGACGTATATTGCCGAAGATAGTCGAATATGTTGTTATCCAACCTAAGCCGACAGGGATGCGCATCGACATATATCCGGATATATGTAGGATGTTAAGTTATGGTGAAATTGCCCCATAGGGTGAAATTACCCCACATGACCACATGACCATATGACACATGACCATATGACCACATGACCATATGACCACATGACCACATGACACATGACCAATGACCATGACCACATGACCACATGACCAATGACCACATGACCATATGACCTAATTGCTTTTATGAGTTCTCATTAAAACCCATTAACACTAATTATTTTAGAGTTTTTCCATTAAAAACAAGTGTGGACCTAGGTTAGATAAAGGAAAAATTAATAGGTTGGGTCAGCGCCGCGGCGACGCTAACCTGAAAATTTCATAAATCTTGTGCTATTTGTGTGGTTAATGAAACTCGTGCGTCATGTGTCATGGTATGTCATGTGGTCATGTGGTCATTGGCCGTGGTAATGGTCGTATGTCACCCTGTGGCGCATCACGCCTGCATTGTCGATATGTGATGCGATCCTGTCGGCGTGATAACGCTTCGACTGATCTCGGTCTGATGACTGTGCTTTTCGTAGTCGGTTCGATTAGTGACGAGGCGTCTAACGTTGTCGTATCTCGCGTGGTGCACAATCGTTTGGATTGACTGTTGACGAAATATGTGCAACCTCTGGTTGCGGTATGTCGTATGTCGAGCTGTGGCGGACAGACCAGTCGCTGATGTAATGTTGGTTAAGTCGACCTGCTGACGTCTGAAGATGTTTATCTAAAATTTGTGCTGCTTATCTGTTCAACATTGTTCCGCTGAAGAACTAACGTTTTCTGGCGAACAGATGGGCCAGGTGGATGCGGCTCACGTAATAAAATTCAAATCTGTGTTCATGAGTGGAAGCGAATGGTGAACTGGGGGAACAATGGACGAACGAGCTGTATTTTCTTTGCGATGTGACATGCGCGATGTGGATGGTGTTAATCAAGCGTTAATGAAATAGAAATGTATGGTTGACAACTACTGGATGGATGTTGCGGTGCACAATGTGATGTTGCTGTAGTGTCAGTCTGCAACTGCTTCTGCTGACGTTGTCAGAATCGTTAAACTTGCGTCTGACTGGTAGGCTGAGTTGCGAACTGTGTAAACAGCGTGTGTTGATGTTGTGGAAGATATGTTTAAAAGCTACTCGGCTGCCAAATGAATGCGTACGGACAAATACAAATGCTGTTGTCAATCTGCACGTGCTGAGATGTTGAGGGAATGACGAGAGCTGGTTGTCCAGCAAGAATGAAGTATACTCGGCGTTAACTGTTACGTGTTGGAGATGAAGGAACAGATAAAATAAATCTTACACAGTCTGATTAACGGTGTCATGTTTGATCTACCATCTGATTCAAAATATGTTCGGAGAGATGCGCTGAAGTTCGTCGGTGTGCGTGATGGCTGTCCGTTGCGAAACGCCGTGCATGCCGCCGCTGGTGGAAGCAACTGGTGAATGGATGGATGCGCATGGCTGCTGCTCGCGATCAAGTGTTGAAAGCTCTTATTGAAAATGAGAAGTAGTGTGTGATGCGAATCTGGTTCTGAGATGTTGTGCATGCGGTTGAGAGCTCTTTGTATGTGCGTCTGCGAAAGTCGTGATGTTTAAGGTTTTCAAAAACGTGTTTACAAAATGGCGAAGACAAGAATGCGGTTCATGCGGCACTGACTGGTGCTTCGCTTAAACGGTATGTTGGCTCTGCTGCTGAAATATTTCTTCAACTGGTGCGTGCTGTTTCAGTATGTGGCCTTCAATCCCAACGAGGGATATGAACGGTCTGACTGCAGCTGGGAACGGAATGGATCTTGTCGGTGGATCAAAGATGGTAAGGTAACTTTAAACAACATTGCGGTGGGATAAGGTGTTAAAATGCGCAAAATTGAAAAGGCGGCTCTGTGAAATGCTGTTTGAATTTTTGACCCGTCAAATTTTATGTTGTTCGGTTGTTTTTAAAAAATGTAACGTGGCGTTGAATGCGCATGCGGCGTGTGCGTGGCGTGCATGAGGCGGATGCCTGGTGGGCGAGGCTGGCGCCGAGGATGTTGGATGGTATCTGCTGCGTGTCGGTGCGTTGTGCGCGGGTGGTTTATCGAGGAAGAGCAAATACATCATCTAATAAGACAATCAGTTGGTGAATATTTGTTTATATTGTTTTGAATTCCGAATTTTCGTTCTGACAAATTGCGTGTTATCTCCGTTGTGTGCGCCGGTGAACTGGGTAACGTGTTAAGGTGGGTTAAATAAGATGAGCAAAATTGTTGGTCTTTAATGGGTGTCTGTAAATCTGTTTAAGCACTGGTGTGTTGTTAGTGTTCTTAACAATATGCGACAAAGTGTGGCGTGTGAAGACGTATGTCAATTGGTGAGTCTGCTGTGACGGTCGATAAAAGGTGAGGTCTGACACGGTGGTGCCGAGGGTCGAGCAAATGGTGAATGTCTCAAAGTGGGCAGTGCAGTGCAGGTCGTGATAGATGAAAGTGCCGATGTGTGAACGTTGAATGGCGTTGGAAAATATTTTCGTGGACTAAATAAATGGCTGTGAACGTGTGATGGTGTCTGATGCGTGCCGTGCACTGTTACACAATGTTGTGCCGGTATGTTGCGCGAAGCGTTGTAATGCGGCTGTGTGCTGTGCAAAATAGTGGGTTCGTGATGTTAAATGCGAGTAATATGCATAAACGGTGATCCTGACAAAATGCGCGATGCTTGCTATGAATGCAGCTGGCGGGACGAAGCGTAACGTGCAAAGTAAGCGTGTACGGCGTAAAATATCATACTGGTAGTATGGCGTTACAGCTCGAACGTGTGATGACGGCTGATTCGATTGTGATGTCGGAATGCGTTTGAGCGTGCGTTCATGAAAATACGCGTGCTCTGGATGATCTGGACTGAGTCTGGACGCGATGTCTGGATGACATCGGCGATGTATCGTTGGGTGATCTGCGTTGAAATGTTCGATACGCTGATGCATGCGGTGCTGATATGATCGGTTCGGGCTCGTGTTGTGTCAAATTTCAGTTGAAATGGTTGTGGACAATGTGTACTGTCCGTATGTTTAGTAAGTGTTTATTGTAACACTTGGCCACGCATTGCGTTCTGTCGCAATTGGCGCGATCGTATGGAGACTCGGTTTGTTCAGGCGCACCGTGCGCTGTGACGGAAAAGTGGGTTCAATTGTTATTATCTACTGTTCGCGAGTAGGGTGATAGGGGTGTTTGCAAAAGGTTGCAACGTGTGGCTAAATAGGAGCTGTGGTTATGGTTTAAAAAGAAAAGGGGGGCTTTTTTAAAGGGGTCAAAAGGGGAAGGGAAAAGGGGCTTTTAAAGGCAAAATTTGTAAAGGGGGGAAATTCGGAGGGGAAAAAGGCTAAAAGGGGGTGGGGACCGTAATGGGTGAATGCAGCCGGAGGCGTGAATTCAATAAATCCATTGTGTGACGTTGATATGGGTTTGAAAATGTTTCGTGGACCTAAATAAAGTGCTCGTGGAAAACGGTGTTGTATGTTGCTTTCTGACGTTAAAGACGTGGCTGAACTAAATTTTTGCGGGTTTCAGTAAATTAACAGTGCGGTAAATGGTTGTTTAAATAAACTGCAACGGTGTGATCGTGGACCAAATTGGATGGTGTTATGGTTTAGGAGGCAAGTGATCAAAAATTTGATTGCATTAAACCGGAGGTCATCTGAAGAAATGTTCGAACTGGCGTTGGCCGTGCGCAGGTCAGGGGCAAATGGAGAAAGATGGACTCAGTTGGAATATGCATTATCTGGTTGGGTTCGGCCTGAATTATAAGACGCGGGCAAGATTGGTTAGGTCGTGTGTTCGACGTTGTGCGATTTGTTCAAATGATTCGTTTGTAGTTTGAAAATCGCGGTACCAGGTTTTCAAAATTTGATTTTCTGGACGCACAATCGGGTTCATTAACCTAAGGTGCGGCACTGTAGTGGGATTTGTGTAGTGGAAAATGACCTGATGGCACGTTGAAAGTCGCTAACTTAGAAAGGCTTCGGTGCTGCGCTTTAGTCAACAGTGATGTTGAAGTCGATCAAACGTTGGCTAATATCTGGCAAATGTCTAGCTTAATAGTCGTGTTAATGTTGGCTGTCGTCGGAAGTTGAAATTTCCCGGGTGCGTGCCTGATCTGGTCGCATGACATTTCGAAATGGGCTGGACATTGGGTGATGAAATGGTTCGAATGCGTCGTGTGGTTTGGCGGAAACTATCGTGAGACGCAATTGGACTCGCTTAATTCTCCTGTAAATGTTATTCTGGGGATCGAGATATAAAAATGGTTCATGGTGATAAATTGGGTTACAAACTGTTTGGTCTCTGTGAAAATGTATCGTTGGTGATCAATAAACCTTTTTGGTTTCTACATAATTCTTCTAACGGAGGATCCAATAAGGCATACAACAGATCAGGACTTTACCATAAATTAAAGAAAGATTTATTAAAACTTTTAATAAAATTTGTAGTTAATAATATAAGACAATTGGATTAATTGTAGGTTTCGCTCGAAGTATTTCTTTCACACAAAATTTCAGAAACTTTGTTGGCGCTATTTACAAGCAGATCGAACAGAAGGTTTTTGCTGAAGTGATGTTTTGCGTTTTCAGATATAGGGTTGATGCCCTACTATATAATGTAAATGTTCGCAACATTCAGTACAAACCAAAAGCATTCATTGGAACATTGCGATCTGTTAATCTCATATCAGACCTTTTCCGTGCAAGGAGTTCCTGTAACTTTGTACAGATCGGGATTGCAAGATTTGCTACTTTTCTAACTTTAATACATTGTACGTTTAAGAAAATCCCAGCTTCCTATCGTAAATCGATTACGCTATTAATAGAAATTGAGTTGTCATTTACACGATATTAAAAACCTTTATCAATCTTAGTCAATCATAAAAGAAACATTTTTATGCTGCTGCTAATACATTTACCAAGTAGGGGCAGAATCGATTTATCAGCGCTCAAAAAAATTACTCCGAAAAGAAACGCTTAATAAATATCAGAGTGAAAACCAATATCATTTAGTAGAAGCTTTTACTTTGGGTAACCACGAAAATTTGTACAGCGAATCTAACACGATTAATACATTTACTGGTGTGCAATAGGGTTTTGAGGTAGGACACAAGTTCGCATCGCCGCAGAATGAAATTCTTAAGATCTGACTGCTTTGATTAAAAATTTAAAGAACCTTGCATAATGACTACTACATAAATCACTATATGAAATGGTTGGAACTTCAAAATTAATCCTATCTATGGGCATATCACGCAAGCCTTACACTTTCCAGCATAGCTCGTATTTTTAACAATATACAAACGTTATTATTTCTTTGGTAAAATTAGGGTAGCATGACTCCTTCCTCCGGTTAACTCCGTTTGTACGTGAAATACTCACACGGTTTAATGCTTCTTTCCGATTTTACATTGTCATGTATGCTAATTCGCCATGCACTTTCAACGAAATCCACTGTTTACTAGACGTCTCATACGGTGGATGTTGCATTATAGTTTGTTACGGGTAAAATGAGCAATAAGTCAGAAATGTTGATTTGGCAGGGGGACTTCGTAACAATTTTTAGTGCTTGAGCTAACTACAGTAGTGCGAGAATGGATTCCTAAGAAAGAAATTATAAAAATGGTAAAAACAAGGAAATAAAAATAGTAATTTGACAGAAACATAAACAAGCTACGTTAGAAAATCAATTAATCTGAAAGGCTTTTCTCTTGACATAATTAATGAGAGCCACAACGTCTGTCACAGCAATCCCTTCCATGTTATTCCTACCCATCTCCCTTGCTTTGGGTTTCCTACATTCGATTACTTTATATGTAACCTTTTCCTAAGATGCCATACAATAAAATACTCATCAAAATTATGGGTACAATAAAATAAAATCTAAAAAACAAATGTTTTCCAAATACGATTTCGCCCCTGAGAAAGTTGGATATATTCGTTTACAAATTAATATGTTTATCTAGTTCGCAGGATCTTCAAACCAATTTTAAACCTACACTTTTTGACAATAATTAGTTCCGATATAAATACAAATATCCAACAAAACTTGTTCCTTAACTGCAATCTGGCCAGATGATATTAAAAAATATGATAAAAAGACATTAAATCTGATCCGTCAATAACCCTACCACCCTAATTTATCCTGTATCCTATTCTGAATCACATGGTATTATAAATGGCGTTGTCTTGAAATGCTCTTAATTCCAAGCATAGAAATTAGTTAAATACCACCTTTGCTTTTATCCTTTCATTGTCCATTCAAAATAATCAAGTTTTATACTTCAACTTACAACAATTTTTTTATGAAACAAAATTTCTTTACAGTGTAAGGCAGGGAGAATAAATGAAGAAATTTGCTGAAAATTATTTATTTGCAAACCTATATAAGTTTTAGAATTTTTAATAAATCTTTGGTTCCATATGGAAAACAACAAAAAAATTGTTATTTCCTAGTTTAATTAATCTACAAGACTAAACTCCACAATTTGTACTAATAACAGTATTGAAAATAATTCGATGTTTTGAAACTTTGCTTAGACCGTTTTAAATAGCATCCTCATTATTAAAAATCGTGTAAATATTTTATTGTTTACATATATCCCAAGGTTTTCAACTTGTTTCGTAAACACGGCGCGTGGTCACCAACCATTTGTTTTAACGTACGATTCCGGGAAGATAAGAATTCCCCCGATCGAATTGTTTTTATAAGTTATTTTCCTAGTTCGTTTAGTTTCACGGTAATCTTCGAGCAAAACAGGATAAGACTAGTTGATGCGCATAAACTCTGAGGTCAATAAGTACCACAGCTCAGAGTCAGTCTGGGATCCGTTGAATTTCATACCTGCAGGTGAACATTAGGAGATGAACTGAAACCTGATCATAACCAGCACAAGGGTAGCAAACGGTGACCAGTGGATTAAGAGTGAGTCCACCACTTTTATCAAATTTTTCAACGGATTTATTTAACAACCCCCTCTTTTACAAGTAGTGAAATTATTACCATGAAAACCCCTTCGCTTAAATTCATTACATCCGTTAATGGAACGCCGTAATCACGCTTAGTATTACTAATTTATCGTAACCATCTATATTGACGTGATAAGGGATCACGAGAGGTCATTAATACCCACATTCTAAAAATAAATTCCACGAAAAGTAATATAATCCCGAAAAAGACGGAAATTATCGTAAATTCATAGTTACACCCTGTATAATTCAAGCGTACTTTTATTCATTAAAGTGCCATGCAAGAACGCAAATTGCGCGTGTATAAATAATCACCCTGTATGATATAAGTATATTGTAAGAACATAGCAAGTAGCATAGGTTGTATTTGCAAAAATAATTAATTGTGAGATACCGTAAAACGTATTTCAATGCGAACGCAAATCGATGCATTTAAAAATATTTTTAATTTGCTGTAAATAGCACTAGGTTTACGCATTTAGCTTAAGAAACTACAATCAATGTGTATTTAAAACCCTAATTTTAATATTAATTTTGTGTATTTAAACACAAAAGCAAATATTTTCTCTAAAATGCAACCCCTTTTACATTAAAAAGTAATAAAAGTTTAAATTATTTAACCTGTGAATTACACATATTCATTTTAAATAGAGAATTTTCTGGAATAGACGAGATTAAAAAAGAGGTTTCGAAAAAAATTGGGAGAATACGTCAATTCGTATGAACTCATTAATAAATAAACATTTTATTTCAAAAAGCGGCCCGATCATTGAAAGAACCTGCAAAATCCCTAAAATAACTGATAAAAATTATTTATGATTTTTGCATTCACTATTGAAGAGAAGCGATATGCCTCAATAATAGTATATATAAGAGCAGGACAAAAAGCGCGCGTCACGAATACCTGGAACCAGATAAGAAAGTAATAAACGTCGCGATTATAGACGCTAATTGGTTTATCGAGAAACCTTGCATCATAATGTTCCACACTATTCCACAACATTCTGGAAACAGATAATTTTGTGTATATCAACAAGCGTCTGTTGAAAACGTGGGACTTTTGATATTCACTGATTCATTAGAGAGATTCGATTCATTCGATTCATAAATTCGATCGCGAAATGTTATTTTAAGTCGCGAACTCTTGCTTTGTAAAGATAATATTTGAAGTATGCAGTAAGCGTACTGTAATTTAATAACTACGATAGTACAATAAATATGGATGTTCTAAACGCAAATTACATAAAAAATAGAATTATTAATTATAATGGAGAGGCGAAATTCTTCAATATTCGCTATTTTAAAAATTTTATTAAATAATTGATAGGAAAATTTAACTAAAAATGTACTTTGGTAATTGCTGTTTGAAACGAAGATTTTTAATAAAAAGAGATCTTGTAAATTGCTTTGACGTCAATTTAAAATAGGAAGATATTTAGTTACGAGAAGCGTTTATGTGGATTCTGCAAGTACTACCTTTACATTTATTATTAACTGACTTATATTTAATGTAGGGTAGAATAATAAGTGTTAACCATATGTTTTTGTAAAGGATTTTACCAGGAAATTTTGTGATCGGAATTCGAAATACTCTGACCTTTAATAGATTAACTGTCAAGGATTTTTGGCCAAACAAACCTTACAAGCGTAGCAATAAACAAAACCAGGTAAACCATTCATAAGAATAAATTTAGTTCTGTAAATTTAAAATAAGGTAAGGGACGATATTTTTTTATAACAAGTACTTCTTAGAAAGTATTTTATGTTTGAAAGAAACGATGTTGTAAATGCTTTTGTATAAGAGAGAATATTTCATAAAGTATAAATACTTTGTGATATTGCTTTGTTTGATTTCATTTTGAAAACTCCGTCAAATCCATTGAGCTAGCCAGGCAAAGTTAAAAAAGAAGGTAAGTGAACAATTTCAAGTTTTACAAATTGCTGTATTTGTATAACAGCACCCTTTTAGTAACGCCCTAAAGCGAAGCCTTATCGCAGCACTTCTTTAGCGACGTACCAACCTGCGGTCTTTATCACAGCGCTCTATTAGTGGCGTACCAACGTGCGGCCCTTTTCACACCATTATGAATTAATAGCAAGTGACTCAATTTCAGACACGAGGGCATCGTATCTACGCATTTCACCCTAATTGGGGCTTATCAGGACAGGAGTAGCAAAGCTGTAATACTTAATTGAGACACACTATGGAAAGCACAGCATCAGCTAGCTCACAATTTGTGTCTTTGTGTCGTTTCACCTGATATCGCAGGTTTTAGCAACAGTCGACACGGAGGAGATCCGGCTCAACTGCCTTTTTCTATAGCCAAAAGTTATAATTAGAAGAAAAGTAGGTTTGATGAGTCTTAAATCAATACAAAGTAAAAAAGAATTAATGGCAAGTGACTCAAATTCAGTCACGAGAGCTGTACTTCCCATAATGTGCCTGTACTTAATATTACAAATTTGCTATTCCTGTCCTGAAGAGCCTTAACTAAGTCAAAACGCGTCGACAGCATGCCTTCGTGGCAGATTTGAGTCAATTGCCATTAATTCTTTTTTACTTTCTATTAATTTAAGACTCATTATATCTAGTTCCTTATATATATATATACACATATATATTTATATATACATATATATATATATATATATACATATTTATATATATATATATATATATATATATTTTAGGTAGTCAGTTATGGATAGGAAGCTACGCTTAAAATTATTATATATATATATATATATATATATATATATAAATATATTAAGATATGTTCTTAGATCTTGGTCAGTAAAATTTTTTTAACAAAACCAATAAATCGCTCTTTGCCAGATGTACAACGATTAGTTGTCTGCTAATGGCCACCTATCTGTGCCTTTAAAATAATTTAAAGTTAACAAAATTAAATTTATTGCTCGACTAGCTCAGTGATACCACGCACAGAGTGAATGACAATATGATAACAGAGAATTTTTTACACTCCTCTCCAACTTTAAATACACCTGTATAAAACAATCTAAGTTCACCAAAAATTGTATAATAAACTAAATATAATTGCAATTTACAAATCTGCGCCCTTTCTAATATCATTTACTTTTTATAGAACTTTTAATTCAAAATTAAAATAAATGTTTTAATCGAATTAGCTCATTACAAAGATTATAACATTTTACACCTTTTTATAGCAATGAAAGCCAGCAAAAAAATGTATCTTATACGAATAGCTTTCTTGAACGTCCAAAAAAATATTCTTTTTTTGATTTTTTTTGACCTTTTACACACTATTTTAATCACATGAAAATTTTAAGCCCACCTCTAAATATATAAATTATTTAAAATTGCAAATGCAACGTGTTATAAATTGAACAAATAATTCGGGCCTCCTGTTTCTCTCTTGCTGGAGATTGTAGACCCAAATATGCGCTTGTTCTGGAACTTCCAACACTTTGGCCTAGAAATTACTCTTAACTGAATAACGATCATTTTTTCGGTAGCTTAAAGTCGTGCTAATTCAGTAATTTGAAGCCTTTACCCAATAATCTCGAATATTAAGCAGCAACTTAGATAATTACTTGGTGAATTATTTAGCTCATTACTTAGTTCATTTTTAGTCCATTCCTTAGTGCCCTAAATTAGTAAAATTACAAAATTTTTATTAAATATTTTTATACTTACGTTTATTTCAACGGCAGAAATTCTATATAAATTTATTTCAACACGAACTTTACTGTTTATATCTCTTGAAATTATAAATTTTATTTACGTTTGAATTTCTTAAACTTACAACTTTCACTAAAATTCTATTCACGTAATAATTTTCTTTCGATTAGCACAATCGGCGCGTCGATTATTAAATGATCCTTTTTTATCTGTTACGCTAGTTTTATAGAATAAATTCCCTCCAGTATTATCCACGCGTTCTAATTGGTTGACAGCACGCTATCATTTGTTCGTCCGTGGAAAATGCCTATACATGTTTATCTGCAAGGTGTTGAATTTTAGAAGGTCTAATATGTATGTTGTAAATTGCACGGATATCGCAATTTTCTAGAGGAACTTTATTAACAAATGGTATTTTATGTACGTTGTAAATCGCACGTATACCGGTACTTTCTAGCGGGACTTTTATTACAAATGGTATTTTATATTAAATATGGCATTTTTTATACGGTCAAAATCGCATGTACATCGGAACTTTAAATATCTATACCTTATAAAATACGCCTGTTTTAAATAATTGCTTATATCAGACTGGTATAAATCTACACGCATTTATGAACTTTTTTACGCAAATGCATTTTGATTAAAAAAAATTTCATTTCAAATATATTGAATTTGTATTTGTTTTTTGCTTAGGAGTGTTCTAAATGTGCTAAAATGATTGTTTCCCCAATTATTTATTTTAATAAATAAAGTGAAGTTATTACGAAATGAGCATTTTTTAATTAATTGTAGCTTGTTAATGACTTTATACAGGGTGATTTGTATTTGTTTTTCTATGATAAATAAATTATGTATATTTTTGAGTTTTAATGTTTGGTTGTGGTGGTTATTATGATATATACATGTGAGATATTACTCCCTTGTGTTCTTATATGACCTTATTATCATAGCAATATGTATATATATAATGCTGTTATGAGGGTTTGTTTAGGAGTGTATTGAATAGCAAGGGTCTTGTAGTAACCATAAATTGCGATAAGAAGCAGAAACTGCATTTATTTAGCAGAAAATTAAGTAATTCGTATATTACGTAAATAGAAAGCATTTAACACCCTGTATATAGACCATAATTAACTTTAAGCGATGCAAGAAAGCATATCTTATAACAATAGAACGCGTATTTAGCAGAGAAGTAGGTAATTTATACGTTACGAAAATAGCAAGTATTTAACACTCTGTATATAGATTTTTATTAATTTTAAGGAATGCAAGTGAGTAATCTTTCAACAATTGAACGCGTATTCAGAGGAAATGATAGTACATGTAATTAAACACGCGTTCAGAAGTGTCCTAATTAGTAATAAAATAAATACGAAGATAAGAGATAAAACCTAACAAAGCTTTATGCAAGTACGCTGAAATAATAAACATTTTTGATAAGAAAACGCAGTTCTAACACGCATAAAATAAACAAAGGTAGAATTAAAGTTAATCATTTATTTTGTACAATATTGAAAAGGCGATATCTATACAAAACAACGTATGCTCAAGATAGCAATGTATCAATAGCAATCACCATTACGTGGAAAACCGATAAATTACATCAGAAACAACTTTAAAAGGCAAGGAATACAAAGACCTGGTTGGTTGAGATATCTACAAGACTTGTTGAAAACCCAGCCCACATGTAAGTGGGAACAGTTTATATTAACACCGAGCAATAATAAGACGAGTCAGTTTAAAACTCAGGCAGGGCGAAGCTGCGTTACTGTAAATCAAAAAGTCACGCGTAATTTTAAATATTTAATAAAATATCAAGTGATAATAGTGCTACAATTATAAAGACTTCTTTTGCCGTTTAACGTCTTTGAATTGTTGATGAGAAGAATAATATAAATGTGCTCGAATGATGGTATATTTCTGAATATTTCGAGTGGATAGATATAATAATTCTAATTGGTGGTACATTTTGAATACTTCGAATCTGTGATATAATAATTCAAATGTGTTAATGATAATAATTCAAATTGGTGGTGTATTTCTGAATAATTCAGGTATGCGTCGATAAGAATAATTCAAATCTGGGTCAATATCATATTACAATTCAAATCAGCGTCGACAATTATATTTTAGTACAATTCTGGGACAATTTGGAGTTGCGAGATTCACTGCAAATAAAATAAAGAAGCACGAAGTAATTTATGGAAAAAGAGGGGTTCAACCAAGCAGAGCAGTGATAACCGAATGAGGACGACAAAGGGGTGTTGATCCGCAACCCGAACAAGCCGTAGCAGGTCAGATTTATTTAATTTTAAGATATTTTTCTATTTAAACTTCAATACTGAATTTATTCAATTTATATAAAAAAGTGTAACGAAGTCAGCAACAAACATTGCATGAGTTAAACTTACGTAATGTATTATAAAGGGGTCTAGAACGTTCCAAGTTTCAACCAGGATACAGGTTCAAGTCCTATCCAATACCTTATATTTTCCATCTTTCAATTACTAGCTCGATTTGAAATGATCATTTGAGCTTTGCATAAAAGTCTAAGTTATTATTTCATCTTATTCACTGTAATACGATAGTATTTATCAACTTACCTTGTGTAATTAACTATCTAAATATTTATATATATATATATATATATATATATATATATATATATATATAGAATAAGTAAATTTAATGAGTCTTAAAGTAATATCAAAGAATGAAGTTTATTGGCAAGTGACTCAATATTAGCCACAAGGGCATCTTGTCGACGCGTTTCGCCCTAATTGGGGCTCATCAGGACAGGAGTAGCAAAGATGTAATATGTAACACGAACACATTATGGGAAGTACAGCATCACCTAGCTCACAATTTGTGCCTTCGTGCTGTTTCACCTGACTTTGCAGGTTTTATCAACAGTCGGCACGGAGGAGATCCGGTTCAAATGCCTTTTTCCATAGCCAAAGATTATAATTATAAAGAATAAGTAAATTTAATGAGTCTTAAAGTAATATCAAAGAATGAAGTTTATTGGCAAGTGACTCAATATTAGCCACAAGGGCATCTTGTCGACGCGTTTCGCCCTAATTGGGGCTCATCAGGACAAGAGTAGCAAAATGTAATATGTAAAAATATGGAAAAAGGCAGTTGAACCGGATCGTAATGTATTATAAAGAGGTCTAGAACGTTCCAAGTTTCAACCAGGATACAGGTTCAAGTCCTATCCAATACCTTATATTTTCCATCTTTCAATTACTAGCTCGATTTGAAATGATCATTTGAGCTTTGCATAAAAGTCTAAGTTATTATTTCATCTTATTCACTGTAATACGATAGTATTTATCAACTTACCTTGCGTAATTAACTATCTAAATATTTATATATATATATATATATATATATATATATATATATAGAATAAGTAAATTTAATGAGTCTTAAAGTAATATCAAAGAATGAAGTTTATTGGCAGTGACTCAATATTAACAAGGGCATCTTGTCGACGCGTTTCGCCCTAATTGGGGCTCATCAGGACAGGAGTAGCAAAGATGTAATATGCAAAAATATGGAAAAAGGCAGTTGAACCGGATCTCCTCCGTGCCGACTGTTGATAAAACCTGCAAAGTCAGGTGAAACAGCACGAAGGCACAAATTGTGAGCTAGGTGATGCTGTACTTTCCATAATGTGTTCGTGTTACATATTACATCTTTGCTACTCCTGTCCTGATGAGCCCCAATTAGGTCAATTATATGAGTCACTATCAATATTTTATATATATATATATATATATATACATAATAGAGAAAATAATCCACATTTGGAATGCAAATGAATGCTTAATATATATTAATAGTTATTAAAATGAAATGAAAACCCAACTTTGTATTTAAAGTTGAATTACCATTTAAAATCGAACTAGTAATTGAAAACCGCTAAAAGAACGGCTACAGCAGGACTTGAACCTGCAACCTCTGATTTTCCGGATCAGTGCTCTAACCAATTAAGCTATCTAACCTAATTGTTTAGATGATGTTATACTTAATACTACTGAAGCTTGGCTCTTGTTAACGATTTTCAATTACGTCTTGCATTTAAGGAAATTGAATCTAGTTATATACATAATTTGTGTACCAATAACTTGATCATCCCATATTTGCAACGTTCGGAATAATACAAACATGTAATTATATTATTATTAATAGTTTCAAATCGAACTAGTAATTGAAAACCACTAAAAGAGCGGCTACAGAAGGACTTGAACCTTCAACCTTTAATTTTCCGGATCAGTGATCTAACCAATTGAGCTATCTAGCCTAATTGTTTAGATGATGTTATACTTAATACTACTGAAGCTTGGCTCTTGTTAACGATTTTCAATTACGTCTTTCATTTAAGGAAATTGAATCTAGTTTTATACATAATTTATATACTAATAACTTGATCATCCCATTTTTGCAACGTTCGGAATAATACAAACATGTAATTATATTATTATTAATAAATAAATAAATAAATAAAGGGTACAATGCTTAGGTGTAAGTAACATTTTAAAGTCTTTTAGGTTTAAAATATCTAACAAAAATCTACCACTGCTTTTAAAATTACAAAATTGACAAAATATTATTTTGAAAGTGTCGACGTATGATACCGCTTAAAATATTGTTGCACTAACGCTGAACAATTGAGAGTTAAAAACAATAAAAAAATCAAGCGGATAATGGATTCGTTGATGGTCACAAGGGTTGAGTATAATGCGAACACTCCACAGAAGTTTCTAGTACGGTGTGAAAGAAATAGAATTCTATATATAAACCGTACGACTCGACAGGGAGATTAGTCAAATTGTTGAAACAAATGTACATAAATTAAGTGCGTGAATAAATAAATTACGCAGTACAATTTAGAACTAGTACAGTGTAATCGTCCTGTTAAGGAATATATTAGTGCAGTAAAGTAAGCACCGTTAGTAATTATTGACAGTTATACACCTCTATAGCGGCATTTAAACGTGCTAATGATACTCTGTAAATAATTGCGAAAACAAGACTTAGTAGTGGGGTAAGGCCGCTCCTAATTAAAAACGTGTTCACACGTATTTTCCATATGTAAAATACACGTGCACCGTTTTAAATTAGGACCGGCCTTATATACTTTCAATGTAAAATAGTTGTGAAAACATTTCAATGTAAAATAGTTGTGAAAACATGAATTCTTATATACTTTCAAATGTAAAATACTTGTGGGACGTTTTGAATTAGGATCGGCTTTATATTACTTTCAATGAAACATACTTCAAAACACACGTATGTTGAAAAATGTAAGTGCAGAGAATAATGTGTGTAACTGTTTTGAATTCGGTTTTCTAGCGAGAAGTTACACGTGCACCGTTTTGAATTAGGACCGACCTTATATACTTTTAATGTAAAATACTTGTGGGCAGGTTTTGAAGTCAGACCGGCTTTATATTACTTTCAATGGAACATACATACTTCAAAACACACATATGTTGAAAAATGTAAGTGCAGAGAAAATGTGTGTAGCTGTTTTGAATTCGGTTTTCTAGCGAGAAGCTATAAAGTATGCCAGATGCAAAATATCGCATTCAAGTCAATTGTGTTTAATTAAACTGGATTCTGATTTATGTTTTTTATTTATGTTTAGAGGCTGCAAATACACATGGGCCGGTTTCAATTCAAAATGTGTTCACTCTTGTGATAGGTTGAAAAGTGGGTTGGCAAAGTACGCAGATGGTGGTAATCTGCTGTATAAGGAGATTGCTCCTAATATTAATTTAATTAGTCGAAGAAACGCAATATGGATTTTAATACTCTTAATAAAACCACATATCGCAAACCTTATGTAAATTCAAAAGATCTTGTAGTGAATAAGAGGTTTGAAGTTTTAAAAGTGGAAACAGTCAAGACAAAATATGGAGAAAGAGTATTAGTGGAAACAGAAGAGTTCAAGAGTATATTGCCATTGAGATATATTGAATACCTTCAAGCACATGGAGTGAAACAATTAAATGAAAGTATTGGCTCGAACAAACACGTATACATAACTAATAAAGGATCGATCGGTCTAACTGTCAACATAGAATTTTCAAAATAGTATGTCACTAATCTAAGAAATTAGTTTATTATTATAATAATATACATTTTGTTCTTTACTGTTTATTTTATTATAACACATCTAAGTCGATTGCATAAAGAATGATGTATTTAATTAAAGTGGGATTCTGATTTATGTGTGTTTTACTTTGAGGTTACTACCTTGTTTAGAGAAAGTCTTGTTTTAAAAGAGAAACTTTTATAAAATACTTTTTATTTACAGTTAAAATCTAACTATTTATAAATGAAAAAGTATTCATAACTCCCGTTCTTGAAGTATCTGCTGCTCCCTTGCAGTCAGTTCCTCTCTTTTTTGCTTTATTTATTCTAGCTCCAAATCTAGACGATGCAGTATCTTCTCTCCACGCTTTTTAAATGCGTTAAGCAACTCTACTGTGTCATCTTCGTAGGATTTGTCATCATCACAGAAAACAGCCATATTAGATTCTGTACATAACTTTTTCATAGCCAACATGTTTTTGCCGGATCTGTGAGCATAACATAAAAGATTATTGTAGGTTCACCTTTTCTTTTGTATACTACCTGATGTTTCTGAGAGGATCAGAGTGTGTCAACGATCCAACGATAGCCTCAGAATTTCCAGAATGGTTTTTTGATCTAATGTAACTTATAAATTAGTAGTGTCTTAAAACACATGTATATATGTGAAAAGCACTTACCGTGATATATCTATTACGTCACTATCAAAAATAGCAGCAGTGTCAAGTTGAGGTGAAGAAAAACCAAAAACTTTATTAATCAAGTCTTCGTCAGAATGTAATATAAATTGTTCTAGAACTTTCACGTTGGTACTACTTCCATTTTTGATCGATAATAAATTACTCATTTTTTTAAAGTTGCTAGTAGTAGTAACTAATAATTATACAAGTGATCTGATTGAATACTGTTGGTAAAATCTACGTGAAGTATTAATATTAAATAATAAACTGATCTGTTAGAAAAAATTAAAAATTTGCATCGTTTTCTGAAAAATTGCAAATGTTATATATACAGTGTGTCCAAATTTCGAGTCTCTACATTGTGATTTCAGTTATTATAAGAGATAGAAATTGGGTTTAATGGGGAAAGATTTGGAGGAATCCAGGCCAGTTTTGTATCCGTTTACAAAATTGGTGTAAGTTGTCTGGTTTTGGAGATATTCGAAGAAAACTAAAAATGGCGGATTTTGTTTTTTGATAATAAAACATGAATCATAAGTCGCACCATCACAAGACTTGCACATTATTAAGACACTTTTCTAAAAGGAGTATTTTAGCATAAACAGAATCATTCGACTGTCTTTTGTTTTCGAGGAAACGCCCACAACTTTTGTTTTCTTATGGCCGCCATTTTGAATATTAAGTGAATATTATGCGCCTTAAAATTAACCTTTTCAAAAATATGCCACATGTCTATAAAAAAATGCAAAACTATCCTAAATTTTAAAAATAACTAAATTTGTATGTACTTTAACGTTTGGTAATCCCAACAGGGCAAAAATTTGATTATATATAAAATACACATATTTAGACCAGGGTAGAAAATTAAATAATCACATCAAATAATTTTAATCACCGTGTATAATGAATATTATTAGATAATACGCGTTATTAAAACCGTGAAGCATAAAAATTTATTAGTTTCATTAAACATAAGAGATTTAAATCATGTACAAGACGCTTTATATCAAAAGAAGCAGTATTAAAAAGCTCTGCGTGTAATGTAATTAATCCTAAACAAATGGAAATTACGTGCAAAATTTATCTTAATTAACTCTATTTCAAGTAACCGGTATTGAACAAAACGTACAGATAATATCTACAGAAACTTGTAAAACCCAATAAAATGCAAATCCTAGAAGTGTTAGTTAGAAGTAGGATGTTTGAACACACCTGCGTATTTTAAAAGGCAATTTCAGTTTAATTTGTTTAGATAAACATGTCGATTCTAAGGATATTGGAAACGGTCAGATGCTTTAGCACGAAATACAAAACAGGGTTTATTTAAAAAGCTCATTCGGCGAAAAGTTTGCAGATAATTAATGTTTACAAAGAATCTTGGAGAAACCGGGGCTTAATATTCACGAGAAGGTGCGATACGGGGTTATTAAACCCAGAATTAAGTCCACAAATGGAACGTTATCAGATAGTCCACATGGACTAAAATATAATCGATAATAAAGAATATCAATTTGCACCAATACGAACAGGTTAGAAAAGGAAAGAGAAATGCGTCAAGCAAAGACACATATAGTAAAAGGCGTGATTTAAGCAACGTCACGAGGGTCACAATTGGTTGAAAATAGGATGCAAATATCAGAGGTAGAAACAACAATTTCTGTACAAAATTAATTAGTTTTTCTCGGACATGTTTGCGTGCCGTGTAGAATTTCTGAGATTTAAATGGGACGAGTGAAAAATTCGTAAAACCGAAGCGCGAGCGACGGACTGGGAACATAGAATGAGAAATTCTTAAGAATTGTCTGTTTTGAGGACAAAAGCGACGTGCTGGCTATTCGCTATATATACCGGTGGTAATATGAATTTCGGCCTCTTAGACTTTTGACTATTCGATGCGTTAAAAGCTCTTACATCCGCGACTTGATTCAAGATGTTAAACAGTGCATTTTAGTTTGATAAAATAATTTAAAATTTTGCTCGTATATTTTAGTGATTCAAAATAGTTTGTTATTTACGTGCTAACATGAATGTACTTCAGTGCACTTAGATACAAGGTAATAAAATTTAGTATCACTGTACCAATTAGCAAAATTTACAACGACAAATGTATACACAAAAGTAGGCAGTTTTGGCGTATATTGGTGAAAGACGCATGAATTTCTCTGCTATTTTTCGGGGTGTTAATAATTAAATGGTTCAAATACGTGTCTGGATCCACGAAACAAGGGTCAGATATACACAGATGAGTTCCGGAAAAGCCCAGAAACAACTTTAAATAAATGGTGATGGAGAAAATTTTAAAAGCGTTGAGAGTTAGAAGCCGTAAATATAATCCTGTTGGAATGGTGTGATTAACTAAAGGGACGATGTACATTGAAGCTACGAGGACAGTAACCTTCAGGTAAATTATACTATTTTGTTTGACATTTTGTGTGTGTTGAATAACTTTATAATTGATTTACTTTAAATGGACATTAGTGAAATTGTACTAACCATAAAATTTTAATTTTAAGATGAAATTTGCTTGTTTAAGTAGAAAGGGGTATTTAGTATTGATGTTCTGAATTATGATGAAACTTTGGGTATGTCTTTGAGCTCAATTAGACGAACCTGGTTAATTAACGTAAAGGGTGGTAGATGCTCCTTTATACTCAGACTCCGGTCTGCTTATATTGTTATATTAATTAGTAGGCATCCAACAAGGACTTTAATTCTGGATGCACGTTAAAGTGATAATAAAATTAATCTTGAAATTCTTTTTAAAACTGAATTTTATGCTGAAATTTAAATTGATAATTTAATGTATTCTGAATATTGATGTAAATAGAGTTAACGTTGATGTTTGTGGTAGGAATGTGTTGTTTAATTTTATGAATGAGGAGGTTTATAAAATTAGGTGAGCAGCCGAGGCGAAAAGAGGATCACAGCAGTTTATGACGCCCAATCGGTGGGACTAGAATTTTTTTGTTGAAAGGACCCAGTTCCCGCATTCAAAAGAATATCACAGCAGTTTATGGCGCCCAATTCGTAGGGGCTCGATTAGAAAGATGGAGATATCACAGCAATATATATATATATATATATATATATATATATATATATATAATTATACCTCAGCAATGAAGGCACATAGTATAAAATAAAAAAACCTAAATTAGATTAATTTTGTTTAAAATAATGCAATGCAAATGTTATTTTTCAGTAAAACTTAACAAAATTGACTTTATATGCATATATAGGTATGTGGTGATTGCTGTTTACACACGATTTATGCTGCATAATGAAATTCTTTAATTCTCTCAAGGTACTGCTATATATAGCTTCAAATAAATTAAAAAAACCATGAGTGTGTGTAAATTATTAAACGACATTGCCAGTTTAATCTGAGTCATTTTTCTGAAAAAATTTTATATGTAACCATAAAAATAGCGCTGTAATGATAGAGTATCTTCTATACACACAGCATAAATCAAAGGTCGTATAAAAACATTTTTATTACTATACTGCAAGCACGCAAAATTTTTCCCGTAAACGCAGCTGAACGAAAATTATGCGAGGTTGTTGATATTGGAAATTAAAATTGAAAAATAGCGTTGTAATGCTAGCGTATCTTTCTATACGGTGAGCAAGCAAATTTTTTTCCGTAAACGCAGCTGAATGAAAATGATGCGAGGTTGTTGTTATTGGAAATTAAAATTCAAAAATCATCTTGAATAAAACGTAAATAAAGACGATTTTTTTTAACAATTGCATTCAAAGCAATTCGCTATGCAATTATTTTGATTGTATGCTAATTCTTTTAGAGTATTTTCTATACACACAGCATAAATCAAAGGTCGTATAAAAACATTTTAATTACTATACTGCAAGCACGCAATTTTTTTCCCGTAAACGCAGCCGAATGAAAATGATGCGGGGTTGTTGTTATTGGAAATTAAAATTCAAAAATCATCTTGAATAAAACGTAAATAAAGGCGATTTTTTTTAACAATTGCATTCAAAACGATTCGCTATGCAATTATTTTGATTGTATGCTAATTCTTTTACAGTTGTTTTAGCTTACGTCAGATGATATTTTTGTATAAATAGTAAATAAAGCTCTATATATATTAAGTAGTGTAGTGATTTGTATAGAATCATGAATTCTGAAACTGTATCAGAGATTAGTAACGCTATTTTAAATTTAATTGTGAAATGCGTGAATCTTATCAGATCAGTCGATGAAATAACGAAACACATTATAATTATAAAAGCAAATATAAGTATATTGAAGGTTGCTATTGTAACGTATTTTTTTTCTAGTTACATTTAGTTCAATAAAAGAAAAATAAAACAGCTATAATTTAAAATATTTAATTTGAGAATTATCATCCAATAAAAATTAATATATAATATTCATAATAACGCATAGATTCTCGTATGTATATACTCTAAAGTTAGTTACCAAGCTCTGTCAAGTTGTCAGTAGGAACTTCATTCTCAACGTTCGAAACTGCAAGCCGCTTTTGCAGACGAGGTGAAGTCGAAATGGCCCTGTCGAAACACATGGCTTCTAACAAAGTTAGGAAAAAGTAGAGCATTGAAAATTCTTGGTGTCTGGAGGTCGAGCCTAACAGCGGTTGCGTGAGCATAATTTTCGATAAGCCTCGCTCCAAACAGTTTAGTTGATCCCGACAGGCCTGAGAATATGGAACCCCTTTGGACATCATTTTAGACAGTTGGTATATATTAATACAATAGATTATACTAATATTTTTCATCTTAGTGCAATATCTTGAAGACATATCTTGAATAACATTTCCGATAATAAATTAAAACAAATTTTGAAGGCAGTAATTTAAAGCAAGAATTTATGGTTTCGTTCTATTCAATATAACATGCAGTAAAGTAAACGCCGATTCCACATGTGTTTCCGATATTTCAACCTTACCGATGACTAATATCACACAAGGATATTATGATGGAAATCTCCGACAGCTGAGGTCAAGGTCCAGCACTTGTAGTACATTCTTGATGTGCGTGAGTGTTTTTAACTTTTGATAACTTTGAAATTATAGTAAATTATTATGAATTATCCAACATTAATTGCTTGAGTAACGTAAATAGAAAGTAGTTTTTTTCAGAAATCAGTAAATTAACGAATATGTTGCTTGCTTGACAAAATGTTTGCACATGTACGCAAACTGTGTATTTTATAAAGTTCTGAATGACAACCTATGTCAGACAAAAAAATATGTAGATTCCGTTTTCCTATCCAGACGCCATATGCTGTCTTGATTTAATTTACATTATGCTTGAAGACTTTCAGGTCATGTAAAGGCACTTTCATTGACATATGAAATTTGCGTATTTATTATAAATTGCAATTAAATTAGAAGAATAACATTTTACCAAGTCTGCACTTTGATAATTAATTTTTGTTGTAATAATCAAGAAAGTACTTCGCTGATTAAAGGAAACTTATGTGTTAAGAACAATTAATAAATTATATGTTTATCTAATTAAATCTTATAGAAATGATCTACTCATAGATCTTAATTTTGAATGTAAAACTTCATTAGCGTTATTATGAAAAAATTCGATAAAGAGACAAACTTTAATATTGCAGTCATATGTACATAATCAGAAATTTATCCAAATAGAATCCTTTTTGTTTTTGAAAGATGTTTTATTATTTAACATTAAAAAATTGCAAGTCCTCCCGGAATAGAAAGAGTGTGTAGTGAAAATAAATTCCCTCAGTATATTTTAAATGCCTAAATTCTATTAATCTATTTTTGGCAAATGTTTTTGAGGACACAAATGGTGTCCATATTGTGCTTTTGTTTGTTCACAGGTAAAGCTGAAACATCTGTATGACATCTGGTGGTTAAGGTCTTGGTAAGTGTGTCCTAGAGAGTGAAATTCAGGTTTTATGGCTATGTTAGTGGTGTTAAGATAAGTTTTCCGCATTCCCCTTATACAAGCACAGTTAAATTTTGTTGGTTATTGTATTAAAAAATACGGTGGCGCTCATTAAATATATATTTGGTCTTTTATTCACCCATGACCCAAGCTCATGATCTACCCAGAGCTAACACTCTGCTAGCCGTTTATATCTTAAGAGTTTTTTTTTGTCTCAAGCCATTTACCATCCGACATTACCTTGGGCTTAAAAGAAAAAGAAGAAATTCTCGACCTTGTGATATCAGATTAAGGTTTAGAAAAATGGGAGGTTTAATTTATAGCTGATAGTCACGAGGATAAAGAAATATAAAATCATATTTTTTATATTACACTATTAGAAATAAGGTATACGAAGACAATCGTCAGGAAAATCCTAGTAAGCTGGAATCTAATTTGGCACATCTTAAAAGTTACCTTGTACGATTGAGGCACTTGAAACGCTCTTTGGAATATCAAGGTAAAGGTGTTGATGCAACGCTTTCTAGAGGTCATATTCGAAAAAATTTGATTTGGCACGATGTACAATCATGTTTTGGAAGTCGAATAATTACGGGACTTATTACCAATTACGTTATAGAGATCCTCTAGTGTTCTTAGACAAGGCGTTCGCTAGTTTTAAACGCAAGATTGTTGCTTGCTTAAAAAGGTCAATGTTGAAAGTTAATGTAATATTGTCCGCTAACTTTGTTAAGCCTACAACTGGTGAAATAGATTTGAAGACGTTTCCTACTGCAAATCGTCACATCGATATAAACACCAATCTCAAGCGGTGGTATAAGGAGAACGTATTGGACAAGATTTCGAAGCGATTGGAGGAATTTAGTGAAAAAGATTCAGGCTGGGCAATCCAAGAAGTTTTACACTTGAAGGTAAATATAAACAATCATGAACCGCTTAAAGGAGGGTGTTCAACGTTTGTCGCAGTTCCGGACTTTATAGCAAAAAAAAAGCTGTGGTAAATTTAATAAATAACGATCAACATTGCATTCTTTGGAGATTGGTTTCCGCTTTATATCCTGCTAAACAAAATAGTCAGAGAATATCTAGCTATCCACATTTTGATACCGTATTACGCTACAATTCAATTCAGTTTCCAATCGCATTAAAAGACATAAAAAAAATTGAGAAGCTTAACAATCTCGCAATTAACCTATATTGTATAGAAGATACTAAAATACTGCCATTTTGTTTAAGTGAAAATTTCTGAATTTAAATAGAGTTTCATGTTGGTTAAATAGCAATGATCAAAACGACTGTAGTTGCTCATGTATCTATTTTTTCGGTTGGTTTGGAAACCAACAATCACAAATCTTGTTTTTTTTATTGTGTTGTTGTTTTAACATTTCATGTATGACGTTGCGTTTCTTGTAGAGGTTGATATTCATGCAACTCCCATCCTGTAAACGGAATATGCAAATCTTGATTTTGTGCAACGCATTCTATTAAAATAGTTCGTTGAGTATCATCAACGGCTATATGCGGCATTTTCCATAAAACTTTGTTTAAAACAACTTTTATTTCTTCATCGGGTGTAGGATTAATTATAGCATTAGTATCAAAACTAGAACTTAGTAAAACTAACTCATGGTGGAGGTTTAAAATAATTTTTTTAAAATCTTCGCATAATCCGAAAGTAGTGAAGTGGATCTAACTTATACGTGAACATGCAAGTTTTTCTAAAGTTATCAAATATATCAGTCAAGAGCAGTACATCTGTTTTTAAATATATGTCTAAATAGTCCACTAGTGTTTTATATTAAATGTTTGCCAAACGTGTTTAGCATGATTGTAGTCTTCATCTGAGACTTCTTTATTGCGCAAACGATTAAAGAATGCTGTTTTACAGGGTAAATCGGTTTCATTGAGCCTATCCCAAGAGTTAATGTAATCATAGGGAAATATGCCTTTACGCGTAAGTAACTGAAACGCATTTAAAAAGCGTGGAGAGAAGATACTGCGTCGTCTACATTTGGAGCTAGAAATAATAAAGCCAAGAAGAGAGGAACTGACTGCGAGGGAGCAGCAGATACTTCAAGAACGGGAGTTAATGAATACTTTTTCATTTATAAATAGTTAGATTTTAACTGTAAATAAAAAAAGTATTTTATAAAAGTTTCTCTTTTGAAACAAAACTTTCTCTAAACAAGGTAGTAACCTCAAAGTAAAACACACATGAATCAGAATCCCACTTTAATTAAATACATCATTCTTTATACAATCGACTTAGATGTGTTATAATAAAATAAACAGTAAAGAACAAAATGTATATTATTATAATAATAAACTAATTTCTTGGATTAGTGACATATTATTTTGAAAATTCTATGTTGACAGTTAGACCGATCGATCCCTTACTAGTTATGTATACGTGTTTGTTCGAGCCAATACTTTCATTTAATTGTTTTACTCCATGTGCTTGAAGGTATTCAAAATATCTCAATGGCAATATACTCTTGAACTCTTCTGTTTCCACTAATACTCTTTCTCCATATTTTGTCTTGACTGTTTTCACTTTTAAAACTACAAACCTCTTATTCACTACAAGATCTTTTGAATTTACATAAGGTTTGCGATATGTGGTTTTATTAAGAGTATTAAAATCCATATTGCGTTTCTTCGACTAATTAAATTAATATTAGGAACAATCTCCTTATACAGCAGATTACCACCATCTACGTACTTTGCCAACCCACTTTTCAACCTATCACAAGAGTGAACACATTTTGAATTGAAACCGGCCCATGTGTATTTGCAGCCTCTAAACATAAATAAAAAACATAAATCAGAATCTAGTTTAATTAAACACAATTGACTTGAATGCGATATTTTGCATCTGGCATACTTTATAACTTCTCGCTAGAAAACCGAATTCAAAACAGCTACACACATTTTCTCTGCACTTACATTTTTCAACATATGTGTGTTTTTAAGTATGTATGTTCCATTGAAAGTAATATAAAGCCGGTCCTAATTCAAAACGTGCCCACAAGTATTTTACATTTGAAAGTATATAAGAATTCATGTTTTCACAACTATTTTACATTGCAAGTATATAAGGCCGGTCCTAATTCAAAACGGTACACGTGTATTTTACATATGGAAAATACGTGTGAACACTTTTTGAATTAGGACCGGCCTTACCCCACTACTAGACTTATATTGAACTGAATAAAGAACTAAAAACTGAAATTTATTACAGTATGGGCAAGTTTCCTTGAGTTATAAGATAAATTGTACATAGTCATTTGCCATTTCACAAGTATAGACGTATACTGATGCGCTTCCAACCTTTTCTCAAAATTTGTTAGTGAAATAGTCCATCAAACAGACATAGTTAATGCTTTCTGCCAAGATTTCTGTCAATTGTAGGATATTGTTGAAAAGGAGGATACAAGTAGGTCAAGAGGGTGAACCTTCGTAAACCTTAAGATATTGAAACGATGCGGGCTGCAATTTATTAAACAAGTCTCTTTAAATGGGTTATATAAGTATTGTAAGTTATTATATTGAGCAATTGATTAAACCTAACACTGTTGTGTCTTCGCATAACATTTACTTCCTGTAACCGGTATTATAAATCCGCAAATACATTAGGTTTGACGTGAAACTTGTATCGTCGGGAACATTGCAATGTTTGCACAAATAAAAAATTTTATTGCTTGAAAAATATTTACTCTTTCGTGCTATACGTTAATAAAAATTATTTATTAAGAACTAGACTTAAATGACCTACGCCCTTTAAACAACTTGTTTGTTATCGCAACCCCTTACTGGGATTTGTAATTAATATATCATGAAGCTTTTTTTGAGCAGATGGATTTTTAAAAGGTATTATCACGGTATGAATAATCAGTGGCAGTTCGCTCCTATAAAAACCGTGACCCACAAGTATTAAATTTATAAAAGCAATTAACCAACGCTTAAAAATAAGTTGTTTATAATAACTTTGGTAAAAGGTCTGGTGGTTGATTTGTAGCGCTAGTGCGTTATTTAAGCAAACATCAGGAATAGAAAAGAATTCATTAAAATCAGTTAGTTAAATGAGCTTTCAACACAAACACAACGTAGAATTTTTATAGAATCTTTAGTAACGTAGTTGTTCCAATATGATATTAAATTAAAGCAAAGAAATAAAACATTACACTCACTACATTTGTATACAACCAGCAATAAAGACTGACTTTACACTTTTTGTATTTAATTAGAAAATAGCTCATAAATCTTGCTAAATAACCCGAAACAAGAAAACATATATGTGCAAATTCACCTGAATTCAAAGAAACCGCCACCGTAGTAGATAGCCGGCAATAATCATATTCTCGTAAATTTACAGCCATAAAGGGCATGCGTTGCGAGCGTAAATAAACACGCTGCTTTTAAAAGTGTGAGAAAAAGGTGACCGTTCACATTAATATTACGAGAATAACATTGAAAATCGAACAGTTAGACGCACTACCTCGTGAGAACGAAAAATAGCATAAAAGGCGGTTTACTAATTTATTAGTACGTCACTTCGATTTTGAAGAATAAAGTCAATTCATGTAATTAGCGGCAATTCACACGTAACATGTTTTTTCATGTAACACATACGACAATCACTCAACTGTTAAAATTCTCAATTAAAGTAAAAACACTTTTTTTATGATATCACTATTAGCGGGATTAGTTTTTTCTGACTTTAAATTTCCTAAAAAATTATTGTACTGATTTTTAATTTTGTTCGCAAGACAAGCTTGAAAATTGTGTAATTAGTAGCTTATATATCGCTCATTTTAATATGGCACAACAGAACAGGTACATAAATAATACAGCACAGAAATTACTAATACCAAAATATTTTTTACAAAGTACTTAGCACAATTTTTTATTGATAAAGTTCAAAAAACTCTAACTAGCATACGCAAAATATATAGAATGACTTTAAAAACTTACAAAGAGCAATCCTCAGCAGCAACAACCTAGATACGAAAGTACTGAGATATCATAATATTACAGGGATGAAACAATATCCTTTTTGTCCGAAAAAGTAATTAGACCTGTGCAGCAATGATTGGTGCAGATATCGTTGCAGTAAAATATTGCAGCATGTAAGCTAAAGCGCCATTTTACATATAACATTTCTAATTATTATGTAAATATCTCAATCTGAATAAGATTTGATATTCCTTATAGGTACAATGTAAAGTACTTAATATGAACAAGAATAGCTACTTTAATTTAATTGGTACAACTGTTCCATTGTTCTAAAGCAAAAATAATTCCTGTGCATAATTGAAGTCATAGACAGCACAGTAGTCTATCAAATGGTCTGGCTTAAACACCAAAATAGAAACTGTAATCCACTAGAAACTTGAAGAACATTCAATATCTTTGTTACATTTGCCGGAAACCTTCGGTGATAAGACATTTTACAACGGTTTTAATTACCCTAACCTTGTACTAGTTAGTTTCACCGTAGTCTTGCAATTTGACCGAGGTCCAGCAATCTGATTGTATTGTAAGAGTTTTATTTATTTACGCGTGCTTAATTGTACAGTTTACTCGCCAAGATTAAGAATCCTCTAGTACACGGCACCTATGTTAGCGGTTTTATATATCAAGCGTGTTAAAGAAACAAATAATAATTTTTTATAATTACTGCATAGGCTTCTACGTTACACACAATTCGCTATAGTCATATACTTCTAAAGAAAATTATACTTTTAAGCTTAGAAGATGAGAAGGTTAAAATTGTTTGCCGACGGCTAACTTGGCTAGAGTTTATTGCCAATAAACTAGCTTTAGTATTTACTTCCAATCTGAATTCTCCATATTTAAAGAAAATCACTTGGAAGGTCGATCGTTATACGTTATACTTGAAAATATATTGTTAGTGAAAAATGTTCCAAACGACTAATGAACTTAAACGCAATTCAACCCAATTACCATTTACAATTGACAAACAAAAAGACAATTCATAACTAACCCCGTTCTAATTTATTACCTGTTTATATGGTATCAGCGTTCCTATGTCACTTAATTGACCTTGTTCTAATTATTTGCCGGTTTATACTATTATCAACGTCGCCACGTCAATAAATCTGGAAAAGTCGACAAATTTCTGGTTGATTTAATACATGTGGCTGACGTAATTTCGTCTGATATGGCGTAATTGATACAATATGTTATCTAAATTGCTGTCAGTTCTAATTTATTACATCGTAAAATATCTTACTATCGTATCTAGTTGGTATAGTTCAGAAAATAGAAGTAAAACTGCTTATCCGTAAATTTGGTTGTAATCTCTTGATTATGGGCTATTAAACGCCTTATCACACATTATGGGCTAGCTAATTGGAATGTCCATTCGATTTAATTATGTCACTTGCTTACATATGCAATTTGATTTATAGGTTCTATGAGTTGTTTTTGTTAGCCGTGAACGAGTTTAGAAATTGGAAAATCTAGAAATGAACATTTAAATTACACGATTTTACGATTTGTGAAAATGCTTTTACTGGAAAAAAGGTTTTTTCCTTATTATTCGGCAAAATAATGGACTCGCCATTAATCTGCAGGTTGCAACTGCTACCCTGACTTGCAGGTTTTAAATAAAAATGACTCCAGATTGACTGTAGATCGTGGTACTATTGCTCCAATGTTTTTGCGCATCAACAATTGCTATCCCGATTTGCTCGAAGAATATCGTGGAAGTGATCGCATTAGAAAACAATTCATGAAGATAATTCGACCTAGGGAATTTTTATCTCTCCGGAATTGTATGCTAATCGTAACAAATGCTTAAAGGCCGCGCGTCGTGTTTATGAAATAAGTTAAAACCTCCACATACAGGCAAATAAAACACATTTAATAAACTTTTAATGTAAACAATGCTATTTAAAACGATCTAAGCAAGGTTTTATAGCACCTTAGATATTTTCAATATTATTATTGTAACAGAATGTGGAGTTTAGCTTTCAGATTTAATTAAACTAGGAAATTATAGATAGTTAGAAGTTTTCCATATCTGATCAAAGATTTATTATGAATTCGAAAGCTTAAATAGGTTTGCCAATAAATATAATCTTCTTAATAAAGATTTGTTGCACCGTAAAGAAATTTTCTTAAACAAAAACGTTGTTACAGTATTATAGTCTACAGTTAGATATGCTAGGTAGATGATCACAATGTGTTAGCGGCTGCTTTTGTTTCTAGTGGTTTATAATTAGTCGAAGCTTGTAATACTACCGCAATTGAAACAAATGATTCTCATAATAGATGTATGGAATGATACGAACTCGCTATTCTATTACACTAAATATAATTCTAATTAACTGTAGTGCACCCAGGAAATATTTCATATTTACTTTTCTTTATTTTACTATATACAGGCGATGCGCAACATAAAGTTCTCGCTTGACAGGCAGAGAGTAAGTTGAAACATGAAAAACTTGCTAAATCTTATACTGAAGTCTGTAAAAAAATGTGCACTAGATATATCCATTTTGTGTTCTATCTAAAGAACTAAAAAATTGTATTTTTGCCGAACAACTGTCTTTTATTAAAAATAGCGCATATATGACTCACCGTCTTATATTGATCCTTTGTGGATTATCTTTCTGGTTAATTAAAATTATGAAAAAATGTTTTGCTTTTTTTAAAAACTCTTTTAGATTCAGTTTTCCTATAGAAGTTGTATTGGGCTTATATCACGTCAATGGAAGAACAAACGGTACTTTATAAATTTAGATTACTCTGAAGAAACAGGGATCCCGTAGCAGTTTAAGGGTGCTTTGCTAACTAGAGTGAGCGGTAGTAGTTTCCCATTGAAGATTCTTATAAAGGAAACTAGAAAAAAAATCAAAATTAAAATAGCAAATATAAATAATAAACAAATGCCTAAAATACAAACAAACTACGTTACACTAACCACTTACCCTGAAAGGCTTTTTTTATAATCATAATTAGGCGGCGCCAAACAGTCTGCCACAGCAATCCCTTCACAAAGGCGCTTATTCCACATAAGTCCTCCCATGCTTCGTTACAAATTCTATCACCCTACACGTTACGCCTTCTTTAGAATACCGTAAAACCGCCTATTGATTTTGTCATAAGTACATAAAATTGTAAAATAAAATGCCGCTTTAAAATTTTATTTCATTACTGGTGTGACTGAATATCCTTCTACAATGACCTAATTACTATCTAGTTCCTAAGCAAATGCAAATTAAAATCAAGCTATCCTTAACCTCTATTAGCATCAAATAATTTTAATAAAAATACAAATACACGTACCTAAAGAAAACCTAATTTCTTAACCTCGCTCTGGTCAGATATTACTAAGGTAAATAAAAAATAGTTAAACTAAATCCATCAATAATCCTTATTAAATTGCATGACATACAAATCCCAATTTCTGGAAATGTGTTTAATAATAAACATAGAAAGCGGGCAAATACCTTCTTTTAACATTTCATTGCCCACTCAAAACGCTGAAGTTACATGCTTTAATTAACACCCAATTTCACCAATAGCATTTACATTTAAGGCACCATTCGTAAAAACTTACTAAAATTTTTAAATGTTCTGGACTTCCTTTCACGATAACAATCTGCTTTAATTTAACCAATACCATCTCCTTCGTGAAACAGCAGAATTACACTCATGTTTGATTAATTCTCTACTATATGAATACAAACCCGTTTACGTTTAGAATTCGCATACACACCTTTAAAAGTATTAACAAGAAAGCTCATAATATTAGTCACAATACAATTTTAGTCTCTACAATTTTTAGGTTATCCGGAAGCATCCAGCATTTCAATTCTGTCTTTTCCGCTACACGGCGTTTTCTCAATTAACACAGCCTCCTCAATCAAACATAACACAAAACTTCAATTTAATGGAGGGGTGAACTCTCTAGGTCCATAACCCATTTAACCGGTCGTAACAGCCATAGAATTGAAAGTATGCTGCCCGTTCAAACGTAAGTTAAGAAAAATGTCTTACGTCTCGTCTTTCTTGCGGGAAATCCAGTCACGTTACATCAAGTTCCCGCATTTATCTACGATTCGCCCGAATTTCGACATTTTGACGTTTTCTAATGAACTGCTCGCGAATAACTAAAATAATTTTTTTCGTCGGTTCTAACTGCTAGTGATTTTTTTCCTATAAAAAATATCTTACTAATTGTTATCAACATTCGGTACTACGATGTAACGAATTTAATCTATGCTTAATTAGTTAGTAATATGGCATTATTTCAATGTCCTTTGTAGTTGGGACAGACGATATCTGTCGATTGTAAATTATTTTGTTAGTGCGAAATATATACGCAGTGTTTTGTCATATTAAGATGCTTTTATTTACGATATTAATTTAAGTTATCTTGTATCACAACGTCTACAATGTATTTTAAACAAATAATTCCATGCTTTATAAGCCGAATGATTTTGCAAAAACAAAATTTGAAATACTGTGTCTAATTAGTATTAATTATTCATGCAATTCATCATATAGGGTGCGTTTGTATCCAAATTGCACAGGCTACGCAAAGCAATTTCCAATCTGAAATATTGTACCTGTGACACCGTACACGCTAATGTGTCAGTTGCCGTGTGGTGTCAGCTCTTGCGTGCATTATTCAACCCACAGTATCAATAGACCACGTCACGATTGATTTCCTCAAATAATTATCAACAAGATGTGCAGCAAAAGGTCACGGGAAGGCTCAATATTCCATAGTGGTATCATTCTTTTCCACACGCATTAAAAATATCAATGCCATAGCCATAGCTGTTATATTCCAAAAATGGAAAATGTATTGATGCACTAGTTGTTCTCGATGGAGACAGTCATACCTCTTGCATAACCGAAAAACTTGTCCCCAAATTAAATTTAAACACTTATCGGATGCCTATACAAGGGTTCGGAGTCCAACACTCAACGTTCCATTTAATTCAAATGGTAGACGTTAAAGTTTATTCAAAGTCTGAAGAATGTAAATACAAAACAAACTCTAGTGTCTTTGCGTTCCACTATCTCTACTCTCCTTCGTGCATCACTTAAACTTGAATATTTCAACATCCTTTCACAATGTTAACTGGCTAATGAAGATTATTGTACTAGAGCAGAAATAGATGTACTGTTAGGGCAGATGAGTACTATGATTTTCTACTTTCTTACATGTGCATTTCCAATGCTCCACCCGAAGGTACTACATTGGCCAGAAAGCGAGCTTTTTTACCTGGAAAATTTGGAATTTTGCCGAACCCTTGCTGTTCCAAGCAAGGTAGGGATTTTTAAGGTGCGTGACAATACTTACACACGGTACCTCCATTTTACTTCTCATCCGAACGAGGGTGTATTTTTGGGAAAAATGCTCGCCTAACATTTTTCAAGCGGACAGTGTCGGGATTCGAACCCGGGTTCGGGAAAAAATTGTCCGAATTTCATAAACACACACTTATGGTGGATAGTACGCCAAAAATATCCAAAACCTGGCACGCAAAAAAAGTAAGATCGTTTTTTCTCCAATCAAATAAAATAGCACAAAGTCCATAACTCCGTTAAATAAAACTTTGTACAAATTTTGGGAGGTCAAAGAACTACCCTCAATTTTCAAATTGACTGCGGACAAAGCATCTGCAGAGCAAGGTTTTTTTCAAACGCACATTTTGAAAATGGCAGATCGTAAGTAAATTTTCCACTATAGATCCCAGCTAAAAATATGTAGCTAGTGGATTCTTTCCACATTGCAAGATACCGTTTTCTAGCTTTAAAGAAAGGGTTGCACTCCAATGTAAGCCTTTTTCGCGACTACAAGGTATTTATTGATGAGTATGTGGTATTAAATCATGCTAAATAGATTCCATATACAATAGAAATCCTAATTTTAATCAAAAATTTCCTATTTCATCACGGTCTTAACGGAGGACCACGACACCACTGAAATTATCTGTCGTATACTATGCTTCTAGTAAAATCTTCAAGATTCTCTCTCTCCATCTTTCTCTTTCTCTCTCTCTCTCTCTCTCTCTCTCTCTCTCTCGCTCTCGCTCTCTATCTCTCTCAATAATATAACTCTCAAGATCTACCAAGCACAGGCAGAACTATATGATACACTCTTACTATTCCGTCAGAATCCATATGTTTTGACCGCAGACATTAGAAAAATTAGAATATACTGGAACAACATTTCTTCTAAAACATTCTCTGGCGGAACCCACCAACTGAAGGCTTACAATATATCGAACTTTTGACAATAACATATCGCAATAACTGTGCATTATTCTTTGCTAGGCATTGCTTAAAACAGGTAGAAAGAACGCCTGGAGCAAACTTTCTAACTATTGCAGACGCATTGTTCTATCAGGCTTATGTAGGTGATAAGCTGTATGGTTGCAAAACAGTTGATGCTTTAAAAAATTCATGTCACGAATTGGAACATCTTATTTACTAAATTGGATTTTAATTACATAAATGTAATTCAATTCCCGTTCGTTTCCGTGACAAATTTTGTGACATAAAAATTCCGCAAATCATGACATTCAATGGAAAATGCTCCTAATAGGGTTTTGGGATTGTCATAGAGTAATACTACGGAAACGTTTTCATTTTCCGTTCCTCACAGCTAAATTAGAACTGTTTCCAAACGAACACCAGTATCTACCATTGCCCAAATGTTCAACCCATTAGGTATTTTTCGACCAGTCATTGTTACGGCAAGATTCTTTTACAAAAATTGTGGATTGCAACATTTGCGTGGGATGATCTCTTTTATTGAATGGTACAACTTTTAAATTCCTTGAAACTTTTAAATACAGTTAAAATTCCATCTCAATTGTTCCCAGAAAGAACCACTGTCAATGTTCAACTCCATGGGTTTGCAGATGGTGGCACAGAAGCGTTTGCTATATGCATTTATTTGCAAATTCGCTGTTCAGACAATTCTGTTGCTTAGTAACATGAAAATCCGGAATTAGTTCCCGTCAAGACAGTTACACTTCTATGTTTAGAACTATGTGCAATGGTACTATCAGCAAATCTCAGTCAAAGGATAATTGACATTTTCCAGAGCAAGTTTTCCTTCTTATCTGTATATTTGTGGACAGATTCCCAAATTTCATTGTATTGAATCTTAAAGGCACATTTTTCGCGCTGGTCCATCTACGTTGCAAACTGTGTACCCCAAATACAATAGTTAACTTCGCAGTGCCGATGGAATTATGTACGTTACGCGGAAAATCTTGCGGATCTCCTATCACATGGAGTGTAGGCCGTGGATTTAATTGAATCTGACATGTGGCGGCAGGTTTTTCCGTCCATTGCAATACCACATTAGAATTACTTGATATTTATATTCAAATACACTTATATGAAATTCTAGAACACCAAATAGCGGTATATCGTGTAGGTTACAATAGATCTGTGCTAAAGGGTGACTTCTGGCAAAACTGCATTTCAAACTTTTTACAATTTAATAGGTTACTCCACTTCACCGCATATATTCTTCGATTTATTGCGATACTAGAAATAGACTACAAAAAATAGATGGCTCCTTAATTGTACCTGAAAATGAATTTAAGCTAGACAATTTTGAAGCAAGTTCAACGACTACACGTATCATAAGATATATCTTAACCAACGAAACCGAGTCCACTATCAAATACAAACATACTTTGATTAAGTCTATTCCTCAATAGGGCAGGCTTTATTAGTGTTTAAGTTCGCTTGCAGCATGCTGGCATACCTGAGGTTCAAAAACTTTATATCTCCCTTCCAACTATCATGTCGTAGCTTTTATTCTAATTCACGAAAACAAGCGTTTAGGACATGCAGGAGCTTAAGCTGTTTTTTTCTAGTTTTCACTTGAAATACTGAACATTAAACGGTCTCGGACAAATTAAATGAGTCAATCATAACTGTATTCTTTGTGTTAAAATGCCAGCACGACCTTTCCATCAGTTATGGCAGATTTACCCACAGAAGGGTATCCATTAGTAGACCGTTTGCAAATGTAGTTATTGAATATGGAGCACATTTCCAAATAAAATTTTCCTTTCTTCGAAGAGTATTATAACTTAAGTACATAGCAATCTTTGTATGTATGGTCACCAAGTCGGTACATACACAGGGCGTCCGTTAATTAATGGTACACAGAAAAACTGTAAATTCCTTTGGTAAAGATGCTGAGATTTTGCCAAACTTACTTTAGTTCGGACGTTGATGAAAACCGAGATATTAGATTTCAAGGTTTTAATTTGCATTTCGTTTTTTCTTGATAATTCATCAACAGGGAGACGTAACGGACCGAAATTATCCATTTGGGAGTTCTGTAGCGAGAAATTTAAATTTGTTCTTAGTATGGATGTCACTTCTAGAGGGCGCCATTTACGGTACATTAAATATCTTCAAAATAACTTAACTTAGATACCTTCGTATCAATTATTCAGTACACCTTCTTAAATTCGTTTTTTTAAAGTAGGCTGTGACTAAATCAGATGCAATAACAAACCCCACACATTTAGTTATTGTCAAACTTTGCTGGTGTTTTTTCATAAGTACGAAATGCATATACAACAATCTTTCTAACGAAGAGTTGAGGGATATGGTACGTGTATTCGCACAGGAAAAATTGCCTAGATAAAGATCATGTCGAAAATATTTGAAAATATAACCACAACGGAGACAGCAAGATTTTAAGATTTTCAAGAACCTTTACGGGGACTCGTCTCAAACGAGATTCTGCAGGACGCCCTAAGACTATAACTACTGATCGGGAAAGGGAAAATCTGATCCGTGTAACTGAAGACGCTGAATTAAGCACAAGACATCCTACTGCAAGAACTGGAGTAGACAAGTCCATCGTTACCAAAATTCCTCATGAAGAGGGGCTGTATCTATTTCACTTCACGATAGTGAAGACCCTACTGCCAGTTGATTTGCCAACTATACTGGCATTTGCTCGTTTCTGTCATATGCAGTATAATGCCGACCCGTTGTTTTAAAACAGAATAGTATTTACAGATGAAGCAAAGTTTACATGTAGATGTGTTTTTAACTTTAGGAATAAACGTGTGTGAGATTTAGAAAATTGCATGTTGTAACCGAACATAAATTCAAAATTAACGTTTTATGTGATATTATTGATAATCATATATTGGGTTCTTTCGAATTATCTCCCGATTTAAACGGCGAAATATACATTAATTTTCTGCAAACTCAGTTACATGAATAATTTGATGGCTTTTCACTAGAACTAAGACAAAACAGGTTGCTTATGCAAGATGGCACTTAGGCGTATCTTTCTAGACTTGTTAGAAACTACCTAAATATTCAATTTTCTCATAGCTCTATAAGCCGTGAAAGCCAGATGCATTGGCTGCCTCGGAGCCCCCCATTTCAATCCGTTTCATTTTTGTTTATGGTGATAGGTGAATTGCCTCGTGTGTAAAGAAGCAGTGGATACTCGAGAAGTATGGCACAAAATCGCGAATGCTGTGAAACGGGTTCGACACGACCAGTTACTATTTCCGAAACGACTGACGTTTAGCAAAAACGGTTTGTTAAATGTATTGAAGTGAATGGTAGTCACTGTAAACATTTACTGTCGAAAAATGTTTTATTTTTTCTTGAATGATTTTGTTTTTGTGTTGTTTTGTCGTTGTTGTTATTGTTGTAGCCAGTTGATGAATTATTTAGAAAAACTAAATGCAAATTAAAACTTTGAGATAATGTATCTTGGTTATTATCATTTTTGGACTAAGGTAGATTTGCCCAAATTTCAGTATGTTAACCCAAAGAATCTGCAGTTTTGCTAAACCATTAATTAGCGGACACCTTTTAGAGCTTGTTTCATCCCGATCTAACAAAAGTTTTCTTGTTTACGTTGAAACGTTTCATTTCAAGAAGAGATGTTCCCAAAACCATTTTTCAGGCGCCTACAGATAACTAAAAGATTTACGTACATTTTTTCAAAATTGTATATGAAATGTATATGAAATTTTATCATTATCCGAAACTAGAGTGGAACTCCAAATAGTTCCAATTAGCGAAAGGGCGGAAACAGGGGCGATTTTAGAAATTCAACATCATATAATGTCAAATTACGGCAATCTTAAATTTACGCTTACATTATCCGGTATCTGGTAATCCATCTGACTTCAGGTGTTTGACACCCGGTCACTTTCTCATAGGTACCAGTCTAATGTCGAGCGTGGCATAACATATCCCAGAAAATATTTTTGCATCCAGAGTCGCTTTCCATTCAAAATCGACCTGATCTGTATCACATCAGACTTTTGCAGATCATAAACACTCGTGAATGGTACATGATGGATGATTTAAATGTCAATGTCAAAAAAAAAATTTTTGTCAATTTGAATTTCAAATTAATTTTATGAAATATGTACAAAATTTCAATTATAGACCTTCAAAAAATTCATTTAACGGATCAAAATCATCATTAGGTCTTCAGTCCTAGAACTGGTTAGACGCGTACCATCATTGTTCCCTATTCTGAACTAACCTACAGATTTCCCCGAATTATGCACAGTTTGCATCTATAACTGTCTGATCTAGGTCTACATCTACCTCTTTTTTCCTATCTCTGCTTGTAATATATCACATACTATTCCCTAAAAATGCCTTAGAACGTATTCCGCCCTACTATTTCTCTTTTTCCCCAGATATCCTTGTTCCTCTACTATTTCTGTAACTTATTTGTTATTATCTTTGTCTGTCCATACTATCGTCTTCATACATCTGAAGCACATCATTTCAAAAGGCTGCTACCGTTTTTCTGTCTGCGTTTCAGACTTCCCGTATTTCATAGGCATACTGTGCTGTGCTCCACACATATGCTTTAAGCAATTTTCTTCTTATTCTATGTTTGTTGTCTTTCCTCATAGGCGATGTTCTTTCTTGTTAGATGCAGTTCGATCACTTTCTATTGTTTTACAGTTATATGCCCTATTTCTCCGACCTTCAATGGTTGTGAAGCGAGGTAAGCAGTCTGTGGCTGCCAAGTTCCCCTAACACTTAACCATTTGGCGATTTAATATATTTTCCAATTTATCTTTTCGCACAGTCAACATTAGTTGCAGGTATTTCGCAGCCATTAGGTGTTCCGTCTCAAAACTGGTTGGACACGTACCTGCACTAATTTATATTCTGAGCTAGCCTACATAGTTCCCTGAAATTCTCACACAGCATGTGTATTCAAGTTAATCTTCTTTGGGAATTAAACAACTTATAGTTTTTAAAATCAACTTTATTTACGTTTCGATCCATGACGTAGGATCGTTGTCAGAATAATAATAGAAACTTCAAGTTTGACATTTATGACATAAGTTGAAGGTGACTTTGATTTATTGATGTTTGAAATATTTGGTTTGAGTATACTAAGCAAAAATTTTTAAAGTTTGACAGAATGATTGCCTTCAATTTGTGTTGCGACCTGGGATCGGCTTTCTTTAGGTAGCCAATACGCTTAACGTGAAATCAGCTGATTAATTTTTATTGGTGAATTTTATATAAATTCAATAACTTGGAATTGGAAAACATTTTTTACCATGTTTCTATTTATACAATTGAGAGGATGGTTATTAAAGAAGTGTGCGATTGCATTATTGAAAGGCTTAAGTAGTCGTTTTTTTATATTTATTTTGAGGGGGAAAATTTGTTATGATTTAAGTTACCTCTTTGGTAGATTTTAACATGGTACTGAGGCTACTCTATGGCGGGTTTACACTTGTCAGATACCAATGTTGTTCTATGAAGATTGTATATGGATCTGAGGCGACCCTATGGCGGGTTTACACTTGTCGGATACCAATACTGTTCAACAGAGATTGTATATGATTTTGAGGTAACCTTATTGTTGATTTATACTTGTCAGATACCAATGCTGTTTTACAAGGATTGTTAATATGCTTATTTTTATGTATAAATAGAAATCATGTATGTAGGCTGTATTTCATGTTAATATTGCAAGGAAAACCCATGAAAAACTTGCAATGCTACCTAGATATTGTGGGCATTTGATTTTCATTTGTTATTTCTTTTAGTAATGGAATCCATTGTTTACTGAAAATCACAAATTCGTTTGCAACTCAGTTATTTTTATGTAGGGTTATATAAGCAGCTACTTTGATTTTGCGTTTTTGGTGGTTTTCTTCTTTTCATCTTTTCTTCTTTTCAGGAGTATGTGTATTCAGCTCGTTCCTTTCTATTGTTTTCTAATTTTATACCCTATTTTACCGAGATTCAGTGAAGGAGGTTAAGCAACCTGTGGCTACCAAGATCCCCCAACACTTAAACATTTGCCGAAATAATGGTTTTCCAGTAAATCCTTTCACACATTTATCATTATTCGAGAATATTGCCCAACCAATTTTTTTGTTACTTATAATAATCGGATCAAAATAAGAAAACTAAATTTGACTTTACACTAACAAATGTCATTGATAGAGTTATAGGTTATACTGTAACAAAAGACGCAAAATTTTTAAAAACTACATTTCCGTTTCCACAAAGAGCTTGCTACTCCAGTAAAAAAGTTGGTCTTTAAAAGGGCAGGGGAAAGCAAGTCCGGATCAGTTCAGTTTACTCGAATGGTAACGCATTTTTAGGGTAAAATGAGTTGATCTGGATCAACTGGTTCACTTGAATGGAAAGCGACTCGGGCAACAGTACTCTAAAATCCAGCAACATTTTTGGACACGATTGTTTTTGTCAAGTATCTGAACAGGCTTCAAAAACGATGAAAATGGTTCGCTCGAAATTTGATACAATAAACCAGTTTTTTTAAATCAGTGCAGTGTTCCTACATTGAAATTGTCGCAAGTCAAAACTCTGGAGATTCTTCCATTCCCTGACGATAAGATCTGCGCCTTTGAACTTAAAACATCAAATTCCGCATTACCTAGACCTGCGGCTATGGTTTGTCCATTACCCACACAATGAAAAAGTGTTTTTGCTACTTTTAGATTCTATGGCAGCGTAATTATTTTACGTGATTGGGTATTTCGTTTGAAGTAAAATACTTCTGTTTAAAAATTTTTAATTGGGGGTATAAATAGTCGTGCCTAGCCTAGCAGGTATAGCGACACTTTTATCTTGTTTGCAAGTTCTGTACAAACTTCACTTCGTGTCATTCTTTTTTTAAGTCACGTTCTAGTAAAAATATACCTTCTTAAAGCTCTCCTAAAAATTTTATGTTAATTGGTATTGAAGGATGGTTCCCCATATAAACGTGGATTTAATACAATTTTTAAGCTTTTAGAAGCTTTCATAGGACATTTTTGTTTTTGATGATAATAAAATTTAACATATTCTTATTTTAATAAATTTAATGAAATACTGTATAACAATGCTTTAACTTATATGAAGCTATATGCACACTATGAATTGTTCAAGCTTATTACATGTTCATGTTTTATTAAAAGGTTTGCTTAGCATTTCATGTGTAAATTCCAACATAAAAAAACTAAGAACTATTTAAAATGTAAAAAATTTCGGATAAGCACTCCGATGAGGGGAAAGTTCCCATGACTGAAATCGCGCTTCCACACTGAATTACTATTTTAATCCTTTGAATAAGAAAAGACCGTGAACGAGGTTTTCTAGATTGATGTGCGATAAGTTTTCAAGTTTATTTATGAAATTTGTTGCTTCTTCGCACCAAGGTCCCATGGTCTCTACTGCGAAAGGTAGGAAACAGTAGTTGGAATTGACGACAGGGGTATAATTCCGAATTTTTGCTCGAGCTGCACGTTTAGTTGCTGAACTTGCCAGTTTGGTTGAGTCAGATAAGTGAGATGGTGCAAGAGTATCTGTGCAAGTGGCGTCCCATACGAGGTATTGTCCCCTTTCCCAGGAAATAAGGATAATACCATCAGCTCTTTTTCCATCAGTTCTGGACAGTCTAATTAGTTCCAAATGACATGGAATTTTTGAGGAATTTAGAGCTCTGCGGATGAAATTATTGAGCTCCTGGTGTCTCGAGTAACGGCCAAACTCTTTAAGCAACTTAGGCCATTAATTCCAGACTATGTTACATTATCTCCACACGTACAAATATGTAGTTTGCATATTTTGGAACATAGTCATAGGCCAATAGCTATTATGAATGAGTTATTGTCTAATAGTGTACCTATAGGATGTGAAGGATAGGCTGTCAACCAAGCATTAGGTTCCGGTTTCTCGGTAGCTAGTAAAATGGCCTTCTGTAATTCTGACGAAAGTGTTGTTTGTAGCATAAAAAGACGATTGAGTATGATATCCCAGCTTTTTTGTAAAGCAGGTGTTATCGAAATCAGACAGTTGTCGCTTCTAGTATTCCATACCGAAAGTCCTTCGTCATGAAAGATGATTCGTGGCTTATCTGTATCCTCAAGATTAAACATCAAATTAACAAGACGAGATACACCATATACAGACGAAGGGAAAGCTGGCAGTGCGATTTGGGCTAGTTGTCGAATTCCTAATCCACCAAATCAAACAGGAAGAGAGGCACGTGCAAATTGAGAAAAAGATGAATGGCAATTAATTATTTTTTCCAGCGTTTCTTAAAATTGACTATTGAAAACTGAGAGTAAATATTCGAAATTCCAAAATGGCGTGGTCCTTAGAAGGTAAGTCATCTTGGGCACAGCCAGGCAATTTCTTAACAAATAGTAAGCGATATGACAATTGTCTAGCTTCGGCAGTCTTGAAAATAAAAGCTTAATTTCCTTCATTTTTCTTTCCCAAACTGATTGTAAAAACTGTCGGCGATAGGGGCCTCAAGTAATGATAACTCCCGAAGAAATTAAATCAAATTTTGCAGCAATGTCTTCATCAATATCTCCACAAAAATATAATTCGCATTTGGCTGGGTTGATGAATAAACCTATTTCCTGGCAGTTACTTTTCAAAACTTCAAAGTCTTTGAGTACAGACTCCGGATATCCAGCAATCAGACCGTCATCTAGGTAGAAACATACTAGTTCAGAAATCAATTTTTTTATAATAGGGTAAATTGAAATGCAAAATAGATGAAGACCGGCCGGTCCCCCTGTTGACAGCCAGAAATGGATGGGATTACGGAGTCACAAAAAAAGAAAGTACTAATGTTGAAATAGGCTTGCCAAATGAAAGCGAAAATGGTAGGACTTATTGGTTTCACAGCGTGTAGTATTGAATCACGGTTAATTGAATTGAAAGCGTTTCTGAAATCTATCTTCAAAACTACTTTGTTGGTGGTTTGATTACTCTTAACAAAAGTTCTCGTTGCGTGAACGGCTGCCTCATATCCCCCCTTGGTTGCAAACCCTAGTTGTGTTGGACGTAGATAATCACCAGTTGGCTGACTTATCGAAAAGTAAGCCAATTTTGCAACTAATCGACGCAATGTGGTTCCGACAGCTATTGGGCGAATGGCTCCGTCTTTTTTCCTTAGTGCACATAAGTTTGCCCAAAAAAAAACTGGAATAATTTTAGCATTCACTTTACCGGATAAAACAAAATTGCAAAAGTTCGTTAGCGATCCTAGCAAACGTGTACTTCCATCTCCATTTCCAGGAGAAATCAGATCCTTTGAATGAAGAGCTCTGATACCGTCAATGCCAACGCTTGAGCCATTGGAAAAGCTTAAAATTGCTTGTTTGACTTCCTCTTCTGTGATTGTTAATGTCTCCTCGCCATTTGGGCATTCTGGGAAATTTGATGGTAGGCGGAGTGTTTATTTAAAAGTTTGTTGAATATGTCTACATTTTGAGGCGTTGAGAGTCACTGGAAATAAGGATCTTGACTGCCCCGTTTTTATCTCCTTTTACGACCTTAAACTTAACTCGTCTGTTTAGTGAGGTTGAAGAATGATCTGATGAACAGCAGTTTACAGTGTCTCCACTAATATTGGTTTTAACGAGAGACGAGAGAAACATCTTTTTAATTTTTGGAGGCACGTAAGATTACATATTATCATTATTTGACACCGGAGTGCGTTCATCATGAAACATGTCTCAATTCTACCATTGTAGACGACTCACGGACTCGCATTCCTTGTAGTTTCAACCCTTCAACACAACCTGTTTTTCAGAGTGTTACAGCCGGAAAGATGGTTAAACTTGATAGTCCCGTTAGATCGTACATTCCTTTAGGATAAATGCAGCACGATTAGAGAGAGATGGTTCATTGGTTTTCATTTAAAATTAATTTAACAACAATATTGAATTGTAAACTATTTATATATAAAATAAATGGTTTTTGTGGACTCAAAGCATTCATCATTGAATTAATTCCAATTATAACTACTATATGCTGGGTTGCGATAAAATTAGATATAAGAATTTGAAGATCATTTGGTAGTCTTTAAAATACTGTTCACATATCTGTTTTAGTTCATTATAAAATTGTCATTAGAAGGTAAAGTGTGATCAATATATTTTCTCACTTTGCAATAAGATTATAAGTCCACATGGAATAAAATAACTGTTTCTTCACAAGAGATGAAAAGAACAAATTCCCCATTACTTTCCACCACTGTAAAGATTTTATTTATAAAAGATATCCCTGGAATTCTATATTTGTATTCTGGTAAAGTTTTAAAATGCAAAGCTTTTTCGTCTAAACTCTCGACACAATTGAGTTGTCTGCTGAAAACACCAGGTACAGAGTTCAAGCGTTTAAAGATGGTCTGCTACAAATATCATTAATATTAACATTTGGAGTTGTACAGTTCGTGTTCATGGTTATCCTGAATTTTCTCGAACTTCCACTTTGTTTTTGTGCTTGCAAACGTAAAATAAAATGGAACTTAACGATTGATGAATCTCTGTATGTACAAACGACTTGACTTTCTACGTTACATACATCAAATAAAACAACTTGACCTGGAATTCCTACAAAAAATCTACACAAACGTTTCGTACAAAGCAAATCCATTTACCATATTTCTTTCTACTATTTCTTAAATACATGTCTCCGGACATCGTCCCTGTTCATCGTAAAATCGGTAAGTAATAGTGTTCAATTTAATTTCATTAAATGTGACAGGGCTGTCAAAACTTTTACTAACGTTTAATCAGACAAAGTTCATAACTCTATTTTTGTCCGTCATCGCTAACTGAAAACTATTTTGTGGATTACGCGAGTTACGTTTCGGGCCATGGGAGCTGCATTTTTAAAAAATCTTTTTCCAAAACTTCTTGGAACAAATTTATTTATTTAACAGAAATTACATGTACAATTATGACAAACTATATAAATTACACTAAGTTGAAATTGAATAATAATTGAAGTTAAATTGGGGCGAGTAGCCTAAGCAAACAACAATGTAAAAGCTGAAATACTCAAGACCGACTGACTGATCTGAGGTTCCCAGGGTATTTATGTTGTCCGTTCCCCTCACATGTCTGTGGGAACTTGCAGAGCTCATGTGTGCGTTATTGTTATAAATTCCTTTTTTTTTGGTATATAATTTCGTAATCATACTTTTCTAGTCTAATTCTCCATCGTTGTAGTTTTGAGTTTGGTTCCTTGAGTTTGAATAGCCATATTAATGGTCTATGGACAGTGTATATATAGAATTTTCGTCCATAAAGGTATGGTCTAAAATATTTCGTTGCCCAAATTATTGCTAATAAATCCTTCTCGATTGTATTGTATTTCTGTTCTGTTTCATTTAGAGTTATGGATGCGTAGCTGATTGGTTTATCGTAACCTACTTTTCCTTGGCTTAGTACTGCGCCTAGTGCTACGTTTAATGCGTCGGTTGTCAATATAAATAGTTTTGAAACGACTGAGTATTTTTATTCAGGGTAATTCGTGAGTACACATTTAATTTTGTCTACGGCTTTAATGAATTCTGGGGTGTGTTCAATTTTATTTCCTTTATTTAAGCAATTTGTCTGGGGCTTGGTTATCTGTGCATAACCTTTAATGAATTTGCGGTAATAACTACTTAGCCCTAAAAATCCTTTAATTGCTTTATTAGTTTTGGGTAAGTGGTAATTTGGTACTGAGTTTGTTTTGTCTGGGTTTGGCATAACTCCTTGAGGGGTTATTATATGTCCTAAAAATTATACTTCTTTTGATAAAAATTCTCCTTTGTCTAGTTGAACTCTAAAATGTGCTTTTCTTAGTCTTTCGAAAACTTTTGTTAGTCTTTCAATGTGTTCTGCCAGTGATATTGAATATACTATTATGTCGTCTAGATACACAAGATAGTTTTCGTTGTGTATTCCTCTTAAAATGTTGTCCATAACTCTTTGAAAAGTGGCGGGTGCGTTCTTCAATCCAAATGGCATTCGTTTATATTCGTAGTGTCCTCTAGGTGTGCTAAATACGGATTTCGCTGTGTCTATCTCATTCATTTCTACTTGGTGATATCCTGATGCGAGGTCTAATGTTGAAAAATATTGACACTTTTCTAATTTGTCTATAATCTCGGTGATATTGGGTAGCTTTCTATAGTCTATAACCATTCGATATTTTAGTTTGCATAAGGCGTCTAATTTCTTGAATACTATTAATACATGGCTGCTCCATGGTGGGTTGCAGTGTTGGATTATATCCTGTTCTAATAAATCTGTTACTTGTCTATCTGCTTCTTTTTGGTTTGCCTGAGGTAGTCTATTTGCTTTGGTAAAAATTGGTTTGTTATCCGTTAATTCTATATTGTGTTTGACTGTGTTAGTGAAGGTTAAGGGTATTCCTTCGCAATGGAATAATCGTGGTATTCAAAACATAAGCTTTTAATTGCTCTCTCCTCTTCTTTATTGGTGTCGTTATTGAAATGAATGTTAATTAGATTTTTCTTAACATCCGTATGTTCTATAGGGTTGTAATCATTTTCTAAATTTTTGTCTATTTCCATTTCGTTAAAGTTCAATTCTTCTACGTTAATTGGGTTTGTCAGTGATAGTTCTACTGGGAAGTTATTTGAGTTTAAAATTGTTATAGTGGCATAGTCTTTTATTTGTACTAGTGCTGTAGGGGTTTCTACTCCTTGTTAAAATGTCATGTATAATTCCACCGTCGTTTTTTGAATTTACTGACATTTTTATTTGTTTCTCTGTCTGGGGTTCTATGGTGTACTTTTGCTCGATTTGTATATTACTGTTTTGGAATTTAATGGGGAGTTGCCAGTGTTTCGTTCTTAATAAACGGTTTTTTATATCAATGTTGGTTCCTAATTTTTATAGAAGATCCTTTCCCATTAGTCCGTCATATTTATCGTTAAATTCAAAAATGCAAAATTTATGTTTCATTCTTACGTTGAAAGTTTTTGGTAGGGGTATGTTCACTATGAATTGATGTAAAGTCGTTTGATGGGCTGTTTAAATTTTAACGTTTGCAAATTGTTAAATGATCTGATTCATGGCTTCTACTGGGGTTTGTGTAATTATTTCTGTCATTACTAAATTCTTCTACTTCTTGGTGAAATAGTTCTTCGGAAGTGAAGTTTGGTTTTTGATTATGATTGGGTTTGCTTTGTGATATTTTTGTATTCTGTCTGGTGTTACCACATAAGTGTCCATAGGACTTGGTTTGTAATAATTGCTGGGGTTATTATTGTTATTTATCATCGGTGTATTTCGGATGGGGTTTGCGTCGAATGCTGGTTTTTGTTGGTTTATTTGCTCGTTGAATCTTGGTGGAAATGTGGGTTTTGTAAAATTTGAGTTAAATGTTGTTCTCAGAAATTGTCTAAATTGATTGTTAAAATTTGTATTATTAAAATTTTTGTTGTTAATTCGTGGTTGAGTCATTTGTGCGTTAAATTGTGTAAATTTTGGTTGAGCAGGCTTGTATGGTTTTTATCGGAGAATAGCTTTTATTCGCGTTAGGGTTATATAGTCTATTTCGATAATACCTGACGTTTTCTTCTTCTATGATCATATTCATTGCCTCTTCTAAATTTTGGGGATGTTGGATTCCTATTTTATCTGATAATCGTTCTAGTAATGCGTCTATGTAGACGTCCAATGCCATTTTGTCGTAAATTTTCGTCTTTAGTAAGCGGATATTTTAGTCGGATTCTTCAATTTTTAATTTTGTCAGAATTAAACTTTTCATTCCGAATTGATATGGTGATTGGTTACTTTCCATTCTAAGGTTTATTAGATCGCGGATTAGACATTTGGTGTTTTGTTGGTCGCTGAAATATGCTATTAATATGCGATTAAAACTTCCCATTGTTTAAGATCATCTCGGCTGACAATTAGCGTTAGTACCCATCCAGTCAGTTTACTTATTATTACGCGTAAAAGTAGAACATTTCGTTCCTTATCTGCTGATTAGTAAAAGGTTTTCAAAAATAACTCACACGCGGTAATGAATTTCCTAGGAAAACTTTCTCTTCGTTACATTGGGGTATGCTTTTGAGATAAATCTTCATATTTGAACTCATGGTCGTTAAGGGTTGCTTTTGGTTTTAATTAATATTAAGTTTTTGTATAAATTGAGATTTATTTTTTGGTTTGGTTTGTGTTGGGTTATTTAAAGAATCGTTTTACTTATTTTTTATCTGTAGTTATACGATGTCATAATTAAATTGCAAAATTTCTGCTTGGTAATGCCTGGTTAATTGCTGTAGCCTTGAGTTCGTATATTTTTATACGTCGTAGATGTCACAGTTGTTGCGAGCTTTAATTTTTTGAAAGGTTTTTATGTGGTTAATAATTTCTTGCAATAATTGCTTTATACTTTGTACGTTTTTACGCCAGTTGCATTTTTATTTCTCTCTTGCAGAGTAATTAAGTGCTCGCTACAATTATCTCGCCTCGGTAGGTATTGTATTGATAAGTGCACAAAATGCTTCTTTTATAATTGTCTAATCATAAAGTTTCAAGTTTTCAGTCAATCGTTTTGTTACAATAATTGCATCAAATTTTCTTTTATAATTATATAATGAATTTGTCTAATTATAAAGTTTTAAGTTCCCTGAACGACGTTATTTTAGTCTCGGTGATAAGTAAATAAATTGCGTAAATGCTTTTGTACAACTAGGTACTTTCGTGCTGAAAAATATTTAATTATACTTTAAAAATTAAGATGAGTGTTATGTCCTTCTGATTTTTCTGAATAGGTTTTATTCAATGATGGTTTCCGGTAATAATTTGTACGAGAAACGCGTTTTAAATTTGCACGCTTTGTTAGTTTAATAGAAAATTAAAATGATGCTTCCACAATTACGCACTTCTGTCAATTTGTTGCGATGAAGTGTATAATTTATAGAATTCGATGAAGGTTAAGTTTTGAATGAATCGTTTCTTAAATTAATTGTTATAAGAATTGCGTTTTATACATTAAGCTTTCGGTGATAATATTTGCTGTACATAAAATGGTAAATATTAGTTACGTTATATTTTTATACTTTAATTTCAGTTTTGCTGAATTAAATCGTTTTGTTGTGTTTTGTATTTTAATAATTCGTAATAACCTGTGCATATAATTGCGTCTTTGTAGTTCTCTTGTTTAAATAAATTCTCTTGTTTAAAATAAGTTCTCGATCTAAATGAATAAATTCTTTTCATAAATTGCAATAATTTAAAAAAAATCTGTACATAAATAAAATATTTCTTACTAACTAGCATCAATAACTTGTAAAAAAATAAATTGATTTAGGATAAATGAACTTACTAAATTTTTATCGTCGATTTCATTTGTTTGGGCTCAGTCGATTCTTGTACCTTGTCCAAATTTGTTTGGTTCTTTCAGATTGGGAATTAAAATTCTTGGTTACCAGTTCTCCGATTTCTGGATTTGTAGTGCCCTTTTGTATTCGTACGACTGCGCCAGTTACGTTTCGGGCCTTGGGGGTTGCGTTTGTAAAAAGTCTTCTTCTGAAACTTCTCGTAGCAAATTTATTTGTTTAACAGAAATTACATGTAAAATTTGGACAAACTATATAAATTATACTAAGTCGAAATTGAATAATAATTTAAGTTAAATTGGGGCGAGTAACCTAAGCAAACAACAATGTAAAAACTGAAATACTCAAGACTGGCTGACTGATCTGGGGTTCCCGGGGTATGTATGTTGTCCCTGCCCCTCACATGTCTATGGGAACTTGCAGAGCTCATGTCTGCTTATTTCTTTATTTTATTCATTATACAATGTAACAATCGTAATTTCTAATAATTGCGGTTTCTTAACGGTCTGTGACCTGCGTCTGCAGTATCACTTACGTCCGGAATACACAGTATTCACATTCGTTCTCACAACTTGCCTGTGAACTTTCAACTTATTTATCCACGAATTTACAATGTTGCACCTAACTTATGTTTCTTAATAATTTTCTAATAATTCCTATTTAGTTATACATATTTGGATTGGGGGATATGTAACTCGCGTTGATAGTAGGAGGCGTTTAAACAAAATTATAAAATCTATATATATTATACTGATTGTCACATACAACATCCCATTCATCTTCTAGTCAATTTACTAACAAACGCAAAGACAACATTTTTGAACCTTGTCATCATTTTCCAACACATCCAACACTGTAGAATATAAGATGAATTGAAACCCGACAACTACATCTGTTTACTGCATTTTCTGATTTATACCTTTTGTGTATCACATATATAGCAAGTAAAGCGTGCTACAAACTTCAAGTTGCAGCTCTCACAGAAAGTGACAAATTAGTTTGAAATTGTAATTAAAATGATCATTAATTAAAACATGACTACAAACCCTCGTGTACTTATGGAAGTCAAATTAGCTTTGTTAATCCTACAAATGCTGCCATTAGCAAGACGTGCTTTTACGAATGTTTCTCCGTATTGCTAGGTAGAAAGTTCTACTTCTATTAGAAGCCTATACAAATCATGGGTTATTTCGTAAACGTTAATCTAAAATACAACTGGAAATGCCATAGCACCTCTGCACAAATGAAAACAAACTTTGCACCTACTCCGTGTAACGTTTGGGCGTTACGAAAAATAATCAGATGAGAAAGGGGTAAGAAATTTAGAAAAGTCAACTTATTAGTAAAGCACCCTGTGTAGGTTTGCGTTCTTGTAATAGTGTTTAATAAGCTAGTGTACTAAATAAGAACTCTATCGTAAATTTAGAAATTACTTTTACTTCTATACAATATAACTGAAATGAAATTCTAATTTTTTAATTGTCTTAACAATCGACAAAAGGGAAAAATTTTTAATATATTTCTCATACCACATTAAGAAAGATTTCTTATACATTGAAAATATTTTAATTAATAATACACCTACATAACATAATTTCAGATAGTTACAATGTATGCCAAACGCAATGAAAGCATGTAGCATGTTCAGTTTACCAAGCTACTTACAAGTAAGGTTCTTTAATATATTATATATGTCCCTCTTTCTATTATAAACCAACCACGAATGCCCAAATTCATGTTTGAAAAAATGAAATATCGCTAATGTGGATATTCCTTTACATTTTATAAACGCTACCTTAGAAATACTATTCGAGGTTTATGCATGATTATTGGTAGATTAATTGTTCTGGGAATTCAACATATAACGCATGCACAAATGAATCGTAGTTGCTTTAGGCGATGAACAGGTTCGTTTATTCATTTTTGCTTATAACGATGGCCTGTTGAGAATTCGACAAAACATCTTCAATCTGGGTACTTGACGTCGCCGAATTGCAATTAGTTTTTAGGTCCTGGTCAAACACGATGAATGTTTCCAATAAACAGAAGATTCATTCCTAACTATTCATGGTTGACGTTGGCCGCTTTAAGTTTAAAAATACTGTTGCACGTGGTGCATAAAGAATTGCTTTGTTAGTAGACACGCGTAATAAATCATCTATCGAAATAGAACTTTGGAATACAAGAATGAAGTTTGATTAAATTTATAATGGAAACAAGGGGTATTTGCTGATTGGGTCAATATCTGTTAATAATACCTTGCCCGATGTCGTGTACGCTTTCTCCTGAAAAACATATACAGGTTATTTGTATATCCAACTTCGGTACTTGACTGATTAAGGTAAACACTATCCTTTATTTCGTATATGTCAAAATTATATAACAGGATTTGCAAATTTATTAACTCGTTAGTAGTAGGTAGAATTAGCTATTGCTGTTCTGTTTCGTTATGAAATTTGAAAGAAACGCATATATATATATATATATATATATATATATATATATTGTATATATATATATATATATATATATTGCTATGATAAGGGATTATTTAGGGGTATATTGAGTCATATTGGTTGCCCAATTCATGTAAATAGTACTAGGAGTTAGAGAACCGCATTTAGTTAGCATTAAAAATAGGTCATTTGTATATTATGCAAGGGACGAACATATTTAAATCGTTCCAAGTAGTCATTTATTTCAAGGCTTATAGGGTATCGGCATAAATAAGCTTATAAAAATTATATATTCCATGAAGGATCGTGGTAGGTTCGATATACATGTGATTTTTTTTTCCCAATACTCCACCCGAAGGTACTACATTGGCCAGAAAGCGAGTTTCTTTTACCTGGAAAATTTGTAATTTTGCCGAATCCTTGCTGTTTCAAGCAAGGTAGGGATCATTAATGTGCGTGAAAACACTCACACACGGGACCTCCATGTTACCTCTCGTCCGAACGAGGGTGTACTTTTGTGAAAAATGCTCGCGTAATAGTTTTCAAGCGGACCGTGTCGGAAATAGAACCCGTGACCTTGGCCGTAGTAGTGACACACATACCAACTACGCCACGGAGCTGCCAGGATCGATATACAACAAAAACGGATTGTTTGTAGCATAGCAATAGAGGGAAATAAAATTAACGGATGATAAGTGAGTTGACTATGAAACAAGAACGGAGCAGAACGTATAAGTATGAGTGAGTAGCAGTATGTTTTCGATTTAAATATAGAGATAGTATAGTAAGGAGACTACAGACAAGCTGTTATGAAGGAACAAGGAAAGACTATTAGAACATGTATTATAGGAATAGGATGGATTAGGGTGTATATTAGATGAGAGTGGTGGTGTATTTCGAGGACTATTGTAGCATGCATTTGAAAGACAGAGCACGACGATTGTAATTCACGAAGGAAAGTGAAACAAACAATAGTTAAAATTGAGTGAGGCTATGTCACGAATAAATAAAGTTGCCAATAACATGAGAAAATGTATATTTCGTATGTAGGGGAAAGCGAGATAGGGTAATATGTATATTATAATGGATGTGATTTAACCAAGAATTGGAAGACGGTTGAGATTTAGTTCGACGAATGACTATGCCCGTTGAGTAGATAAAGTAGTTTTCTTGGTAAAACACTATCTTCGAGGCTCAAAATTTTTTAGATTTGAAAGACGGTTGCTTTTTCACTGACAACAGTACGAGGAACTTCGAAGGCTAACTTGGGATTTTTAAGAATTGAGCGTCGGTTGAAAATTATGTACCGAGAAAGCGGGTGTGTATGTGTTTGAGTATTTTCAAGGAATTTAAGTGAAACGGGGTCCACTTTTGGCTATATAAACACATGGATGGGGGTGATAGGGCTCTCTTGCTCTTGCTTCTTCGCTCCGATGTGGGTAGTCATCTACGTGAATGGCAGTAAACGAAGTTATTATTTGTAATTAACAACTGTTAATAATTAAAGTGCTTACAAATTACACAAGTTGGTGTAATGTTGAAAGTATTTTAAGGTACGTTTAGAGAAGATAAGACGCAGTCGTTGTGAAGCAATGTAAGTACTGGCTGTTCACTTTACTTGGATTATTAGTGCTAGTAAGGTAAAAAGGAACGAATAGAAAGTGTGTATGTATCAAGTCGATGGTTTACCGATGGTAATTGGTACAGTAGAGGAACTTGGAGAATTTGGAGGTGTTGCTGATGATTGATCCTGAGAGAGATTTGGCTTCCAGATGGTATGAATGAACTGGGAGAGGATTCTTGAACGAGCAGTCGGTGATGAGGGCTATGTTCAGCAATGGTTTCATGACAGATACATTTGTGATGCTATTTTCAAATAACTGACTATTTATAAAACATTGTTTTTTTGTGGTTACTTGTGTGTTGTGACATTTGGTGCCTTTTTTAGTGTATGTATTTTGATTTTTATGGACAAAGGAATTTATTATGGAATTTTATTTCAAATTATTTGAAAATATGTCAATGTAAAATTTTTATGTATAATATAAGGGTATGAAATCGGTTTATGTAAGAAGTAAAAGGGACTTTAATAATTGCAGTGCGTAAATTTGCATAAATATTTAAAAAGGTTTTTACTATGAGCTCGTATTTAAACCAGGGGTTAAAGTAAGGTGTGGGGTTAAGCCCAGTTACTTTTTATAGTTTAATTTGTCAGACGAGTAAGATGGTAATTAGGAATATTTTATAAAAATGAATTATTAATCAATGTGCACATATGTAAATAAAGAGTGTATGCAATAATAATTGGAATAATTTGCTGTGCAATTTTCTGTGAATAACTTGTGATGGATTTTTTTTGTTATAGACGAGTTTCTGTTATAGTAAATAGGGCAGGATTTTACGTCACCCTAGAGCAGCCGTGGCGGATTTTACTGATGAAGTTAGGTTTCTTTTTATTATAGCAAAAGGGCTGAGAGTATTTTGGCGTCCAAAATCAAGAGCATTATCAGGGAATGAAGTAGAGCATTTGGATCAACTTGGTCGATTTCTACAGGTAGATTCGCAGCAATAATGTTGACCTAAGCGAGGGGCTCTAATTCAGAGGTAAACTGAAGAGCATTTATGACGCAAAAAGTGTGGAGCATCAATTAACCTACTAGTTTGAGGTAAGCTTCAGAGAAGTTATGGCGCCCAAATGTTGAATTTATGTTTCAATGAATGGTTGGAAAGAAAATTCAAACAACGATATATCGTCTAAAGAGAAAAGAATATGATTTTTAGGAAGTCTGAAATTTTTGAAATAGATGGAAAATTACCTTTTCTTGATATCTTGTGCCTTACTTTTTTCCCGGTGTTATAAAAAAGTAGTCGCACGGCGAAATATGGAGCATATTTCGGCGCAGCTGGCATCGACCTTTATAGGCTTCGGAGGCTGCATGGATTTATAAATCTCAGAGAGGAAATTATTGGGGTATCAACAATTAACTTGAGAGAATATAAATCAAGTACCTCGACTATATTACAAAATAACTTCAATTCGAAACAAAATATACAATTAGGTAAAATATTAGGTTGAATTAGTTTATCTAACTTTGTTACTATTATTAAAAACAATTTCAATTTTACTATACTTGAGAGAACCTTCAAACACAAATAAATTTTCGTTTCACCTACGTGTAAGGAACTTCACAGTTACAGATAGGCTACTATTATTATAAGCAACAAATAAGAGGAAACAGTTTAGTTATTAACATTTCAAAAACACATATGTACCTATCTTGTGTTAAATACTTAAGGAAACTTTTATTACTTTAGCAAAAACAAAGAGCAATAAAAGTACTTGAACCTCCAGTTTCATGAGACCTAGGGCGTACACTTTCATTATATAAATTCTTTACTTAAGATTTTCTGAACATATGTTACGTTGAAACGGAACTATGTAAATTTAACAAAAGTCCACATACGGACAACTAAAGCAGTCCACCTACAGTAATAAAGCTTTTAATTCAATATTTCTTGTGTAAAATAATCTCATAAAAAAACTTAAATATACAACACGTACCTGTGTATTTACTTAATTACAGTTTGTTGAGAAAGGTACCTGTTGCTTTATATTGCACCCCAAATTAGAAACTCAGACAGGTGGTTTGTGAACCATATTCAAATCTGGTAGTTGGGTCGATTCATATAAAGGAACAAAACATCTGCAATCCAAAGTAGATAAGTTTTAAAGGTAACAAAACACCAATTTCATTTTGTATTGTAGTTGTAAGGTAAAACGCCAAATCCCAAATAATTGAACCTTTGCAACGTTATTTCGATGGCCTTGTACGGTATATAATTTAAAAACGACTTAAGATTCCAAAGGCATCTTCTTGCAATAATATAGTGGAGGTACTTTTACATTAAACTAAAAAAATCAAAGTGAATATTCATACTTCTAAGCCAGCGCACTTTAACCTTTCGGAAAGACCCTACAACGAAAATTTTGTATAAGTATCCGGAAGTGCCACGAGATACATTCAAATTGTCACAGATTTTATCTATAACAATCTTTACCATCTTTAAACCTATCGATGGGTTATTTACCAGCAAAACTATAAACTGTAACATCACGTACTCCTATAAAATTATTTTTGTTAAAATATTATAACAGCGTAGAACTCTAATGCATACCATGTGAAGACCAGGCATCATGAGGAACAAATGGCGTGATATCTCACAGCCGGATTTGAATAAAGATCCTGCTATGCGCAGATAACCAAAAATCGATCGGCCGGTAATACAGGGAGGAAACTACGTCAAGGTGAATCTTTTACTAATTGTTGATTCAAAACTAATTCACTACCAATAACATAGAGGTTACTTTTTATTACTTCTTTTGAAGTAATAACCCAAATAACTTGTGGTATAATTAGAGGTACATTTATTTTAAACGGAATTAAGTATTTACATGGAAGAAAACTACGAATTCGTGTTATGACATAACACAACCTAAATATAATTCATACTTTAAATATACAAAATACGGTACATGAAGATAACTAAAAGAGGAACATCTTTAATTTATAAAGAAAAAAGCAGGGAGAAATACGTAAAGAAATAATTTAAAAACTGGAACATGACCAGGGGAGAACTGGCATGTTACAATTTTAGTTATCAAAGGAACAAACAACGTTTTAATATTTGACTATTAAACTAAACCTACCAACTCAGGTAGATATTTGAATTTTCTTTCCAACCATTTATTGAAACATAAATTCAACACAGTCAATGCTATGAAATATCGCATCGAAAGAATTTCTGTTCTCCAATTTTTAAATAAAAATAAAAGAATTCTATTCAATACCTTATTAAACAATGGTTTTCCCAAACAATTTTTACGTAAACTCATCTACACCAACAGTTTGGATATAAACAATAGCTTCCATAATAATATTAACAATAATGTATCTCAAAATATTAATAGCAATAGCCAAGACAATGTCAATTTCAACAATTACAATAACAATAATAACAACAACAATAGCTTACCGTTTGACAACAAGATTAACAATCTACATACCACGATATATAAAAAAACTACCATTTATTAGGGGTTTAGCTCCATTACTAGTGAGAGTTCTTAAACAACCTAGTATTGCCATTGCTTTCGAGTACAACAATACCATTAACAACCTATTTACTAAACTAAAGAACCCTACCCCTAAATTATTAAATAGTAACTTAATTTACAAAATCGTCTGTAGCTGTCAGACATCTTACATTGTTCAATCTTCCCAATAGTCGAGAAATCGTCTGACGCAGCATAGAAGTGACTGCAGGATCAATGCTAACAAATGTGCAATGGATAAACATGTTTATACAACCAAACATATGAAGAAATTAAAATATTAGGCTAATAGTCTAATTACAAAACTAGACTCTTTCTAGAATCTAACTATATTAACAAAGAAGAACAATGTTTGAATAATAAACGAAATATAGAAGACACACAGATATTATTCTACTCCATACAGTTTAAATCACTTCAAATCTAATGCGCTTCATTAAGAACTTTCTTACATGATAATCACATGAACATTAAATCTTTATCATCTACTTCAATCATACTAATCCTTCAACCGATTAGTTTTTAACACCCAATTTGTTACTAGATTAATAAACTTTGATCAACATAATCATATGTTACATTTAAATTTTGACAATTTTGCTATCTTTTAAATTTGACAAATATTGATTATATAGTAAGGGACTTATCCATTATATTATGTTAGTTTTAAATTACAACACTTTTATTTGTAGATGCTTTTGACAAAAGCAAAAAGATTTGCCGAAACGTTAAGCAGAAGAAATGAAATTTTAATTTTATATCAACTATTATTATTTGAACTTCATACCCAGTGTACTACCATCTTGTTACCAATATTTATATTGTTACATCAAAATTTATGACATCAAATTGATGTATACAAGTTTAATGTTTATAATTTATATTCGAAATTTTTAATTTTGTTAGTTTTACAAGTTTTTCCAAGATTTTTATTATGTTTGTTATGCTAGTTTTCACTAACCTTAAGTTTATAGGCCATAAAAAGTTTTCAACTTAATTCAGAGACCTCAAACCCACGAATCAATTTTATTACAAATATTTAGGTCGTTATTATTTTCACTTTATATATATATATATATATATATATATATATATATATATATATTGTTGTGGATTTAAAGGGTAAATAGGTGTAGACAATAAAATTTTAGCAACCGTGTATTAAGTAATAAGAGCAAATTATTTACGCGCTAAATTAATTAATTTGTATAGTGAAAACGGACGGGTATTAAGGTAATTATATATTTAAATTGGAATGTTAAAATTACATAAGGAAAGAAAAGTTTTAGAGTACATAAACAACTCAAGGATACGCATAAGAAATTATAATAATTTAATCAAACGCATGGAAGCAAGAAGAGAGTTTGCATGCATAGAAAATCAATAATTATAAACGCAAATGTTTGCATTTTAAAAACCAACGTTCGTAATACAAATACTCAGAAAATAAGAAACCAAGAATTGTTATTTTATAAACGGTCGGTTGTTTTAAGAAACACCTGCTTGTTAAATGTCAGGTTCAGGGAATTTTAAATAGACGTTAGTACAGAATTCTATAAAATTGTGTTTGCAACGGTCAGTTTATAAGCTGCTACAATAACAAATGCCTTAAAGACGGAGTGGAATAAACGATCGATAATGTAAGACAGACAGAGAAGCAGATAAAGCAAGTGTTGGATAAAAGTCACGTAGAATATACACGAGTATTTATGAAGGACGACTACAATATCCATTTTCTGTAACTTAAGAAGGGGTCTAAAGGAGACAACAGATATGCGTGGAACGAAGTGGAACGAAGATCGATAGCTGCGATGTGGCGCGTTTGAATGGGAGAAAATTCTATTATTGGTCAACGACGAGCAGTTTTCGAGAAGTGCGCGTACATTAAAGTAGGAAACAAAATTCTATGTAAACAGAACGATGGACGGGGAAATTTTTCACAAATTAAAGTCGGTTACGTTCAAAATTTTAAGAAGCCGCTGCGAAAACAAGCTTTTTACGCAAAATCGGTTTCACGGGGGTGAAAATCATATAAATAAACGATCGAAGATATTAAAGCTCTCTTTCTAGATCTGAATACGGGTTTAGATCTACAAGATAATAGTAGTAAATGCTTTTACCGTAATCAATTATTGTGTGTTCAGTAAATTTGCATTACACATTCTGTTTAAAAATGCTGAAAGCTGTAGTAGCGTACCGCGTGTTATAAAAGTGATATTGCACGAATTGGTGCTTGTAAATAAAAGGCGTTGTTACTACAACGAAGCGATTAAACAAAGAGATAATATTTTGGGTAAGCGAAGCCTAAACTTGTATGTTTGAAATATATTTGAGATGGAATGTTACGTTTGAGACAAAGCTAATAGTGGTGGTAGCAGAGATTGAATGGTGAGGATCCGTGAAGCCAGGCATCATGGTAGTAGATGGACACAACGACGAGGTTTTATGGACATCATCTTCACTGGTGACGAAGAATGAAGGCGACTCCATGTAACGAAATTTAAATTCCTGTCTTTGTATAAACATTTACGTTGATATTTTTGTGTTTATGTGTTGACTTATTGCTGGCGTATTTATTAGCATAAAACTTGTTTGAAGAGGTATATGTGTTAGAAAATTTAATTGTGATTATTAAAAAAGGGCTTATTGATGATATAAAGGTTTATTCATGCTATAAATTGTTGTTGTAAGAAGTAAACGGGTCTTTTTAATTTGTTTTCAATAAAATGCTAAGTTTAAAAAGCATCTACAAAAAGTGGCTTATAAGGAGCTCACAATAGACCAGAATTAAGTCAAACTAGGGTAGCATGTGCGGCCCATCTACTCGTATTACATAGAATTTGTGCAAATATACTAAAACCAAGGACTTCGAAATATTTAATGATTGAACTGGTAACAGTTGGAACAAACTGGTGGTACCAAGGTGTACATATTGTATTTATAATGGAAACTTGTTAAGATGTGTAAATAAAAAGTTGTATGGTTGTTGTATTATTTTGGTAATTTTATTTGACTGTGTGTGTGAGAGAGGTATGTATTTTAACTCGTAGGTATTCAAGATAAAACCGATTGCTGAGCTAGCCAGGGTGAGCAGAGAAATAACGAGGCCGTTCCAAGAAAAAAGGTAAGAAAATTTTTTAATTTTTTTTTTTTTGAAAAATTTTATGAGTGCCCAACGCTGGGGCTCGATACTGATTCATAATCCTCGATTCCACGGCAATTTCTTGACGCCCAATTCGTGGGGCTCGAATGGTTGTTAGGAAAAGGCTCGAGTGTTCTAGAGACTATCCCACGGTTACACGGCAATATATATTATAGTGGTCTTAAAAGATCAAAAATAAAGATAAAAGAAACAATTTCAAAACACCCTGTATAAAGGCACAACCAGAGTTTACGTGCGAAAGTTATATTAGTTAATTCATTTTTAAGTAACGGGTATTAATCAAATTGTACAAATAATGAATGAAATTTAAGTAGGTTTGCAAAGAAATAAATGGTAGAAGCCAATGCCATTAATGTATTAATTTAATTGAATTTAATTGAACGATTATTGACGCATAATATGCACAAAAGCGTGTAAAAACTCAATAATACCAAGGTGAAAAGCGTTGCTAACAAACAAATATATCGGTGGGGTTGAAATACGCCGAACTCCAACTCGTTGTAGAACGTCGGTTAATTAAACACCTGCGTATTTTCTAAATGTCAAGTTCTACTTAATTTTTATAGATAGCAAACGGTTACAGAGAATATTGGATAAACCGTCGCATGCGTTCGTAGTATATACTAACGAGGGGTGATTTAAATTACGTAAGAAGTTCACGTGGGTTTAGAGAGCATATGGTCTGGAATATCGATTTTCTACCGCTCAAACCAGGTTAGAAAGAGACGTAGAAAACGCATAAGCAAGAGACAACAATAGTATAGGAGGGACTTGTAGGACGTCTGTAAATATACGATTGGTCGATATAGTTAGTTGAACGCGAGACAAATACAAGCATAGTGTATATTAATTTTCAGAAAATATCGGTTGAGTGCAAAATTGTAAGAATGTGTTGTTGTAGATGGGGATTTTGAATGAAAAGGCGGCCAGGAGGTGGCAGCCTAAGTGTATAAATGTTTTTGGACAACGTGGGGAAGGCCCTTATAATATTTCGATCGCTCCAAACGACGTATGAAAGTTAACATAAGTTGTAAGTATTATAAAATCATTTAAATTATATTACATGGTGGTAGCCTCTTAATTAGTACGCGGTTAGTGTGCCGAGATTACATTTTTTAATTGAGGTATCACCTATTATTTTTAACCAACTCGTGTCGGGACATTAAGTAACGTGGTTTGAAGCAACTAATTGTGAAAAACGTATGTTTAAATGGAATTTGGAATTTGGTTACACCGTGGAGGCGGCGTTGGCGGATCGGCTTAGATGGAGTTCGTCTAGTAACAGCTAGAAACGGCCTGCAGAACAGATAGAAGAAATACATGGCATCGTACACAGAGCAGAGATCTCCTAGAAATTTCCAGGTAACGATTTGAAAGTGTGATTTTTAGAAACTGTGAATATTGGGTTACGTATGAGAGTGATGTTTAAGGTAGTGTGGATTATTTACGTATTGAACATAATACGTGTAAATAACTTTATTATGGTAGTTAACTAGAAATTTGAAGGTGTCTATAAAGCTTTTTAACGTTCCATCAGAACGTGAAATTTTTGTAAAGAGTACATGGCTTTGTTTTGTTATTTGTTGTAAGAGTATGCAAAGTAGAAGGGCATACATTATGCATAATTAGCTGGGTTATTATGAGCTCACCATACCCCAGAGTTTACTTAGATTAAAAAAAACAAAATAAATTATAAAGAAGGAATTTTAGAGAAGGGATTATTCAAGACCCATTTACTCCGGGTACATTTTATGTGTTTGATGATTTTAAAATAAAATACACGACATTACAAAATAAGATTTACTGAAGTGTAACGTGATCAATGAAATATGGACAATATTGATTTCATTTGTAAATAGTAATAAATAAAAGATTGTATGTTGGTTGTATTCTGTGGTTTTATTGCGAGTGTGTGTGTGTACGATTGAGAATATGCGAGTGAATCTAGATACCCAAGAGGAGGTCCAAATGAGCTAGCCGGAAGCAGGTGCAGAAAATTGGCAATTCAACCGAGGAAGAGAGGAAAATGGGTAAGAAATATATTTTTTTGACTTATTTAAATTTTTGAAAATTTTTCTATTTTCGAATTTGAAAATTTAATAAGATTTCGAATATAAATTTGTATCGGAGACGTTTACCCGAGTTTCACGGTAAATTTAGGACGGCCCAAAGTTGGGGCTCGAATGTTTTTTGAGAGAGTACAAAATTAGAGCGGAATTCCACGGCAATAAATATATATATTGCTGTGTTTCCTCGTATTAGAATCGAGCCCCACGAATTGGGCGGCAAGATTTGCTGTGATCCCCTCAAAATTAACTGGTCCTTTGACTTTCATCTGATAATCGCCTCTTTACTCTCTCCTCCTCGGCTGCTCACCTAGATAAAGCTTTCATCGTCATTCATAAAAAAAAACATTCCTACCACAAACATCAACGTTAACTCTATTTACACCAATATTCACAATACAGTAAAATTTCAAAATTAAATTTTAGCATAAATTTCAGCATCATAAAATTTCAAGTTCAAATTTGTCATCATTTTAATTTGCATCCGTTATTAGAGTCCTTGTAGGATGCATACTAATTAAATAAACAATATTTGCAGACCTGAGTCTGAATAAAAGGGAGCATTTCCCGCCCCTTTACGTTAATTTAACAGGTTAGTCTAATTGAGCTCAAAGACAGACCCACATTTTCATCATAATCAAAAACATAAACCTAATAAATACTCCTTTCTACTTATACAAGAAAATTTTACCTTAAAATTAAAAATTTGTTGTTTATACAAATTTACTGCTGTCCATTTTTATCAAACAAATTATAAAGATATTCAACACACACCAAAACATCTAAGATCGAACAAAATTGCATACATTTACTTGAAGGTTAATGCAGTCGGGGCTCCAATGTACATCGTCCTTGCTAATCACACCATACCAACTGGGTTATGTTTACGTCCTCGGAATTCGGGTCGCCTTTTAAAATTTTTCTACACCACCATTCGTCTAAAAAGTTTCAGGGCTTCTCAGGAACGCATCTATGTATATCAAAATCTTGTTTTGTAGATCCAATCACGTTTACGAATAACACTTGATTACTCACTCCCGAACAAAATAGCAAAGAAATTCATAATTCGTTCACGCTATACTAAAAACTGCATACTTCAATGTATTTATTTATCGCTACTAATTTGGATAATTGGTACAGTAATACCCGCAAATATTACTAGACTTTATTACCGTATCTATCTTCTAATACTAATAACTTTTATTGTAGCACGTAATCACAACGTATTCTACTTAAAGTATTGAATAATCAAAAATAAAGAGCAAAACTGTTTAAAGTATTGAATAAAATCAAAAATATAAGAGAGCAAAACTCCTATTCACACGGGTTTATATAATGGCCCGCTTGCAAGTCGAATTTGTCCCGCAACGGATAATTTTTAGAATTTCGCGTTCTATTTTCCCTTTCGACGGCTCGGCACAGCGATTCTACTAAATTTGCACACGTCCAAGTTGAAAATCTAAGAAATTTCTACACGGTTCGAAACACGTCTGAGAACAACTAATTAATTTTACACACCAACTGATATGCTTTCCCCTCTCATGTTTGCATCTTATTTTAACCAATCGTAGCCCTAGTGAAGCTTCACAAGTCACGCCTTTATTATCAGTGTCTCTGCTTTACGCTTTTTAATCATCCCTCTCTACCCTGGTCTGAGTGGTACAAATCAATATTCCAGTCTATCTGCTATTTAAATCCACGTGGATTCCTACTTGAGTAAAATAACCCCTCATCTAGCATTTCCTGCTAAAACATCCGACCGTTTTTAATATACGTAGAAGCTGCATGTTTATCTATTCAAATTTATTAGAATTTGACATTTAAAAGTTTGCAGGTGTGTGCTCCTAATGAACGTTTTAATATAATTCTTCGAGCTTTATTTCATGGTATTTTAACCAACTTTGGATTTTCACAGGCTTTTATGCTTATTATATATTACTAATGGTTCAATTAACTCCAATTAAAATAATAATGAATGGCATTGACTACTACCTTTTAATTTTTAGCGAATACTGATTAAATATTATTTATTATCTGTACACTTTGTTTAATACCCGTTACTTAAAATTGAATTAATTAATATAAATTTTGCACGTAATTTCTATTTGTTTCTTTATACAGGGCGAATAAAATTATTTGATGTCGTTAATATATATATATACACATATATATATATATATATATACATATATATATATCATATATATATATATATATATATACACATACATATACATACATATGGAGATATTTATATTAACCTTTAATTTTCTTGTGGGATTATATGCGTTAAGCGAGAGTTCTGTTTCATCAAGCGTGTTTGTAAGGGCACATCTAAGGATAAATAACAACGGAATTTCCTGTTTTACATATTTACAATAATTGGAATATTGTTAAGAATAAAATGTTTAAATCGACATACAAAGGAAATTGCCGTTGTTACGTACTACAATAATCGTCGTCAGCTGTTTATTAAAAATGTCAGGGATATTTAATTATGTTCAATTTAGGGCAATGTTACTGGCAGCTTTGTAAGAAAATTACACAATGGCACATTTACAACAACGGCTGGAGTGAGGGCTATACTGAAAAGGGAAGAGAAAGACCAATTATTCTATGTTATTGAAATTCTGTTTGTTAAAAATTAATAAGTACGGATTCACCCTGGAGAAGAGATGGAACTAAAAAATTATGTTTTTTTCGTTTATATCGAATTAGGAATAACTCCTTTCTCTCGTACATTCGATTTTACTTTTAAGGATAGAAAGTGCTGTAGTTCTCCAGCTTTGCCCTAGTAATAAGATGTAAGAAACTAACGAGACAAGTAAATGAATCGTTGCGCAAAAGGAAATACTTTTTAATCAGCGATAGAAAACACGTGCGTATGAAACCAGGGTTCTATTTAACTAGAGAAATGAAAGTCATACTATTTCGCTGGTCGCTGTATAAAGTCAACCCCCTACAAGAAATGACGTTTGGGTTGGATGCATAAGAAGCTGATAAAGTGCGATTTAACCTAATCGACTGTACTATGAGGTAACGTTTGTTATCAGTAGAGCCGATACCTTGCTTTCGTTTTTGGATGCGCAGTTAATCAACGTATAGTTGTATGCTAAGGAAAGCGTTTGCGCACAAAACAAATTGTTCCGATCCCTTGGTTGGTTTGTTCAGTCTTTAGTCACATCCTTTTTTCCACAAGGTGATGTACGTGAATAAGCATTACTCTAGCTCGTACGAGTACGTGTTGACATGATATATTGGATGGGTAACTGCAAGTTCTCGGAACAAGGAAGACGAACTTTTGTGAAACAGTTTGTGCGTAAATGAATACTGAAATCTACTTTTAATTGTTTCAGTGACATAGTGCTAGTTGGCAATAACATTTTAGTGAATAATGAAATGCTTAATATTGTGGATAACTATTGTGTTCGCATTTTGTCGCAAAGGTTTGTTATGCTTAAAACTACTCTATACATTTAATAACAATTTGGTCGAGGGTTTGAAAAATCAAACTGTGAACATATTTTAGATTTATTTAATATAGATTAAGTCGAAATCGTTTCTGAACTCTTCCTCTTTCTCCTGCGAAGTCAAGTTGCAAGCAAATATTCTATTATAAAACATGCAATTTAGAAGTTCACTAAAAGATAGTTATATGTAACCATATCTCTTCTCTCAAAAAGTAGATAATTAGAAAAATAAAACCAGGGATGAAAATTACACCAAATTGTTCGGTACATGTTCTTGATCAACCAGCGTTATCACATAATACATTCTACTTTTTACATGCGATAAAGTTTCAGGATTTTGGCATTCTGCTCTCTTGAAAACGATACACAAAGTTATTCTTTTCCAAATTACTAAATCACATATGTCGCTTCCAGTCCAAATTTCGTGGCCTCACAAATATTGGAAATTTAATTAAGGTCACAGAAAGTTCTCATAATGACAATTGGAATTGGTTTTTTATTGTCAGGGAATCGGTACGTTTAAAGCAAATTTTAAAGCCTGCCTATGCAGCACCAGGTGCCATGTCAACATACCTGGCACAACCTACATCGTGTATAATTTATACAAGATATTGAAATCGTCTACTTACGCAATTTTTCTTATCTTCCTTCTACCAGTCCTGAATATCATAAACGATGACTCATTTGTAGAGATTTTTCTTAACTCTGTTTCTACGAATAGACCAGGTTTTATTAATTCGTTTTAGTACTTTATTCGTTATCCTATCTGCTCAGTTAATTATAATATTTTGCTTATATCTCCAAATTTCAGAACACTCATATATTTATCCTCCTCGTTTCCACCATGTACCGTGTTTTATGAGCATACCAAGCTGTACCCTAAACAAATATTAGTAAAAATCTTTTTCCTTTATTTAAACTAATGGTTAAACTAAGCAAATTATATTTGTAGAAAACTACTTTCTTTACAAGCACAATTTTGACCTCGCCTGAACATTTCTGAATGTGCATTGATCCGAACTTAAATCTACCTCTTTTGCGAGCTCATTAGCTAATTCTATGTAATTGTGGAATGATTCCTCAGTTCTTTTAGGTATAATGAACGTTAAAAGGTTTTCTAGGCTTCGTCAACTTGGCCCCCCCTCCAAACGATTTATTGGAATGTAGTATGTGTACCAGAAAGTACTCGTCTTGTACCACCTTGCACCACCAAAATAATAGCTTGCACCATGCTGGAAAAGCAATTGCGGTCATTTGTTTATGAGGGGGGTTAGAATGACGCTAGCCCCTCCATTCAAATTTCAAAAAAATGATATGTGCACCAGTTAGAGAGAGGCTGGCACCACCTTGCACCAATAAATTTATAGCTTGCACCAGTTCACAGAATTAGATACAGGGCCTTTTCTCGAAGGGGGCTAGAATGACGCTAGCCCCCTCCATTCGAATTTCAAAAATATGATATGTGCACCAGTTAGAGGAAAGCTTACACCACCTTGCACCACTAAATTTAGAGCTTGCATCACCTTCAATAAGTCGTAACATTATTATTTTATATTATTTTACATAAAGTACTGCCATACTTTAACGTTTCTGGCACTACCAAAAGAATTTTAAGCAGATACAATGCTAAAATGTTTTTCTTGCGTTTCTTTTATTTATAATTGTGTAATTATATTTCATTTAATTATAGGAGAATTATCTAATAGCGAGGTGACTAATATACGGACTTTAGGACAGGATCAGGACGTTCATTTAAGAGGCTTACAAATGCACTTGCAAGATAATACAGAACACGTAATATAACTGCATGATGTAGGGGTGTCAAATTTATGTCAAGTTACAACCAAATATAGCAGAATTCAATTTTAAGCAGCATACAGAACAAAGTCGTAGACAGATACTTCCGGAGAGGTCATGCACAAATTTTTTAATTTAATTACATTTCTATGGATGTATCTATCTACAATACACTAACTCCTCCGCTTAACTTTCTATGAGTTTCACAAATTTCTCTTTCTAACTTATGACTGACGGCTATTCAATATTTTTGTAGAATGTCACTTCCGTCGTTTTTTAACTACGTCATAACTGACTTTTATTAAACTTTGAATTTTGAATCGTCCTGGATATTAATTTTTTTATTAACACTTGAATTTCAGCACATGCGGTACATTTATTTAATCTTTTATTTTAAAATTGTGAAAAAATCTTATCGTATGTTGCGGGATTTGAACCCGGTATCGTCTGACTGATACTTCTCTAGGTATGTATAACTCGGACATCTTGGATACCAAAAATTTATTTTTACATTTTTGAATTATTTGAGTCATTTCCAGCAACCTATATTTGGGTTTTTTATAAAGTTTTGAATGAAGCTAATATTTGATCTTTTCAAAAATTACTTTTCCTACTTTTCTCAAATATCCTCGAAATGTATAAATATTTTTGAATTCCAAATAACGATTATTACTCAACAACAACATCTACAAAACATTTCCTATTTAACCGATTTTCAATCTCTTCGGATACCAAAGCTATCCATCCAGTGCTATCCAGAATGAGACAACCTGCAACATCGATTTGATATTGCTATTTTCAGTTTATCGAGATTTTCTGCTGAAATAGCTTTATTAGAAGTAACTAATTCGGAATAAGTCCTTAAATTGGGATCGTAGGATGAGATTGTCAAATACAACATTATAATAATCTGTAAGCGTTTTATCTGAGCATAACATTTTTGAAGAACGCAAGAGTTTTTGTGGATATTATGTCTTCATATTTTCTGTAACTGAAAATCTTTTCAAATTTTTTAGAATGTTTATTAAACAGGATTTGATTACTGTTTTATAGTAATCTTGGGATAGTCAATATTATATATGGAAATCGAAAAAAGTTTGTACTAGTTGAGATTGAATTTATTGCTGAGCATTACTTAGAATCATAGGTAGGTATCCTTATTACAGTTAGATTGATAATTAATTTCATTGCTGTTGCTTAGTTTATTTTTCACATAAAGATTGCCAACGAATTAAATGTTGTCTACTATGCTTCTGGAACACTTTACTGCCAGACAAAATGTAACTATTTTTCTCGAGGCGTTAAGTCACTGACGGCCAATTTCTCCATCGACATTAGGTGCAGGCCGTTCTTAAAGAGTCCGCTATTGTTAGGTAATAAGGCATTTGAATTTTTCACCCGCCGAATTACATATTTATTTATTGCAATAAGCGATCAATTGCAATATGCAAATGATCGCTTCTCCAAAACAATTGTTAATATTCCTAAAACAAATAACAATTATTTTATATAAATGCGGCAGCTCATTGAACTATGGATGCGGTACTCATTTAAAGACCATTCTATTGGAATTGAAGTCTTTCATGAAATTTATTTAATGATATTCATCAGTGTTTCAAGATATTATTTTTTTGGTTTAATGTACATGTTGATGGTTTTAGAAGCTTTCCATAACTTACATAAAATACCGTATCGTGCAATTCTAGGTGGTTTTAAATGCAATAAATACCAGGTCCATTTCGCCAGCCCCTCGTCCCTCAGTTGCTTTAAATATCGATTTTGTACCGAAGTGTACTTTAATTAAAATATTTGGTACCTACCTTACTCGATATATTTGAAAATTGAACGGGAGGGAGGGTGGGGGCTAAACTACGGCCCTCGCACTTGCTTCGATTGCTTTAAAATCGTTCCCAAATTTTGTACCCGTTTTGTACCTACATGTACCGCAACTATAGTATTTTGTACCTCCCTTCTTCTCGACATAATATTTTATGCCTCCACTCTTCTAGATATATTTGAAAAATAGGTTTGGGGGGGAGGCGCTGGCGAAACGACCCCTTCCCCAACTTGCTCCGTTTTTTTCAAAAACGTTTTCAAAATTTCTTACTCGTTTTGTACTCAATAGTGTACCGTACTACTTTATCGCAATAGAAAGTTTTTTGCTCCCTCCTCCCATCGGTTTAATTTCGTAGCCTTTATCAATTATTTTGGAGAAACATTGTTGCCTGTTGAACTGTTACTATTTGAACTGCAATGTGGGACTTGCTATTCAACAGGCCCATGTACAATATATTCAAAACTAAGAGTATTGTAATTAGCATAAAGTGAAGTATAATTACAGAACGTTATGAAAGATGATGTTATTGTATTCAAAATAGCCGTAAAACAATTATATCCGCTTGAACATATCCATTTTTCTTTAATGGGATTGGAAACATTCTTTTAAATGCTAGAGCTATATATCTGTCCACAGTTATAAGTTCATAAAAAAATACAAGGATAAATTAGCAAGTGATTTTTGAATTCTAGCCCCAATATTTGCCGAAAAAATACGTTCAAGTTTTAAGTACTGAATTCTTTGATACTAATAGTTTGAAGCCTTTTATTATTTAAATTAATGTTCCATGGTCCTAAGTATATTCAGAAATGTATTTTAATTCACTATCAATCTTGTTTCTTTCAATTTCGTTTATTTTTTGCTATAATTTTTAGAATTGTGAAAGCTATTGGCAATAAGAATTAATCTTTTTTATAATCAGAAAATTTATTTTAATTTCATAAATTTCTTTTAAAAATGTAGGTATTAAGAGATATATTTTTAATTTTACTGTCCATTATCAATTTTATCTATTAGGTGATATACATTTTTAAAATTAAGAAAACCTGCTCGAATATTTTATATTTAAATATTAAAAAAATTATTTTAATTTTGAGTTTAACATTTTTATGTTTGAATTTTTGAAATAAAATTATTTAATTAATTACTATTGATTAATTACTTAATTTAAGCAATTTCAAAATTTATAGAAGTATATAGCTCATACAGAAGAAAATAATACGTAAAAACCTTTAGATGAAAAATAAATTAAGCAACAGCAGTGAAATTAATTATCAATCTAACTATAATAAGGATACCTACATATGATTCTAAGTAATGCTCAGCAATAAATTCAATCTAAACTAGTACAAACTTTTCCGATTTCTATATATAATATTGACTATTCCAAGATTACTATAAAACAGTAATCAAATCCCGTCTAATAAACATTCTAGAAAATTTGAAAAGATTTTCAGTTACAGAAAATATTAAAACATAATATCCAGAAAAACTCTTGCGTTTTTCAAAAATGTTATAATCAGATAAAACACTTTCAGATGATCATAATGTTGTATTTGAGAATCTCATCGTACGATCCCAATTTAAGGACTTATTCCGAAATAGTTACTTCTGATAAAGCTATTTCAGCAGGGAATCTTGATATACTGAAAATCGATGCTACAGGGTGTCTCATTTTGGATAGCACTGGATGGATAGCTTTGTTATTCCAAGAGATTGAAAATCGATTAGATAGGAAATGTTCTGTAGATATTGTTGTTGAGTAATAATCGTTATTTGGAATTAAATTTTTTTTATACATTTCGTAAATATTTGAGAAAAGTGGGATAAATGATTTTTTTGAAAAGATCAAATATTAGCTTAATCAAAACTTTATAAAAAAAACTCATTAAACATAGGTTGCTGGAAATGATTCAAATAATTCAAAAATGTAAAAATAGATCTTTGGTTTCCATGATGTCTGAGTTATACATACCTAGAGAAACTATCAGTCAGACGATACCGGGTTCAAATCCCGCAACATACGATAAGACTTTTTTTCACAATTTTAAAAACAAAATATTAGATAAATTCAAGGTTTAATAAAAAAAATTAATATCCAGGACGATTCGAAATCCAAAGTTTAACAAAAGTCAGTTATGACGTAGTTAATAAACGGCGGAAGTAACATTTTCCAAAAAAAATTGAATGGCCGTCAGTCATAAGTTAGAAAAAGAAATTTATGAAACTCATAAAGAGTTGAGCGGAGGAGTTAGTGTATTGTAGATAGTTACATCCATAGAAATGTAATTAAATTAAAAAATTTGTGCATGACCTCTTCGGAAGTATCTGTCTACGACTTTGGTTCTGTATGCTGCTTAAAACTGAATTCTGTTATATTTGGTTGTAACTTGACTTAAATTTGGTACCTCTAAATCATGCAGCTATATTACGTGTTCTGTAATACCTTGCAAGTGCATTTGTAAGCCTCTTGTATGAATGTGCTGCTCCTGTCCTAAAGTCGGTATATTAGTCACCTCGTTATTAGATAAAACTCCTATAATTAAATCAAAAATATAATTACACTATTTTAATTAAAAGAAACGCAAGAAAAGCATTTCAGCATTGGATCTGCTTAGAATTCTTTTGGTAGTGCAATTCAGAAACGTTGGAGTATGACAGTGTTTTATGTGAAATAATATAAAATAATAATGTGACGACTTATTGCAGGTGGTGCAAGCTCTTAATTTAGTGGTGCAAGGTGGTGCAAGCTTTTCTCTAACTGTGCACATATAATTTTTTTGAAATTCGAATGGAGGGGGGCTAGTGTCATTCTAGCCCACCTCGAAAAAAGACCCTGTATCTAATTTTGTAAACTGGTGCAAGCTTTTAATTTAGTGGTGAAAGCTTTTCTCTAACTGGTGCACATATCATTTTTTTGAAATTCGAATGGAGGGGAGGTTAGCGTCATTCTAGCCCCCCTCATAAACAAATTACCGCAATTGTTTTTTCAGCATGGTGCGAGCTATTATTTTGGTGGTGCTAGACTAGTACTTTCTGGATTCTGGTGCACATGCTACATTTCAATAAATCGTTTGGAGGGAGGCCAAGTTGACGGAGCCGGTTTTCTAATGATTCGGTACAAGTTTTCAAATTCATGTCTTGATTGTAACATCTTGCTCCCTTATCGATTTGTACCAGAATATCACACCATGTTATGACAAGAAACAGATTTAAACGTTTTAATTTTTTGAGCCAAAGTGATCGCTAAAGCTTTTTTGCATTTATATCATTTTCACTGTCAATTATATGTAAAAGGCTATCATAAATTTCGCTTAATTGATATCTCAATGGTCTCACTGCATTTACTCTATTTTCCCGTCTGGTCGTTTAGTTTAAAAACCCATCATTCACCTTCAGCAACCATTGCTGGTAAAGTTAATATTATTCTCAAAGCTATTGTTAAATTTGGAAATGTCTGAACTAAATAATTTTTAACTATGTATTCTAAAATTTCCAAGGATTGCCTTTATCGCAAACATATGTTTTAATCACTTCAAGCTCATCAGCCAAATAAATGCATCTATAAGTCTTTCATTTATTGCATCGTCAGACAATTTGATCTGCAAAACCCCAAAAAGAGTTTCCTGACTTCAACTCTTTTTGCTCAAATTTTCTAAAAATACAAATTTTATTAAGATAGTAATTTGTTGCTGACGACTGATGCCAGGGTCCAGTCTAATATAACCGAGAGGTAAACCGCTGAGGAAGTTTGGTGTACAAACCTCAGGAAGTACAACGAGGTATCAAGGAAGTACGGGAAGTATCAAGGAAGTATAGGAAGTTTCAAGGACGTACAGAAAGTATCAAGAAAGTATGGGAAGTATCAAGGAAGTACGGGAAGCATCAAGAAAGTACGGGAAGTATCAAAGCGTGTTTCCCTTATGAACTAGATATTTATCATAAACCTATATTTCAATTTTGTTCGAACATTTTGTAAGATCTATATTTGTATACATGTTTCAAAACGGAACAAAATGTTCTATTATAATTATAATTTAAGGTTTGATTTTAAAAAACAAATGAAAATCTCTGCCTTTATACCAGTGCAAATTTTGAAATTTTTTTAGTGTTATCTTATGGAGAATTTCCGCCCATTTACAAATACATAATTATAGTTCATTATTGTTATTTATCAAAATAAACAAGCTATCTCGGGAGTCAAGTTTGCGACACCCAATATATATTTTTGTACTTCACAACATGTCTATGTAATAAACTATACATGTAGTACCAGAATTGAATTATTGTTATAATAATAGAATAAGTTCACTTATACGATATTCGTGGCACAGAAATCTATAACGTACATCTTTGTTTACATGCAAAAAGAATCTCTTTTAATTTGAGTATTTAATTTACTTTAAATATTTTGTTGCAGTTTTGATTTTGGTATTGTTGAGCTTTTACGGCTTTTACTTTTCGTTGTTTTGTTTATTAATATCAGATATGTTCTAATTTTAGTTTTATTGGCTTAAAATTGAATATAATGTTAAAATACAACCCTATTTCAATTGTTTTCAAACCATATTCCGTTTTTTATCAATAATAGATGTTTTCACAAACAAAAGTATATCATGTGGTACCGAATTGAAAGTTGAAATCGCCTAAAAACAATCTATATAAATGTAAAATAATCTAATATGACGTCCATAAGCAAAAATGAAGCTGATGATGGTTATGAAGAATCGAAATGAATTACGACGATTTCAACTTTACCATCGTTTTTAGCATAAAAGTCTGTTCCAGAGAAGTTTACATAGATATAAAAAGTTTTTGGAAAAAAACGAAAAATGCTTTTTTCAAATTTTTTACCATAACTACAAAACAAAAACGGATACGATAAATTTCTGTTGTGAATATTGACAAACATCAAAATCTTCAACTTTGCTGCAATTTAACCAACTCTCTATCTCTTACCGGTTCTAAGATTCCAATGGTGAGCTTCCAAATTAAATAATCGTGTGGACAGTGCGTTTCACTTTTCATGAGACCCAAATAACTTTTTTAGTTTGAAAACAATGAATACAAAATTTTTATCAGTTGTGTAGACCAAGATAAGGCATCTTCATGAGTGAATAGGGTGTTTATAGTCAAAATTTGGCAACTATGATTAAAATAAAAAGTAGCGTTTCAAGTAAAGTCATAGTAACGATCAAGACCAAAAAAGTATTACTTAAGAAAAGTTGTTGTAAATCACTCAAAAACCCAAAATGCCAAATTTCGCTAAAAAAATTTCACTTTGTTTTAATTGGAAAATATTCATCTTCAAGGAATTTAGTTGAAAAAAATTCTATTTAAAATATTGTTTGTTAAATTGTTGTTATTTTGCAAATTGTTTTCTTGTTTCATGGCAGTCTCATTATTATTATTATTATTGTCTTTATTTAAACCACAATGATAATACTATGTAAACATAAAATACAAAACATGATTGTGGTAAAAATGGGCGAAGAGTTGAGCTGAAGTTGCAAGCAATTGAGCTCGTTCTGCCCTTCCTTTTAACCCTATCTACTAAATAAGTAGGTTTAAATTAAATTAAATATGGCTGAATTGAACTTACTAAAACACAATGCAAGTGAAAATCATCAAGATTTTACATAACATAACTATATAGACGAATGGAATCAACTTAACAGTGCTCTGTATGGAATCATAGCTTATTTATTTGTGTGAAGTAGCTAAAATTTTAACAAATTAATATCTCTTGACTATATAAAAAGTTTGAAAATTAAAAATGGAAAATTGTCAAAAAATTTTGTTATTTGGGAAGTTTGAGTGATTTGTAACAACTTTTCTTAATACTTTTTGTTCTATTTTAATCGCTACTTTTCATTTTTATCATAGTTGGCCAGATTTTGACTTTAGAAAAACCAAATTCACTCAAAAAGATGTCCTGTTGTGGTCTACACAACTAATAAAAATTTTGCATTGATTACTTTAAAAATAAAAAAGTAATTTGGGTGTCCTCATGGGCAGCATCATATATACGATGTAAGTAATGTAAAATGGATTTCCGTATCTTTCTTAAATTACTATTATAAACTGTTTTTGGGTCAATAGAGCAGACTTAATTTTGTGTCAAACTTATCATAGATAATCTGTAGATACAATAACTTTACTTCTCTGTAATCAATTTATGATTTGTGATTTATGTAATATGATTTGTTATCCTCCTTCCAAAAAGATTGTAGTTAAAATCAATTGTGATTTTTTTTCGGACATTAACCAAGGAACGTCCCAGATGTAGTAAATATAAATATTTAAAAAATTGTAAATAGAGTAGTATTTTATTAAGATTTTTTTTAATCAATGTACTATATAAAAACTTAAAAAACGATTAAATTTGATCAAAAATGATCTAACTTTGAAAAGCTTTGCAGACCTGATAAATTCACTTATCTATGACACATACATGTTTTAGGTTTGCAAAATTTGAGTTAGAGTTACTTAACTTTAGATTGTTTCCAATCAAATCTTGGCATAAATAACATCATTTTAAAGTAATATATCATCGCCGAGGTAAAAGCTGTTTTACTTTTGAAAGCTTTACGTTATAGGTTTACTTCTTTAATACATAAAGAACTATCATATTTGATTTTGGGATCCTACCTCAGCAAAATATGCATGAAGTACGGGAAGTATGGAAAGTAACAAGGAAGTATAGGAAGTATAGAGGAAGTACTGGAAGTACATTGAAAGTATGGGAAGTATCGAGGAAGTATGGGAGTATCAAGGAAGTATGGGCAGTATCAAGGAAGTACGGGAAGTATCGAGGAAGTACACGATACTTCCTAGGAAGTACAGGCAGTATATACTTTTTGGGAAGTAGTGTACAACATTTGGGTCAACGGTTTTCTCCTCGTATATAGCTGACTTTGTTCAACACAGTTTTAATAACCTTCTTTATGCATCTTCCAATAATTGATAATTGTTTCATTTTGTATTTTATGTCCAAAATAACAGAGTAGGCCGCTACCTTCTCTTTGAATACGTTGAATATGGTCAGCCATAAAACTGGATCAATTCCTGAAATGGTTCCAATCACTTTTAAAATATTACCGCAAAGCTAAATTTTTCGGACTAGAATTACTTGAATGCAGGAAGACATTTGGAATTACTATGCAGGGACAAAAGATTGATATGCTTAGATTTGCAGATGATGTAGCGGTATTAGCATCTAAGGCGGCTCCGTGGCGTAGTGGTATGTGTGTGACTATTACGCGCAAGGTCCCGGGTTCGAATCCCGACACGGTCCCTCGTTTGGATGAGAGGTAAAATGGAGGTCCCGTGTGTGAGTGTTGTCACGCACGTTAAAGATCCCTACCTTACTTGGAACAGCAAGGGTTCGGCAAAATTCCAAATTTTCCAGGTAAAAAAAACTCGCTTCTTAGCCAATGTAGTACCTTCGGAAGGAGCATTGGAAAAATCACATGCAAGGTATTAGCATCTAGCAAAAAAGAGTTAGAAGCTGCTCTTAATGTAAAGGAAACAGCTCTAACACAGAGATACGGCATGAAAATTCACAAAAATAAAACTAAGGTACTAGTGTGCAAAGAAGTGGAAAATAAATCAAAAACAGGAATACAAATAGGTAACGAGAACTTACAAAAGGTTAAGGATTTCTGCTACATAGGAAGTCAAATAAAGCATAATGGGAAAAGTGCAAAAGATATAAAACAAAGATTAGCACCAAACTCATGCTACCTTTAACAAGAAAAAGCAACTACTGTGTTCAAAAACAACAAACATAGAAACAAGCAAGGATTACTTAAAACATATGTGTGGAGCACAGCAGTGTACGGCTGTGAAGCCTAAACCGCAGGAGAAGCGGACAAGAAATGTGGTGCTACAGACGTATGATGAATATATCATGGACAGACAAAGTTTAGAACAAAAAGTACTAGAAATGGTAGGGGGAGAAGGAATAATGTGGAAAACTGTAAAAAATAAGTGAGATAGAATGACAGGCCACATACTAGGGCATGAGGGAATAGTACAGAATATATTAAAAGCAGAGATAGGAAAAAAAGAGAAGTAGAGGTAGACCTAGATTAGACTATTACACACAGATAGTAAAATATGTAGGCTGTGGGAATTTCAGGGAAATGTGTAGGCTAGCTCAGAATAGAAATCAATAGAGGTGCGCGTCCAACCAGTCCCAAGATGGAAAAACTAATGACGAAAAAACTACTTTACTTAAACATGATGATTATTATAAGCAACTAAAGATAATGGTTGTGCAATATTCACGAATAATGTTAATTGTGCAAAAGGATTTACTGGAAAACTATCAATTTAAGCGTTGGGGGATCTTGGCAGCCACAGGCTGCTTAACCCCGTTCGCAAACCACTGAATCTCGGTAAAATAGGGCATATAATTAGAAAACAATAGAAGAGGAGCCAAGCATATAGGCAGTTGTGAGAATTTCAGGGAACTGTGTAGGCTAGCTCAGAATATAAATAAGTTTCAGAACGGAAAAGCTAATGACGAAATAATAAATGCATTAAATCTTATGATTATTATAAACAAATACAGGTGTTGGTTGTGAAATATTTTCAACTATTGTTAATTGTGCGAAAGGATATATTGAAAAACTATTAATTCAAAAAATGTTCAAGTGCTGGGGGACTTGGTAGCCACATGCTGCTTAACCCCCTTCACATACCTCTGATATCGGGGAAATAGGGTATATAATTGTAAAACAATAGAAGGGGACCAAACTACATCTAACAAGAAAAAACAGCGGCAATATTCAAAGACGACAAACATAAAAACAAGAAGAAAATTGTTGAGAGCGTATGTGTGGAGCACAGCACAGTGCGTCTATAAAATAGGGGCCGTAGGGAAAGCCGACAGAAAGAGATAGAAGTCCTCTGGAATGTTGTGACTTCAGATGTATGAGGATGATAGCATGGACGGACAAAGTTAACAACAAATACGTTATACAAATAGTAAAGGAAAAAAGATATCTGTGAAAAACAAAAAAAATAGGAGAAATAGAAGGGAAGGATACGTTCTAAGGCATTTTTGGGAAATAGTACGGGATATATTACAAGCAGAAATAGGAAAAAAAGGAGGTAGACGTAGACCTAGATCAGACTATCGCACACAGATAGTGATAGATGCAGACTGTGCAAATTTCAGGGAAATGTGTAGGTTAGTTCAGAATAGGAAACAATGAGGGTATGCATCTAACCAGTTCCAGGACTGAAGACCTAATGATGATGAGATATAATATTTTACTATAATTCTTTCTAGAACTATTGACCAACGTTTTTTCTTGGGCAATAAGACTTTCGCTCAAATGATTTCCCGAAGATTTATTTTTGATGAAATTGTACAACTGCGCTAAATAATTACAACACCTAACACGAATTTTACTTTCCCCATGCCTGAACAAATGTTGCCAGTTATTAAAACCATTTTCGTCTCCTAAAGGAGTAGACTGATTTCTAAAAATTTGCTGCAAAACTAAAACACTGCATTGTTGGTAGCCGAATACCAATTACGGTTTACAACCTCTGCAATAAGTAAATATATTTACAATAATTTTTTAAAAAGCTTCTATTATGAGCATCTTTAGTATAATTAAAATTAGCTATTTGTTTTAAGTCAGTATCACCAAAACAGTTCTGTTTTTTCATCGGTAACATCAGGACCTGTGTTCCGGTATCAAACGAAACAGCGCGATTTAGCTCAACTCTTGAAAGCAGCTTAGAAGTTGAAGTTTTTAAAGCATCTTCTTGACGATTTGCTAAAAATTCTTAAGGTGATTTCTTAGGAACTATGGTTTCGGTTGTTTGAAAAGCCTGAATAGCACTACATTCAACTTGAAGAAGTTACATATCTTCGGATGTTGAAGATGCCGTTTCTTGATGCTGCTTTTGGAAAAAAACGCTTTAAATTTGTTGTAAATTTTTTAACTAACAACTTTCTATTTCTTTTATCTGATTATTTGGTACTGGTTTCTAGATAAACGGGTTCGGCTACCTGACATTTGTAGACTATTCAAAAATAATAATCGAAATGTGTATTATGATAGATATTGTATATTTAAGCTATTACTTTTGGCATTCTCCTTATACTTTAAATTTAAAGAATTATACATTAATAATTACGTTCGAGGAAAATTATGATGTACACAACTTTAGACTTACCTTGTGATGATAAAGCATGATATAGTAGACTAATATGTATTTTTTTCTATCTATTACAAAAGATTTCACATGTAATAGTGAGCTTATATAATTTTTATGTATAGAGGAGACAAAAGACAACAAAAAACTAGTAACAAAGATATGCTTTGATTGCTCGGCATTTTTTGTTCTGGCAACACTGATTGTGCTTAATTGAAGCTGATGTTCTCTTGTTTAACTTTGTTATTTTAATTACTAAAATGGTCCCGCCTCGCGCAGGTTTCTTCAAGGTCGTCCACCTTCACATAAGAATATAAATACTATAATAAATTCTCTATTTGCTAGTTTTCTAAAATAATAACTTTTGGAAAATCTATCGTAGCCGTTTTCAAGAAAATGCATATCTTCTATATGATGTAGTTCATTTTTTACCCATATTTCTATTACTTTATTTGATAAAAACTGTGGTGTAAGACGTGCGTCACTATATTTAATATCTTCATTTTCTTTTTCTGTAATCATAGCCGCCAAATCTTGTCATTTTATTTATCCGCCGTTTCAAGAAGGACTACTACTTTTTGCACCTCCATTGCTAACTCTACTTGGAAAAATGAACTAGCTGATGCAATTTCTTGCACTTCTTCCTTATTTTTTTTTAAATATTTCCATAGATTCACCTAACTTCTCTTTGCTTTCATTCTTTTCTGCGATACTGAGCTCCAGAAAGTCTTTTTGTTTTTCTATCTGGCATGTCTGCGGCAATAACTAAACTATTTTAAGCGTTATGTTTTCAACACCTTTCACGTCTTTCCACGTCTCAGAACACAATCCCTCCACCTCAAAAAATCTGTCGTTTCCTGTTTGCACATTCAAAAGATCAGTTATATTAATTATCATTACCGCATGTCACCTTTTGCTTTTTTTTATTTATAGCCTTGTTACTTTATCCATACTAACTAATATATTTTCTATATTGGTTGTGCTATTCATTAAGAGCATCGTGTCATCCGCAAACAGCTTTAGTTTTCTTCCATTACGCGTTAATTTGAGTATTCATTTATTTTTAATTTTATTAATTGTGCATAAATTAAAAAATAAGAATGTTTAATTTTTTTTAAATACATTTTGCTTGTCCAAGTCGTTTTTTACTTTTCTTCCATTCTCTGGAAACAAAATGGGGTAAAAACTGCTATACGTGCGAAGTTGAATTCGCTTCTCTGTAATCCTTGAACCAACCTGATTTAAGCTCATTTTGGTATCGTTACAAGACCACATTGAACGTAAAATCTGACAGTGTTTCTCTGGTTTTTAGCATCTTTCGTGCAAGCTCGACGAGACCACCTAGAGCTATTTCTTTTCCTGAAAATGTTAGACTTTCCACGAGGATGCCTTCTATCCTTACTGCTTTACCGATATTTCTAACATATGATATTGTCGGAGGCCCTCACACCCTAAATCATTATAAATATTTATGGGTCCGGGTTGGGACCGTGTCGTTTTATAAACTAAGGTCGACGTCGCCCACTTTTGTAAAGTGCTTCATCAGAACAAGAAAAGAAAATGAAAATAAATAATAAAAATAATAATAAAGAGAAGAGTGACAATATTAAGTAGACAAGTAATAGTGTATAGAGCAATAAAAGTTACTTCTGAACTTTCCTTACTCTTTACACTTTAACCTGTCTACCTAATATTATCATTTTTATTTTTATTATTATGATTATTTATTTTCATTTTCTTTTCTTGCCCTGATGAAGCCCCTTACAAAGTGGGCAAAACGTCGACCTTAGTTTATAGGATGCCACGGTCCCAACCCGGAACCATAAATATAATTTCTAATATATACTGAGTTCTTTAATTCCAAACTTAAAATCGATTATAAACGCATTTGAAAGCCTTCATCTCTTTTAATACGTCAACTTTTAACTTTTTTCTTCAATGTTACTATTTGATTTACTCCACCCACTTTCTTATCTATTTTTGTCGGAATATATAAGTTTTCCTCAATTTTAACAGAAAAGTTATTGTCTATTTTACTTTTTCCAAGACAGTTTTAGCCCCAAAAAAACTAACTGGTAATACACAGTAAAATTCGGTAAAGTACATCGCTAAAAATGTGTTGTCTCGATAAAGCACCGAAAACCTCCATTGTACCAACAAGAATGGTTGCCGACTAACTAGGTGGGACGGGTGTTGTAAGCATTTGAAAAGGTTTTCGAAATGCTATGGTGTGTGAAATATGTCTTAATCGCGAGTTATCTTAGATACCACCTAATCTCGAAATACGGGGATTTCAAGGTAAAAGCCCCAGGAAGAATAACAGGAGGATACACAACCCCAAGATCACCATAGTATATCTGGCCTAAAATTCGCTCGAGACATAATCCAGTACACTAATGATGAAATAAACCTAAAATAAACATTATGAGGACACGAAAACACCTACTTGTAAACTGATAGTTAAATGAAATGTTTTGAAAGTTAAACGATAAATTACCTAAACTTTAATCTCCCATCCAGGTAAATGCAATGCATTTTATTACAACAAAACTGGAACTATTATCTACATATGAGTTGTGAAAAACACCAATATATGACTACTTTACAATTATGTTTTCATTACAAGTATGTATAAACATTCATAAACAAAAATTTAAAACCAAATATATCACAATTAATTAACTCAATAGAAAATGTTTGCGGTAAACAAAATTACTATCTAAATTTTTAACCTAATAACAAGAATGTACTGTGGCTACGTTTATAAATTCATGCAATTCATTAAAAATGTAATTCATTTACAATTACTGTAGGCTATAGTTTCAGAAATTTAATCATATGCATCTGATGAGTGATTTTTGACTGCAGAAAACTTGAACACCACTAAAAATCACTATTTCCTAGACTTAATTTGTGTTGACCAAATCCTACAGAGGTTTTGAAAGGAAGTAGCTGTTCTGAATCAATATGTTTTTGTCCAACAACAACTTGACAGATGTTCCTAAAATTAAAAGCAACCAATCTGGTACGGTACTAATCTGAACTGCAATGACTAACTGCCTTAACCAGTTCGATACCTTTTCTTTAATATTAACTAAACAACTCAAGAAATATTTTAACTATTTAAATTGTAAAGACAAAGTGCATGACCAAAAAGCTTTACCCCATAAAATTATTCGAGATATCTTCAGCAAAATTTGGAGAAATGAATTAAGACTGCAGTTTGAAATTGCTTGTGTCGTTTTCTCTCTATCTAATGTATATGATATTATTCTATTTGAAACTTACGACTAAACGCAAATGAAAAGGCTTTCCAGTTTTACGACTACACAATTTTGTGTATGGAAGTTCTTCGTTTCAAGATGACGTCATTGGCGCAGGCGCGATACACTATTAATCAAAACACTTAATTATAAAACTGCATTACTTTAGAATACAAAGTTACCATGTATCATTCTTAATCTCAAAAATTTCCGTAATATATTTGACAACTTTTGAGTATGAACAGTTTAATATCCAAAAATAATTCATCCTTAGATCAATAATGCATGTAATCTAAAAATTATATTTCTTACAGAAAATAACCTGACCCTAATGGTGGGATTTACTAGAACAAAAATTATTATAATGAAATTTGATTATAAACATTTTAAAGGAACGTCACAACATTTATTTGCTTTTCTATTTAGTTGCTTTATTTACCTTAGTAGCAATCATTTGTCGTACATTCTTACTTTATCATTTTTTCTGCATTTCTTATTTGTTTTATTTTGGCGTTATATTTATACAGCGTGTTTTCATCTTACCTGTTTTTATATTTAATGATAACGAATAATAATAGCTATGATTTATTCTTTAAAAGCATTATGATACAAGGTAGACCTTGCCTAACAAATTTTAGTCACAAATACACATTAGGAAGAGAACAACTTTCCATATTTGGGGAAAAACTTATATACAATAAAAATGAAAACATGTTTTGTGCGTTCAGCCATCAGCTACAATTTAAATATATTTTATTTCATTCAAAGTTTTCACTTTTAAAAACTGGTTTGGATCGACCAATGTCAGCTTTGCCAATGCTTAAATTTCTTGTCGAATAGCTATCTACTAATTTTCTAAATATTCTTTCCTTTGCTATCAATGTCGTTTGTATTATAGTTCAGGAATCTTTTTACTAGATTTTCTTGCGGATTTCACTTTTGCGATCTAAATCTCTTGATAGTTTTTACAAAGTAGTTGACATTTTCTCATTGTGCATTCAGTAACCGTTGTGTGATATGCCTTATAGAAGTTTCGGGGGTTTTCTAAATTTATATATTTGTACTTAGGCAAACATCTGTGGTATATGCAGCAAAAAAGACTCTTTAAAGATCTACGTCGCTTAAGTGTTTAAAAAGTCTTTGAATATCTTAAATGTCACGGCATGACTAAAGCCCAGTGAACATTTGAAACTGCTGTAATGTTTTTTTTGTTTGTAAAGAAAAAAATTGCTAGTTGAAACAAATTAGATGTATAAAGGCAAAAGAGAAAGAAGGAATATTAAAATATTTGCCAAGAATACTCGTTTGGAAGCTTAATGTTTAATAAGTCCTAGGTCGCATATGGGAAACAACATTCGGGTTGTTATTTTCTAATTTAGTGCAATTACACAGCTAAGTTCAACATTTTATACCCACAATCAAGTAGAAAACACTTGAGCTGTTTTGAAACCTGGTTTGTAAAGCCATAAATAGCAATTTAATCTTCCAAAAGTCCGTGTAAACAACTTATTGCTCAAGCATTACCTGATGGTTTTCAACTTGTCTCATATACACGGCGCATGGGCATTAAACCTCTGTTCTGATAAAACTTTCTACTCTTGAACTGCCTTTGCAAGCAATTTTCTAAATTCGGTCACTTCCACATCATCTTCGAGTCTTGAATAGTCGTTGATGCGCAAACCCTCAGTAGGACTTAAACCACAAAGACCTTATAGTGCCAACAACTATCGTGCAACAGCGAGACAATAGGCCGTAAGATCGGAAGCCACTCACTAGTCCACATGTACCGTCCAGCCGACCAACATTCTTGGAATATCATCGTGCGTATCCATCAAATACAACATCAGTCTGGGGCCATCGCTTTTTGTAGCCTAGCTGGAACCTGTGCCTAACCAAACCTAATGGTAGCGGCCAGCAGCTAATGGTAAGGGTGAGTAACTTTTGCTGTATCCCAAAAGGATCTGTTACATTGTTTTGTAACCCCTTTTTCTACAACGGTTATGTTTCGAGCCGCCAAAGGAAAATGTTAATCGTCCTAGTTTGAAGGACCCGGTACCCCAGTGTCGCAGATAATAATCTTATGTCGACTATTTAATATCTTTTACTTAGTGTATACTTTTTCTTGAAAGGAATATTTACTAGTACGTTTGGAATTTTCAGTAATAGCAATTGTAAACTAATTTGAATTACAGTTTTGCTCAAATTTGTACGTGACTTATCAGATCTGATATTCATATAAATCGTAAGAGACAGAAATGTTGTTGACCTAATAATCTTTTGATTTCGCTAACACTTTGAATTTATTTAATATTTTTATTGAATAATAGTTATTTATTATACAAGGGAAAGTACTAGATTTTAGTTCGAGGTGTGATTGTCTCCCGACGCGAAGCGGAGGGAGACCAAACACCGATAGTTAAAATCATACATTTTTACCCGTGTATAAGACACTATTTTTATCTGTGACCGGCAAAATGATGATTTAACATTGAAAAAAATATTACAATATATTAATGTCAAAAAATCAATCGATGTCAAATTTGTAGTTTCAAACAAGTAGGCTGTAGTACTTATAGGGACAGTTAGACTTGCGTTGCTAAGGAAACCTTTAAAGTAATCAAATATCTGTCAATTTAATTTTGCAAATGGTTTCAAAAATTGCTTACTTAAGTTGTTTACATCGGTTTTTTTTAAACGCGACGAAGTTATGATACGATATTATGTTACACCCGAATGTTACAAGTGTGAACCCGGCTTTAAATTAAATATCTACGTGTTCTTACCTATTTGCACATACCCGGGAAAAAAGTACTCATTTTTTCCCAAGGAAAAAAGTAAATTCATAAAAAGTGACATTTTATTACATGTCAAGAAACATTAAATGTCAAATTTTTTTCCCGCCTCCGAAAAAAAGTTATTTTGTTATATAATAGATTTCTTTCTGATTTAAATATGTTCCATTTTCTAAAAGGGGTAAATCAAAAATTATAAATGAGCTACTACGATAGGGTTTCTGTATCTACCGTAAAATCACATCCTGTTAGTACTTTCTAGATACAGTGGCGTCCAACTTAGCTTTATTTAGCTTTCCCTTTCACGAAGAATATTTCTACCCTACCCTTGTCATGATACCACATGGGTTAATAGCCAAGCTGGTCCCGGCGGAACAAGCTTTTATAGTTGAAACTGGCACGCGTATAAGGTTCAAATACCTTAAATTTCGAGCTGTTCTATCTCCTCCCTAAGGGCTAAAAAATAAAATTGCTACATTAATGCTGAACGCGCTGGGGCTCGAACTGAATAACCATCTACGCACACCATCTAAACAATTAAAAATCAACTTTGCTACATTGGCACCGCATCGTGGGGCCCGAGTCGAGATAAAAAAATTGGCTACCGTTAAAGCGGCTTGGCTTGTAGGTTTATTCTTTCTGCTTTCTGAAATTTCTTGTTAATTTGTTTGTCAACTATTGCGTATTTCCTTTGCTTGCTTTTTTCCATTTATGAGGTCGTCTATTTTTTTAAATACTGATAATTTTCCTGTTAATCTTTGTTTGAAGTTTGCTAGCTGGAGCAACATACTTAACCAATATGTATTATCCAAACTTTAAATATAATAGCGTAATCAAAATCTAAATATCTAAATAGCTTTGTCATCACCTGCGGTATAAAAATTAACATACATTGTATTTCCAGATTCACTGAGTTTAAAGAATGTTACACTGACACTAGAACCGAGCATTGTTGAACGACATCATACATGTATCCTGAGATGTACATACGATCTTGAGGAGACTCCTCTTTATACAGTTAAGTGGTATAGAGGACTACACGAGTTTTATCGATATACGCCTAATGAATATCCAAACACAAAAATCTTTGCGATTGGAGGAATAACAGTAGATGTAAGTATTTCGATGTTCATGGAAGGCTATAATAAAACACATACTTAAAGGTTAAACAATCAAACAGCACGCAAGCAGTTATCACAAATGTACAATTCAATTTGTCTGGAAACTTTTCTTGTGAGGTTACCACAGAAGAGGGCTTTTCTACTGGAGTTGATATGAAGACATTGCTGGTTGTACGTAAGTATAAAACCTTTCTAACCGTTACAACGTATTGATGTTGTTGATGCATTAATGCACCATAGTATAAACTGCATGCCTTTATATATATATATATATATATATATATATATATGCGTTTACCAATTCCGCCACCGAGACCGATGACTATAATTTGAAAATTTACAAATCCAAATCGTGCACACAACTATACATAAACCTAACTTTCAATTAAATTTGGCATTTTTGTCAATCACATCTGACATTGTCAAGTTTTTGACTTATGTCAGTTACAGACAGGAAGCAACGCCCAAAATTACGGCTATAAGCTAAGTGTTGATTACGTAAATATTTTAGGTAGTTTTTACACAAGCTAAGTTGATAAATACTAACGTATTACAATTAATAAGATGAAATAATAACTTAGACTTTTATGCAAAGGCCAAGTGATTATTTCAAATCGAGCTAGTAATTGAAAGAAGGAAATTCAAGGTCTTGGACAGGATTTGAATCTGTATCTTAGGCTTTTCGAGACTATTCGTTTACCAATTACGCCACCGAGACCGATGACTATCATTGGAAAATTTACAAATCCAAATCGTGTACACAACTATACATAAACCTAACTTTCAATTACGTTTAGCATTTTTGTCTCAAACTTTCACCCGTTCGGCGATGGTTGCTTGTCAATCAATAACTGAACTCAAACTTGAATAAACGATTGAAAACCTTTATTATGGTTGCCGGTATTAATACGTTAAAATGTGAAGGTTTGAGAATCCTACAATATATACCGGACCATTATAAAAGAAACTACGAGTCCTTGATATCAAGGTGATATCAATAGGTTTCACGCCACAACATGTGTGCGGGTTTGTTTGACAGACGACGTTCTCCTACAGAGATGGACAAAAAGCGTGGTTATGGGTGATTGGATGGTGCAGTCCGAAAGGATATTGTGAGCGCTATCGAATCGGTGTGTCATGAATCTGTTTAGAAGAATGTACTCGCGGAAAAAGCGTAAGCAAAGGTGTTAGAAATTGTACCTGGTATGATCCTAAACGCCAATAACTATGATGATATAGTCAAAAGGCATACTACAATGGTGTTGTGTTCTCCTGTTCTTCATGAGGAAAGAAAGAGCTAGAAGAAGCCACCCACAAGTGAGTGCTCGTTGAGTTATTGGACAAACCGATAAAACCATGACAGAATTTACAAGAACCACAGTTGGCTAAGCCTAAGAATATAATTCCACGACACTCAGATGTATTTCCGATTGACAGGAGAAGAACCGCTGTAATCAAGTACAAAATCGATACCAGTGTTATCCGGCCAATAAGGAAACAAACAAGAAGGTTACCATTTTCCAAGTGTAAAAAGCTGAGAGAACGGTTGGTGAAAATGGAGGGGGCATGGTGTGGCAAAACGCTCCAACAGTACTTTGCCTGTTGTGTTTGTAATAATTGTCCAACTGTAAAGAAGCTGAGAGAACGCTTGATGAAATGGAGGGAGCATGGTGTGGCAAAACGCTCCAACAGTACTTTGCCTGTTGTGTTTGTAAAGAAAAAAATAGATAGACAGGATCCTATGTTGACTATCCTCTGTTGAATGACATGACGAACAAGGGCAGTTGCCTATTATCCGGGACTAAGACACCTTATATACAGTCTCAGGGTCAATGTGGTTTTCGACCTTGGACTTGAAAAGCAGGTACTGGCAAGTGGATATGAATCCCAAAAGTTAAGAAAACTGCTTTTCCTATCGGGTTTGGCTTATTGCAATCTACAGTGATGCCATTTGGACTTTAAAACGCATGTGCTAACTTTGCGCATTAAATGGTTACGTGAACTGTCATAACAAACATGTCTCGTAGAGTTGGAATGACAAAATCGTGATTTGCAAGACATTTGAGTTAAATTTGACCAATTTGCAGGAAACCATTTGTAAGATTTAAAGGAGACGATCGGAAGTTGGTTCTAAAGAAGTGCCACCTGCTCGGCGAAAAGGTATAGTAGCTTCGGCATGTAATCCTACGAAGTAAAGTTGAGCAAGACTCTGGAAGGGTTAAGGCAGTGCAGTTGTGGCTAAACTCAAAAACAAACACTAACTATGCAGTTCTTTAAGATTATGCAAATATTGTGCAAGATTTGATTATGGATTTGCGAACATTGTCAAACCCTTAACTAAATTAACAAAGAATGGCGTTATTACTGGACGAAGTTTGTAAAATGCGTTCTAGCAGTTGAGATATTTACTGAGCGCAGCTCCGATTTCAAGTTGCCTTCAGTTGGAATGCAAATTCATATTAGACACAGACGCAAGTAAGTTGCCTTTGGAAATGTGTTGTCTCAGTTACAGGACGGATAAAAATGGTAATTGGTCATTTCTGCAAGGTACCCTTAACTGGAGGAAACCACTTATGTTACGAGTAAAGAACTGTTGGCTGTAGTGAAATCTGTAGAGTACTTTTATAACTATCTCTATGGTAGAAAGTTTCACTTGGAAACATCACGCAGCGTTGAAATGGCTACTGCAGTTTAAAAACCCGTAAGGGCAAGTCACGAGATGATTAGAAGGGCTACAGAATTACGCTTTCGACACTGAATATTGAGCAGGTTTGACAACGTAACGCAGATGCATTGTCGAAACGGCCTTGTTCTGAAGATTGTAGCCATTGTCTACAGATGGAGACGAAATACGATCTTCATAGACGAACAACCGCAATTAACGACGTTTGGCAGCTACATCAGCTTGAGGACAGAAGAGAAGAGATACACCGAGCTAGGCGCAATTATGGATGGGAGAATCAGAAGCAAACATCTGTCATGGCAAAGTGCTATCCCAGTAAGTTGCACGCTGAAGTCGTACTGGGCACAGTGGTAGAGCCGGGTGTTCAAAAATTTAGGACTTTACATCATAGGAGATCGGGATGGCTTTTCAGCGTCAAAAAGATAGTAGAAAAGGTCCATGGAAGATTTCACCGAGTAGATTCCAAACAGGATGTCAAGAAATGATGCAGGAAGTGTCATTTATGTGCGCTGTTGAGTAACTGTTGCTTTCGTATTAGTTAAATTTACCGGTTGTTGGTGATGAGAAAGACCACAACGACACCGCCACACTCTGGATAGAGCTATGCGGTAGAACGCACAAACCGCACCTTGAGAAAGTATCCCTTCAGGATAGTCTCTGAATATCAAAGAGCTGGAACGAATACATACACTTCCTTTTATTGCCCTACTAATCTGCAATTTACAAGAGTACTAGACAGACTTCTACATGTGTTGTGAAGGAACGTGAGATACGGTTACTATGTGACATTGAGCTCGGTAGTTAACCTGGAGAAGAGCGGAAAACGCATGACATCTATGAAGACGTAAGAAAGAACATTCAGACAACAAACGATTGAATAGAAGCCACTTATTACATCAAAGCGCAAGAGTCTGATTTTTGGAAGGGACACCACGTATGGTTGTACAATCCCAGAAGGATACACAACTGTTGCCAAAATTATAAAGATTTTGGAAAGTCTCTTACGAAGTTCTGAAAGCAAACAACGGTGTAATATATAGGATTCGTAAGGTCGCAGAAAGCATAACAATATTTCTACACATTAACAAATTGAGACATTACGACAGTGACGACTACGACAATGCCGGAGGACATAAAAAAGTGAGGCGAGTACGGAACCAGAATGGCGAACCAAGTGCTGATTCAAATTATAAATGGTTCATATTCGTGTACAGCGGTAACGGTAAGGCGAAGTTTGGAACTACCAAAATGAAAATTTGGTGATCTAAACCAGCTTCTTCAACAATAACCAGAGGTGAGAACACCATACACCATGTTACGATATTCCGTGCAGATACGAAAGAAAGTAATAAAGTAAGTAAATAAAATTACCTACACCGAAAATAGCAATAAAACAGGGACAGAAGGGTGGAATCATAATCCAAAAAAATTAATTTTTGGCCTAGCTGAAAAACTTCCTAAAGTGAGATAGGTGATACACATAGAAAGAAACTGAAACCTCCGCAAAAAAGTTATATTACAAACACACAGTCCTAAAAGAATATTTACAAAAGCCAAAAACACACATTTACGTAATCGTCCTGTTAGAACGTGACGTAAACAAAACCCAGAAATATACCTTAAAGACGCAATTTCTAATAATTAAAAAGATAAAAATGATATGATGGGGATTTTTAGCATATTTTGCCCGTTTTCTCCTGCTAGCTCAGCGGCAAGTATGCTGACGACTTTATGAAATTGAAATGAAACAAAGAAATCTCAAGAAACATTTATTAAGAACCCTCAATACATTCAAAAGCATCTTTCTTTTACACGCATTATCTACGAATCTACTTACACATAGATATAAAGAAAGCCTACAAATGCAATCAGTAGCTTAAGTTTAGAAAGAAACAACATTTTATCGCTGCTTAAATATTCATACGATCTTCACCTAATCCTTGTTGATAATTAGAAATCCCAAAACGTGCAAATTACAAAATTTTTTTAAAAATTTTTATGTATCATTTATATATTTTTTTATTACACCGTTTCAGTGTAGCTGATCAGCGACGCCAGGCAAAAATTTTAGTAAGGGTTAAAACACCACGATATCTGACCTCAAAATCGCTAAAATGAAAACTATCCATTCACAAATAATTTTCTATACGAAAGAAAAACATATAGTAGCTTAATCTATCCAATAATACACAAATCGTTTTTAGGCTTTATGGAGGTAGTTTCTAACGATCGTGGATGTTTCTCTGTACAACTTATGGCTACTAATCCCACTGTCATCCAAGAATTTTTACTAGACATACAATGTAATTTGTAATTAACATTTTTAGAGCTTCCGGAAGATCCGCCGACTATTAGCGTTATCAACGAACCCTTGGACTATGGAGACATTCTTAAAGCGAACTGCTCATCTCCACCATCAAAACCACCGGCAGCTCTGAAGTTTATATTAAATGAGAAACCGGTATTACATATACTTGAAGTGTGTTAAGTGTTATTTTTATACAATTTTCATATATAGGTTTCGGAAGTAGATACTTTGGTACCCATCAGGTATCAAGAGTTGCTCTGGAGCGATCTGACCTTGGAACTTCAATTACTGAGTATCATTTTAAGGAAGGTCGTTTAATTCTAAGATGCGAAGCTCAGGTGGCTGATGTGTATCACGAGTATGCGGAAATACAGCTAAGCAGCGCTCGGGATCCTGTCCCAGAAAGAGGTATGTACATTTGGATAAACTTCTCTATACGCCCTCGTTGGGGTTTGCAGTTAAAAAATACTCGTATCGTGGCCAATGTTGTATATTCGGGTGGAGCATTGGAAAACTAAATGTAGGGTATTTAATGTAGTTGCTTTGGGGATCTAACAAACACGAAACTATGTAGAGATAATAAAGCTGCAGTAACGTTTGAATGAACAGTTTAGCGTGGTAATTAATAATACAGCTTCTTACTGCTGAGGTTGCTTCATAATTTGGAAAGTTTAACTGTTTTGCTAATGCATTGCTAACACATTTTTTAGGACAAAATTAGTTTATTTATATCAGAATGTTGTATGAATTAACGTAGAAAATCATACCGGAAATGACCATTCCCTTTGAAAATGAATGTAAATAAACCCACTTTACCTAGAAACAAATGAATTACATTAATGTCAACACGTCGCTATAAATATTACGACAGAAAATTTTTCCTAAATGAGTCAAATTCAGACAAGATTTTTGCATGACGCCAGTTACATGTCCCCCATATTAAAATGTATATAAATTTAAACGCATTTATTATGTCTTAGTAGTAGCATGTTACATTGTATTAAATGAAGATTATAATTAAAGTTTAATAAAGTGCATATCAGAAATAGAAAAGGAACCGATTACTTTGTATTCCAAATACAACCTGACACTGCAGGGGCAGAAACAATGAACTGCAATAAAGCAGCCTTAAGTAAAATTACTTAGAATAGGACATTGTATATTTATCAAAAAGTAGCGTACGGTGAGATCTGCACTTTCCCACAAGATAAAGTCAGAGCAGGATAACATATAGTCCGTGAGGAGCCCCTGATTGCCAGTCAGTCTTCGAACTTCATAACTTTAACATTCTTAGTGGTTCAAACTGCTCACCGTAATTTTTAATTATTAATTATTGATTTATTAACTACAAATATCTTTGCCAATTTTAATTACTTTTAAAACTTTACTTTAAAAGCTTTTAGTAATATTGCAATATCAATCTAAATATACGTTCCTTAAAAAACCTAATTTCCTAATATAAAACTCAATGGAAACCAAAGAAAAGACTTCAAATCAATTAATAATGCCAGACTATTGTTCTTGTTTCTATTATTGATATACATGACATTCTACATCCCATTTCTGAAAATCACCCCTTAATAACAATATATAAAAAACCGTTGAATACTAATTCTTCTGTTAATCAATCCATTATCCATTATGAATGGCAAATTTTCACCCTTTAACTAATACTAAAACCCTTTAATAAAACCTACAATTAAAATCAATACTCACATATTTCCTAATATTTTTAAATATTCCAAACTTCCTTTCACGATGATTGCTAAAATTTAATCAGAACTGGTTGTGTAGTTAATTCATAGTCAAACAAATTAACTACTTTCACGTAAATTTCAATTTTAGCTTTTAAACTTGAAGATATCCTGAAACATCAGGGGTCCATTCACTACTTTAAACCTGTCGTCTTTTCGACTCACGCGCTTATCGTAATCTAAGAATTGTATTGCAGCAAAGGTTCCAATAAAAACACCCTACTCGCGCCTCCTACATGCTCGTATACTACATTTCGACCCCTGTAAATGACTTTCTGAACATAACTGCCAACTTGTGGTGGTTAATTGTTATACATCTTTTTCTACAAATTTTGTTTTTACAATGCAACATATTTAATGTATGATGAATACAAAGTAATTGTATGACAACTGCGTATTGTAAATTGTCTTTCAATAAGAAGCCATACGTAGCGTCTTGTAATATTTAGATTTGTTTACTTTAGCGGTTTATAAAAAAGTCACCGTCGTAGATTAATGCATTTCCAAAGTATTTAAAAGGAATAAGTTTATTTTAAAGAAACAAAATTTGAAATATAATGCTTAATTATTATATGCGTTACAAATACTCATTACAAATATAAGAAACTGAAGTAGTCAACAAGTGCAATAGATACGGTACTTGTATTATAAAACCTCAAAGCAAAACTGTTGTACTTAGTTAGGTTTTTATCGTAAGGATACCTCTTTCCCAACAAATTTTTTCACCCTACATAATGATACGTTTCCAAAAATTTTTATACCTTCATTATCACTTTATTTTTTGTTACAGTTAGTGCAGTCGATCGTGCTAACAACGGTGCAGCTTTAGCATCAGTAAGGCCTATAGTAGTGCTAATAGTGTCAATAGTGCTAAACAGGTAACAAAATATTTTATGGTATGTGATGTGTAAAGTTGTTGGTTTATGGTTGTGTAAACACTAAAATGAATAAGTATGACACTATTAATTAATTGCTGTTTAAAAAGTAGTGAAGTGGGGTAGTGCAGTCTGCTTTGATAGCAACAACGTAAAGCAAAATTTACACCCCAGTTCTGAACTTTAGTAGTTCTTGATCACTGTGTCGCGGCACAATAGCGTTATGCAAAACATTCAAGTAATCTCCAAAAAAATTCTGAAATTTGTGAATGGCTCTGTTTTGTGGATCCATTAATGCTAAAAATAAATTAGTAACATATACCTCTCAGTAGGTTATCATGAGCCTTACTTATATCACTTTAGTAAGTTCAAAATAACGAAAAAATATTCCGCAAGCAAAAAATTATTGAGAATCACTGTGCTAATAGCAGTTAAAGCTGAAACAGTTTTCGAAGTGATGGAATTTGATATTCAGGGACTTCTAAAATGGCCATTTTAATACCAAGTTTGATTTTGTATAAGGAAACATTCTTAGGTAGAATGTGCTCATCTAGTAATTAATAAGTGAATACAGAGAATTTGCAAAATATTAAAAATGTCGCTTCTTACGTGATTTTGCACTAGCTTTAATAACCTATAGCATCAAGCTTGCAATACTCTCTTCTTTGATTGGGGATTGCGTCCCTTAACTACCTGCTCATAAGAAAATGTTACGCGCAAACTGTGACCTTTTCAGCGCAATATCGATAAGGTGTTGCATACCTAGTCACACGTGTAATCTTCGGTGAGCAGATCTGCACCAGTAAGAACCCTGTTTGTAATATCACGTTCCGGTGGACAAAATGGATTTCTTCGACCGTCTCCTTTTCACTGTCGATGTCCAACAAAGTTATTTTCAAACTAGTCTCGCAGTGGTAAACTTGCTTCAAGAGACTTCAACCAGACTTAAATCACAAACTGGAACTAGAACTATCGCCGAGACCATCGGCACCTGAAAGCTGAATCCTGCGTATCATTATAGCGTTCCTGGAAACTTATTGCAGCCAGTTCTTTCTTAAATTGTGTCAAACGTTAAAAACGTTCGAAAAATTGCTTAATTGCCGATGATACAGCAACCTCAAATTGTAATCAGATTATAGAGTTTGATATCTAGATACAACTCTACCAGCATCTTAAGCATATGTCGGGAAGTCGCCCTTTATTTCTTTGGGAGTAGTACATGTGCAATTAGGTAAACATAGTGAAACTTCTTACCGAATATTTTGCACATTTGATAAAAAAAGTGATGCCATTGTTCTGACAGTACTATCTTCGTTGCTTCTGAGCAGATACAGTTTTTGACGACGTTCAAATATCAAAACTATGTTCTGATCTAATTCACTGTTCACGTGGAAAAACAGGTGATTAATTTCAGGTGCTAAACTGCGTGCCCTCTATTTTTCCGCAATAACTAGAGCTGCAGGATTTGTAGGTGTGAGTGGTGCTACGTTTACTGCAGTTTGTTTCGATGAACAATTATCTATAATGCGTCGTAATTATTTTGTATTATGTATGATCCATATTCAAAGGTTGTCAAATTCATATGTCCGTTTTAAAAGGTTAGAGATGATGTCATCATCGTAATTAGTACAGTCGTGATTAAGTTGTTTTTATGAATAAGGTATTATACTGACAGATCATCTCATCGTCTGAGCGCAAAGACAGCTTTGCGCTAGCTCAAATACATGAAATATCCCTGTTTCCAATTCTAAGTCCACGATACGTAAATTTCAGTAGATATATAGGTTAGATAGGAAAAACAACACGCGGAGTGTTCATTTTATACGCTTAATTCATACGTCCGAAGTTCACCCAAGATGTCTCGAATGATCTTAGGAAGGGTAGACCCATTTTTCATAGATTACTTTGTACATAACATCCAAACCATCAACATATTGCTTTGGTAGGCCAATTACCTTTGATTAAAGTTTATCGAACAATAATGCCGTGCCACGTGGATCAGTTTTGATTTCAATGGCACATTGGTTCCCAGATCGACAACCTTGTGTTAGAAACAAACATATTGTGGAGGACGAAGTTGATAGCAAAATTATATCGTATCCATTGGAACAATAGCCAATCACTCATCAAGTACTAATAAAAAGAAACAGCTGAGACTATGCCAGAAAGAAGGTTTGTAACTAAATAATCAAAATTTAATGCATGAACTGACGGAACCTACGTATAGTACGTCTTTTCTTTAAGGATAAGCTTTTAAATTGTTACGTACAGTTTTGGTCCCCTGATTATCCAGCCGGTAGTTCATAGACAACTCGGTGAAGTACTCAGCTAAAAATCCTGTTTCGGTATAAACCGAAAACCTGTAATGTACTAACAAAACTGGTTTCCGAGTTACTTAGTGGAACGGGTGGTGTAAGTGTTTAAAGAAGGTGTTAGAATGTTATCGGGTATGAAATATGTCTTGATCGAAAAATACCTTGTTGCTGGAAAAATTCCTAGAGAAAATTAAAAAGAGGGTGTTTAAAATCTGATATCAGGAGAGCGATTCTGGCTTAAAAATATACCTGGAAATTTATTAAAGTCAATATTACAATAAAACTGAAACAAACATAAACCCTAACAGCATATAGAACTATTAATATCTGCCAACTGCAAGGAAGTAACTAAAAGCAACTGTTGAGTGACCTGGAATACTTAATCACGCTCCAAAGTAATCAAAAAGCAATTCATTACAGCAAAACTGTAACTATACCATTACAATAACGGGAAAAAGAGAACAAATATGAACATGTTTTACACTATTATACACGACTTATTTCTAACTATATAGCATGCTTACGTTTTCATTACAAATACACAATACAGTATGAAGCTAATATTAAAAATCAAATATATTGCAAATCTACTTAAATAAAAACCTATCCTAAAAATACAGATATACTATAAATACGTTTCGGCGGTTCATGTAATATTCGATTATTTAAATACAAACCTTCTCTTTGATATAGTTTCAGAAGTTTTTTATTAGTACTTGGCAGGTGATTGACTATTGTTCCATTGGATGCCGTAAGATTATGCTGTCGACTTTGGCCTTCACAACATTATTACTTCCAACACAAGGTTGTCGATCTGGATACCCATGTGCCCTTAAAATCAAAACTAACCTACTTCTTAGGTCATTTTCCGAGCATAATAACACTACTACTTAGCTTTGTTCGATAAACGCTAGTCTAAAGTAATTGGCCTACCAAAGCGGAAGGTTGATGGTTTGAATGTTATGTACAAAGTTCTTTATAAATAATAAAACTACCCTTACCAAAATCAATCAAGACATCCTCAACAAACTTTGGACGGATGAATTAAGCATATAAAATAAACATACCTGGTGTTGCTTTTCCTATCAAACCTATATTTTTACTGAAATTTACGTGTCGTAAACAGAAACAGAGGTTTTTCATTTATATGAGTTAGCACAAAACGTATATGACCTATCTCTGCGCTCAGACGATGAGAACATCTAGCAACAGTATCATACCTTATTAATCAAAACAACTGTACTAATTACAATGATGGGATCATCTCTAATCTTTAAAAACCGACATGTGAATCTGATAATCTTTAAATATGTGTTATATATGATACAAAATAGTTTCAACTTAGATCAAAATTATAGTAATTTGTTGAAAAGAATAACCTAATCCTACTAGTGGAGTTTAATAATACTGAAACTAGAGGAATAAAATATGATAATAAGTATTTCCAAAAAACGTCACAATCTATTCTATCAGCTGAAGAATCGTAGGAATGTTTATTTATATCCTAGTTGATATATTTTTCTTTTCGATGCATGCTCTCCATGCTGGCGTCCTTTTGTTTTCATTTCAAGAATTTTACTGTTTTTATGAAAATTATCGAACTTAAGCAAAGATGTTAATTTTATGCTTTATAGTAAATTTGGGCAAATTATTGTGCTAAACTAATTATCTAGTGACATTATGCTTCAAAAATATGTTACTGTAATATATTTTCGCACAGTATGATAACAAATATTTTTAGTAAACACAGTAATAAAGATAGGTATTGTACCTAGAAATATTGCCTTTCGGTTCAAGATGATACAGCATCGAAACGGCTGGACCAATTACGTTTCGGCCGGAGGTAAGCTAGCGCGGGATGTTTCCTCCATTTGACTCATACAGTCTGAATGCGGAAAGTCTGTGTAAATATGAGTCTCTATTGGTTGTCATCTTGCACTCTACGCTCTGCTTCATATGTGTCTTGCTAGTTTGAATATATCATTTCTACTTCTCAAGTAGATTGGCTACTTTCGTATGAGACCGAAATCGACCATTTATACATATATTTTCGCATACGGGTATTTAAGATGCAATTTTCAATTTTTTGATATACTATAGGAATCTCTATAAAGAGACACCAGATCTATTCTCGTCATATTTTGTGTCCACGGAATAAGTTGTTCCCGTTTTCCAACATCAATGACTAAAATTACTAATATACCAAAATAAATCAATAAATAAACAAAAATTAAAATTTATTAGATAATTTATTAATATGTATACATTAGTAGTACATTCCTATACACGTATTTTATATGTGCATCTTATATTTAACTATGTAACCAACTGTATATAATAGTACATGACACCTATAGTTTTGACAATATAAATACTATATACACATCTTATATCTCAAAATCATAATAATAAATATTCTATATACCGGAAGTAATTTAATCAGTTTGTTACGGTATTCTGTGCAGACAAAAAAGTAAAGAATAAAATAAATAAAGAAAATCACCTACACCAAATATCACAACAAAACAGAGAGAAGGGTCGAATAGAAATCCAGAATAATTGGATTCAGGGCTAGTTTAAAATGTCGTAGAATGGGTCATACAGAAAGAACAAATGGAAATCAACAATTTACCCACCGTTAGTTAAACATACAGTCCCAAAGAAAAAATATTTACAAATGCCAAAAACACACATTTACGTAATCGTCCTGTTATAACGTGATGTAGACCAAGCGTTAATTTGCATATAACAAAATATAAACATAAACAGTTCGATTACAATATCTTAAAATCTAAATAATGCATATAAGTATACTTACACAATGCTTCCAACCCTAAATATATACAAAAAAAGCAATAAGCATAATATATACAGTAATTTTTATGTACTGAAGTCAATTTCGTGAATCAAAAACGTATGGTAATTTAAATAAGGTAACCCTAACTTAAATGAACCAAATGTTCACCTACTATAATTTAGAATTTGGTAAGCAAGTTGTTGACATTAACATTAATGTACGAAGAAAAGGAAACAGTAAAAAATTGCTCTAACACTAGCTTTGATTTAACTAATTGTGACTTGCAGGATAATTACATAATCGCTCGTGTACTGTGAACGTAAATTTGTAACATGCAATCTGTGATTTATTGGATAATCATGAGTACGAAATTACAGAACAGCAAAAGAAGCGTCTATCTTCAACAGCAGCATCAAAATAAAAGTAAACATAATAACTGTACCTTATTAGAATCAGCTGCCTGACTCTCTAGTACCATCTTAAGAAATTTGCAAATGCGGGTTGCACTCGTCGATGGATTGAACAATAGATCAACCAACTTAACTAGATTAGAACTATAAGTACAAAAAGCATCTTAATATCGCCGACTCCCAACATTTCTTTTCCTTAAAAGGATGTTGTATTGAATAGGACACTTTCAATTTAACCAACGTGGGAAAGCAACGTAAAACAATTCCCAACGACAATGTATAAAATATTCTGCGAATAATAACAGTATTTTTTTCAGACAAGAGCTGTAAAATTAAGAATAGCCAATTAACGCAAACAAACAGATCTCGATATTATATAAAAGACATCCATAAATTTGTCTGCCTGGAAAAGCAACGCCTATTAAAATTATGCGGCACGTTAGTAACTTTGCATGCAGCAATATGGAGCGAAATGTATAGCGGGTTGCCTAACTGTTGTAGCAACTAATAGTGATTTGTATTTATCGTCCTACGATAGGGGGAGTGAATTAATTAGGGGACGACTATGGCCCATAAAATTTGAACTAGCTGAACACGTGTAGATAACAAAATAAGATTTCTCGATTTTGTTAAAGGCGTTTCTACTTGTACAAAGCAGCTCTTTGGAACTTGTTTCGAACAATAATTATTGAAATGGTTTGACGATAAGCAGATGTTTTAGAACGCGTTACAAAGAATTGATAAGGCGCAGTTTCCGTCTTTCTAAAGAAACTATTAGAAGTGGTTTTATTGATATGCATATGCTTGCTTTTTCCAACGAATGAAGCGAAGTTGTTTAACAATAAGCAAATATTTTAGAAAATTTATAAACGCGGTTATAGAACATATTTCACATACTACTACACTTTAGGAAATTTTGCATATTAATTTCAATTGGGACGTAATTGAACTGGTTTAATGAATGTTTGTATAATTTGGTAATAACATAAAGAACGTGCAGTCGTTTATACATTTTAGAAAGCGCTTAATTAAGGTAGTTGGCAATTAAATGCAGAAATCAATCGATTTTAGAAATTTAACGTATCAAGTTTAAATGTCGTCTATGATCGAGTGGTGTTCGATAGGTGGCGTTGATTATGAAGCGGTGAGTAAGTAGCGTTTGGGATTAATGCAATTTTCTCCTGTATAATAGTATAAACTTGATGCTTGATCGACTGAAATAAGTTCAGAGTAACAAATTCTTTTCTAAACTTTTCTTTACAGTTAACATAATGATCGAACTTAATTCTATTCCTTATCATGGATTTTTAATTCTTATTCTTTTCTTGGTAACACTGAAGTTTTGGATAACACGTGATCGTGTTTATGATTCATCCTCTTTGGAGTATTAGTGGGTATGTAATTAAATCAGCATTATACACACACTACAAAAGAGCAATTAATAATCGCATTGCCTGCGGTAAAGCATTTGTAAATTATAAGGTGTTCCTGGTGATTAGTATAATTATAAACAGATAGCTACTAAAGTAAGATATTAAGAGGGAATTTAGATTCATTAGCTTTCATTTTGCTAATTGCTTTTGATATATTAATAATATAGAAATCTAGGAATTCACATACAAGTTACAAAAGGAAATAATTTGTCCAATAACAAAGGTTTAGTGATACCGCGCGATATCCCTTCGTTTGAATGTTACCAGTTTACAGATGTTGTTAAAAGATTTATTCACAATTCACAATTACATAAATATTGTTATATAGATATATACAGTTTGTATCTGTTTTTAAATAAAGTTTATATAAAGAATTGCTTTTAATTGTATAAGAAATGTGCTTTTTAACTGATTTGTACCTACATGTCGTGATGATATGACAATATCACTCCGATATGTCAGAAAATCACGACGGCACCACTCTGACATATTGGGATGCTATTACAGTATAACCCTGATCTGTCGGAAAGCAATGACGGTACCATGTTAGCAGATATATTTTTTGATGTACAATTTGTTTACTAACATGGGACCGTCATAGGTTTCCAACATTTCGGGGTCGTACCGTATAATATCCCGACAAGTTGAAGTAGTATCGTCATAGTTTCTCGACATGTCGGAGTGGCACCGTCATAGCATCCCGACGTCTCAGGGTGGTACCATCATAGTTTCCTGATGTCGAAGTTGTACCGTCATAGCATACCGACATGATAGAGTAAATCAGTTAAACGGGTCATTTTTATTGTGCACTTAAAACGATTCTTTATACAGACTTTGTTTAAAACCAGATACAAACTGTATATCCATTTAATTGGTAGTAAATCTATTAACAATCTCTGTAAACGGCGTATAATCAAACAACGAAATAACACACGATAACATAATTATAAACTGTTATGTTGGGATAAATTTATTTTCTACCATAACTTGTATGTGAATTCTTAAGATTTTATAATATTAACACGTCGAAAGCAATTAGCAGAATGAAAGCAAACACGTCTACACTTCTTTTTAACATCCTACCATACTAGCTCTCTGTATATAATTATATTAATTACTAGGAAGACCTTGATACGATTTACAAGTGATAATTAGCTCAAGCTATGTGATTATTAATCGCTCTAATATAAGCTGTGTATTATGCTGATTTAATTATATACCCTTTAATACTCCAAAGAGGATAAGTGGTATACACCATCACTTGCTATGCTAAACGTTGGTGTTATAAAGAAGATAAAATGGTTCAAAGGATCCATACTAAAGAGTAGAATCACGTTCAAAAGTTACGTCAGATGCATAGAAGAATTTAAGAAAGTATTTGTTACTCAGATCTTAATTCAGACGGTCAAGTATCAACCTTACCATTGCACAAGAGAAAATTGCATTAAACCCAGGGGACGTAAATTGTTACTTGCATCCTGTCTCATACGTAGCGTTATCTATCGGAAACTACTTTATGATGGACGAAACTTATAGTCCTGGAATACTACCCGCTCATAGAATTTCTAGTGTAATACGAGGGGTGCTTGATATGTATCGGGAACTGACAACACTAGTGTTGCTAGGTGCCATCTGACGTTTCTAACCTAAAGTTTGACATTTTTGACAGTATACATAGTTATTTCATTTTCTCACTTGCACACTATTTATTTTGTTTTGATGAATGAGTTGAAAATTTCGTCATGAGCAAAAAATGGGATTAACTCGTGATATTTGCGTGCAATGATTTTTACGATCTCCGACGTGGATTATTTCCACAACAGTGCCTAAATCAACTTATTTCGACATTGGGGAAGAAACTCTAACTAAAACCACTGAGTATCGTTGGTGTCGTGAATTAAATCGTGATCGTAGATAGCTAGCGGATGAATTTAAGAAGGTACTCCAAAATCGGCAGTTGTACCAGAAAGCATCGATGCTGTGCGTGAATTGATAATGCAAAATCCTCATGTGACTTATCATGTACTATTATTATAAATGTATGTACAAATTATCTAGTAACCAATAATTTTTGCATATTCATTGATTTATTTTGGTCTATTGTTACAATTAATCATTAGTATTGGAAGCAGAAACTAATTTTTACACGGACACAAGATATGACGACAATAGACCTGACACCGCCTTATTGAGATCACTATAATTGGTCAAAAACTTGCAAAATAAACCTTAAATTTTCTTATTGGAAGGTACATGTAAAAATGATCGATTTAAGTCCTATACGAAAGTAGCTTATCTACTTTCTCAGTTTGTAAGTCTATTTTGTATATTAAGCAAGGATTATTCTCATCCTGTAAAAAATTTTAGCGTAGCTAAAATCAACTTTACTTGAAAAATACACTTATTCATATTCCACTCGATTTGCGCATCCATTTGTCACTTTTGCGCCAATACCATATTTAGCTTTTTATGTTTGAACGCAAAATTCATTTTAGCTCGAATGTTGTATACGCAACTTTTGACCGACTTTCCAGAGCATCTCATTATACAGCTTATGAGAGTTCAGTTATAAAGTTCAAGTTAGCGTACTCTAAGTCATTTTGTTCAAAATTTTGCGGATTCGTGTAGCTTTATGGATGTGGTCTTTTTCCGATGTATAAAATAAGCTACTAAAGCAGGGCATTCACTGTTATTGTTGGGTTCACTTGTATCCCAACCTGTATTTTCTCTCACCCTCCTACTTACCTGTCGAAGCCGCGTTACTTGTGGCAGAGAGAACAGTTTTGTCCGTCGTAGACAACACGGCCTAAATTTTCGTGTGGTTTTATCGTTAGTTTTGTGTACAAGGACGTGTCGTGGTGCGGGTCAGTGTACCAAAAAACTTTCGTTCAGTGCATATCAAGAAACCTGGTCTTCAAGCTTCTTGTTGAACATTGAGAATCAGACCTACAGTGCACTACAACCGCAAACCAACAGGGAAGGTGATTTGTGGAACAGATATTTATCCTAGACGCTACTCGACTCCCTACATGATGGTCCTCTCACTCGGATGCTAAATTATTATCTTTTTGATCTAGTTACCGTTAACTGGTTATTGCAAAAATTAGATAATGATACAGCAAAACGATTGGAACTCCAAAATTCTTCAGAGATACCAAATTTGAAGAATTAAAATCTTTCGTTGAACAAACTTGCAAAGTTTTTGAGCTGAGTGAGGTAATGTCAACATACAAGGGAGCACAGGTTCTCACTCACACTCCTAATAAATCAAAAACTGAAAATTTTGTTAATAAGTTTCCCTCGAATTCGACGGGAAACAAACCTTTCTTTCGTGGTGCTTTCGTGTCCTCAGTGACAGCTAAAAAAAGTTTGCTTTCTACAAATCCTCACCCAATCTATCGTTGCAAAGATTTCTTGAGTAAATCGACTCAAGAAGGATTTGAAACAATGCAAATCAAAAAAGCTATGTCGAAAGTGTGACAAAGCTCCACACTATATTGCATTTTGATAGCAAAATTGCATCTCGTAGTTCTAGTCCAGAACATAAAAAAACGTCATTGATAAAAATGAAAGTGTCCCAATTTGTTCTGCTTTAGGACAGAAAAACCCTGAAGTTAGTGCTTTATTTTCTAATTCGGTTGCTAGTACAACAGTTTTATTAGCAACAGCTCAAATCTCGATTCTGGATGGATTCGGAAATGTTCAAACTGCATTAGTATTGTTCGATTCTGGTAGTATGTGTAATTTTATGACAGAAAAACTTTGCAAAAGCAGAAAGCTCAGGGGTCCGTCGAAGGTTTAGGTTTGAACTTGTGCACAATAAGTGGTAGTTTGTCGTGTTTGATAGACCCTGCGAATCCACCTAACACACCGTTGGAAGCTTTTGTGTTGCCTGAAATATGTGACCCGTTACCAGCCACATCCTTACCTAAATATAAATCGGACCATACTGCCGGCCTTGAGCTGGCTGACCCTGCCTTTTTTTGTTTTTCACGGGTCGAAATTCTAATAAGAGCGGACATGTTTGCTCTAATTTTGCTTAACGAATCTCGTATTGGTAGGTCAAACGAAACAATTGCTATAAATAGAAATTTCGGCTGGATTATAACCGGAAAAGTGGTGTATTCGAAATCAATCGCTACCTTATTGTGTACTTGTGTGGAACCAATTGATGAATCACTTTTGAAGTTTTGGGAGTTGGAGAGCGTTCCTACACAAGTACAGGAAAACGAAAATCGTGGACACCTATTCTAGAGGTGAATTCGGTAGGTTTAGTGTATCGTTGCTTTTCAAAGACAAAAACCAATTTTTCGTAATTCTCGGTAAATTGCTTTACGTCGTTATTTAATGTTGGAAAGACGTTTGCAAAATAATATTGACTTGCTTAGATCTTACAATAATTTTACAAAAGATTATTTAGAGGTTGGTCATATGAGTTTGGTACCAGCTCATTCTTTAGACTACGGTAAAATTTATTATATTCCACTCCATGCAGTTTTTAAACCGGATAGTACAGCTACAAAATTGAGAGTAGTTTTTGATGCCAGTTAAAAAATCGCAGGATTGTCGTTGAATGACACCTTGTTACAAGGTCAGTCTTTACAAAGGGATATCTGTGATTTTTTGTTAAACTTCAGAATTCATAATATCGCGATTATCGCAGATGTAAATAAAATGTTTAGCCAAATTACAATAGTTCCAAACCATCGTGATTATCAAAGGATATTTTAGAGGTTTGACTTATCACAACCCATTGTCGATTACCAACTAAATACCGTCACATATGGTTTAAAATCGTCGTTCTTTTTTGGCACTTAGAACTATTCAAGAATTGGCACACTTGGAACAAGCTCAATTTTCTCGCGCTCCTCTCATTTTATCGTCGAATTCGTATGTTGATGACACCAATTTTGGATGTCCGAATATAGAGAAGGTCCAGTTACTAGTTCAAGAATTGACGGATCTATGTAAGCTCGGTGGCTTTGTACTTCGCATGTGAAAGGTAACTCTACAAACGTCTTGTTGAATTTACCAAACTCGTAGGTCGAACAATCTCCCATTTCGATTAATGATGAATGTTTTTAAACACTGCAAAGGTTCTAGGTTTGAAGTGCTGTTCAGAATTAGATATTTTCTCGTATGATATTCAATTAAATGACAAAATTTGTACAAAAAGAAATATTCTATCGACTTTGGCTAGGATATATGATCCTTTGGGTTTTCTACCTCCAGCAACATTTTTTGCTCAACACTTTATATAAGTGTTGTGGATTTTGGGAATTGATTGGGACGGTCAACTACCTGAAGATCTTACTTCTTAATGCAAAAAATTTGCAACAGACGTAAGTTATCAACCATACAAATTTCAGAACAAATTGTTTGTCCAGATTTAAAACTATTGAAATTACATGCTTTTTGCGATGCTTCAAAAAGGGGTTTCGTTGTGTTCACAAAAATGATAACATTTCTGTATACTTTGTCTGCGCGAAAAGTAAAGTAGCGTCACTCAGAAAACTTCCGCTACCTCAACTCGAACTGTGTGCCGCGGTTCTACTTTCAAAATTAGTAAATTTCGTAAAGTAAACTTTTAGTGAATTTCAGTTTAAAATATTTTCGTTTGGTCGGATTCGACTATCACTCTTGCTTGGGTGAAGTCTTCTTGTAACAGACGGAAAACATTTGTTGCAAATCGTATTGCATATATTGTCTCGAATACTGTCGTCTAGTTGCCAACATGTTAGATCGAAAGATAATCCGTCCGATTGTGCGTCTAGAGGTCTATCAGCGTCAGAACTAATTTGTAATTCTTTATGGTGGACCGGATCGTTCTGGCTAAAGTAATCGCCAGAGGACTGGCCGAAGCAGTCTCCAATCTCTAGCTGTGAATCTGACGAATTATTGAACGTTTCTCGCGAATCAAAGGTTAATCTCGTTGTCATTACTACTTTTGAAAACATTTTTGATAATTTATATAAAATTATGAGAGTTGTTGCATACTGTCGCAGGTTTTTGTTGAATTCCCAACGGCTTACAGAGCGGAAAGTGGGTAGAATTGTTGGAGAAGAATTAACACATTCTTTACATCTGTTAGTTAAACACGTACAACAAACAACGTTTTCTGAAGATATTGTCAAGTTACAAAAAGGACAGGTCCATTGAGACCCTTTATAGACGATCGAGGTCTTCTCAGGGTGGGCGGTAGATTGGAAAATGCAGATGATCGTATGATGCTAAGCACCCGTTACTTTTACCCAGATCTCATCGTTTGACATATTTTATAATATTGGATTGTCATATAAAGAATTTACATTGTGGACATTCCACAACACAATTTTATTGCAACAACATTTTTGGATTTTGTCCGCTAAACGTGCCATTACGCAATGTTTACGCTCTAGTATTCGCAGTTATCGTTGTAAACCCTCAGCCGTTGCCCCTCTAATGGGAAAATTTTCAACTTCACGCGTCAACCCTGGAAAGGCATTTCTGCATTCCGGAGTCGACTTTGGTGGTCTCTTCAGTATTACAATTAGTAAACTTAGAGGAGCTAAAACTCTTAAAGCATATGTTTGCGTTTTTGTATGATTCAGCACTAAAGCAGTGCATATAGAATTGGTTTCGGATTTGTCTACAGATGCATTTTTAGCCGCATTTCGACGTCTTTGGCTCGTCGGCGGCGTTGTATTCACATATATTGTGATTGTGGCATTAACTTTGTTGGTGCTGCGACTAAAATACATGAGTTGTTGCAATATTGCGCACAGTCGGAAGATATTATGTGATTGTTTAATCCCCTTCCACCCCACATTTCGGTGGACTTTGGGAAATGGGTAAAAAATCTATAAAGTCGCATTTGTGGCGTCTCATAGGGGAACAGATATTAACCTATGAGGAATTAACTGCAGTTCTGGTGCAAATCGTAGCATTTTTGAACTCTCGCCCATTAGGACCTATTAGTTCGGATCCTAATGATCTGTCGTGCCTGACACCTAGTCACTCTGAAAATAGAGCCAATTTCTGTTACCCCAGATACCAATCTTACGGATTTAAAGCTTAATCGTTTACATAGTTAGCAACTTGGCACTGGCTCCAACAAAGTTTTTGGAAGCGTTGGAAGTCCGAGTATATCCATTCGTTGCAACAAAAAATCAAATAGTTTGATTCTTTCTCTGAAGGTATGAAACTCAGCAATTAGTTTTGATGAAAGACAAGCATTCCCCTCCCTTTTAATGGAAATTGGGTAGAGTTGTAAAGTTGCATGCAAGAAGGGATGGCATTGTTCGAGTTGTTACAGAAAAACAAACCAGGGACTTATTAATAGACCCGTAATTAAACACTGTTCTTTCCCGATAGAGCCTTAAGATATATTTCTATATCTATGTACAGTTTGTTAAAACAAATTTTTGTTTTATTTATTATTTTTTTCGGTTGCTGAAAATGCTTACAATTTGATGTTTCGTTTAAAAAAAATGTTTAATTTATTTTAACTTCTTTTTGGTGGGCGGATATGTTGGATCCACTTGTATCTCCAACCTGTATATCCTCCAACTCCCTCTTACTTACCTGTCGAAGCCGCGTCACTTGCGGCAGAGAGAACAGTTCGTCCGTCGTAGACATCGTTAGTTGTGTGTACAAGCACGTCGTGTACCGGGTCAGTGTACCAAAAAACTCTCGTTTAGTGCATATCAAGAAACCTGCCCTTCACGCTTCTTGTTGAACATTGAGAATCAGCCCTACAGTCCATCACAACCGCAAACTAACGGGGAAGGTGATTTGTGGAACAAGTATTTATCCTAGATGCTATCCCACCCCCTACAGTTATTACTGTTCAGTTTCATGCCTCTAATTTTCTGTAAATTTCTTACCCTTTCCGTTTTCATAAAAATTTAGATCATTTTTCTTAATACCTTTCAGATTTTCTAGCTTCTGATGTAGTTATTGTTAAGTCACTAAGTTAGTCGGATAATTGTAGCAGAATGTAGCTTTGCCAAGTTGTGCGTAATATGGTGAATGTACAGCAATCGCTTCATGCTGTGATCACCAATCTGCGCATTGGGGAAAGTAGCAGGTGTTTGAAACAGCATTAGTTAACTGTATGTAGAAAAAGTTCACTTCGTCCTATGCGACGAGGAGAAAATCCTCAGAGTCCCTGAACAACATTTAGTGCTTTTTAAGATTATTGCGGTTGAAACGCATTTTTGATTTGAAATAGCGTGTGGTTAAAAGGTTTTGAAGTACGAGCTTTACCATTTGCTGGTTTTGCCAAAAATAAATCAAAGACAAAATAGCAAGATTAAATTTGTAACAAGGAGTTAATACGCATGCGTTATCGGCCTTGGATACGTTATCGGCCTTATATATCATGGCTTCCCTCGTCTTTGTTGGTATTCTATAGCCTTTGTTCAATTATTGTGCATGTCGTTTTAATCTAAAGTTGTGATGATCCTTCCCATCTTGTTTTACGGTAATCGCACTGGATGCATGCGATTGTTGATTAGTAATGACGTTGAAAATTTCGTCACTATTGTCAAAATAATTAAAAACTTTGGGAACCTTTAAGGTTTCTAATAAAATCCAAAAACGGAGAGTATCTCGTGTAAAATTTTTTTACACTGTTGTGGGATTTTATTGAAAAATTTCGTGTACACAGCCAGTAAGTCTTCATTTTAAGCTTTCCGTAGATGAAATCTTTTGGTAGTATATGACCTACTAGATGTTTAGAGAAGTGTTACATGCATTAGTTTTGCTAGTTGCAGTTGAACGCGAGTTAAGTTTTAGTTTTTGGGAGCTGCCATTTTAAACATATGTCTTCCAGAAACTCTTCTAACAAATTTATTTAAACTAAGTAACAATTAAAATTTAATTTACAAGTACTGTATCAAAAATATTCTAAGTTGAAATTACTATTAAATGAACCAAATTAGGGCGAGTAGCCTGAACAACCAACAATGCTAAAGTTGTGAGGCTCAAGACTGACTGACCATTTTGGGCTCTCCAGGGTATTTATGTTGTCCATACCCCCACATTGCTTGTGTGAACTGCAGAGCTCATGTCTGCTTATTTCTTTATTTATTTATACAATACAAAGTAACAATCTTAATTCTAGTAATTGTGGTTTTATAATCTACTGTGACCTGCACCTGCAGTGTCACGTTGCGTCTGGAATACAATGTATTCACATCCGTTCTCATGTCTTCGTCTGACTTCTATTAACCCTTTGTTATCTATACTTGAATTATACAATATTGCAAGTTAACTGCTCCATGGTGAGTTTGAGTGTTGGATTATATCCTACTTCAATAGGTCTGCTACTTGTCTATCTGCTTCTTCTTGACTTGCCTGAGGTAGTCTATACACTTTGGTAAAAATTGGCTTATTCTGTTAATTCTGTTATGTTTGACGGTGTTAGTAAAAGTTAAAGGTATTAATTCCTTCACAGTGGAATACATAATTCCTTGATTGCGCTCTCGCTATTAATATCTTCATTAAAGCGGATGTTAATTAAGTTTTCTTTTAACATGCTGTCGCGTTTCGTAGGGTTTGGATTGTTTTCATATTCTTCGTCGATTTCCATCTCGTTAAAATTTACTTCTTCTACGTCTACTGGATTTGTCAATGATAGTTTTATGGGGTAGTCATTTGAGTTTAAAATTGTTGTAGTGGCGTAACTGTCTTATACGTGTACTAATGCTGTGGGTGTTTCTACTCCGGGCTGGAATGACATGTGGTTTATAATTCGTACGTTGTTTCTCGAAATTACTACAATTTTGATTTGTTTTCTGTCCTGGGTTCGATGGTGTATTTTTGTTCGGTGTGTATATTACTGTTTTGGAATTTAATAGGGATTTGTCCGTGTTTTGTTCTTAATAAGCGGTTTTTTTATATCGATCTTTGCTCCTAATTTTCTTAGAAGATCCATGCCTATTAATCCGTCGTATTTGTCGTTAAATTCAAAAATGCAAAATTTGTTTCGTTTTTACGTTAAAAGTTTTTAGTAAAGGTATGTTCGCTATAAATTGGTGTAATGTGGTTTTGTGGACTGTTTTGATTTTAAAAGGTTCTCTTTTTACAAAATTTAGATAATGTTTTTGGACGGTTCAGGGACTAATTAATGTTTGTGAAGATCATTTGTCTATTAACAATTTAAGTTCTGCGTGGGGTATTTCTATGTATGGTAAGATTTGTTGATTGATGTTCTTTAAACTAACTGCGTTTGGTCGTATTTGAATCGGTCTAATTGAAAATTTGAGCACGCGTTTTCCTCATCGTCCTCTTCGTAATTTTCACATGGGTCGTCACGTTCGTAGTGTTTTTAATAACTTGGTTCATCGTCTCTATTGGAGTTTGTATAATTATTCCTGTCAGGACTATTATTAAATTCTTCTACTTCTTGGTGGAATAGTTCTTCGGAAGTAAAGTTTTGTTTTTGATTATAATTTGGTTTGATTTGCGATACTTTTGTGTTTCGTCTGGTGTTATCAGACCAAGGTTGTTATTGTTATCTGTCATCGCTGTGTTTCTGTTGGGGTTTGCGCCGAATGTTTACCTTGGTTGGTTTACGTTTTGGTTAAACCCTGGTGTAAATGTGGGTGTTCTAAAATTTGAGTTAAATGTTGGTATCGGAAATTGTCTAAATTGGTTGTTGAAATTTATGTTATTAGAGCTTAAGTTATTAATTCGTGGTTGATTCACTTGTGCGTTAAATGGTGTAAATTTTGGTTGTGTAAATATTTGTCTCGCAGCTTGTATGGTTTTCATTGGTGAGTAGTTTTTATTTGCATTAGAGTAATATAGTCTGTTTCGGTAATACATAAAGTTTTCTTCTTTATAATCATGTTTATTGCCTCCTCTAAATTTTGGGGATGTTGGAATCTTATTATGTCTGATAATCGTTCAGGTAATGCGTTTATGTAGGTGTGTAGTGCCATTTCGTGGTACATTTTTGTTTTCAATAATCGGATATTTTGGTCGGGTTCTTCGATTTTTAGTTTTGTCAGAATTAAACTTCGTACGTCTTGACATTTTATACCGAATTAATAGGATGATTGGTTATTTTCCATCCGTAGGTTTATTAAATCGCTGACCAGACATTTGATGTTGCGTTGATTGCCGAAATATACAATTAGGATGCCTTTAAATTCCTTTCACTCGGTCAAATCTTCTCGACTGGCAATCAGTGTTAGTGCCCTTTAGGTCAGTTTACTAATTAACAGGCATAAAAGTAAAACATTTCGTTCATTGTTTTCTTGTTTATAAAAGGATTTTAAAAATATCTCGCACGCGGTTATAAAATACACAATAGCGCTTGATCTCCGTTATATTGAGGAATACTCCCAAGATACAGCTTCATGTCGAATTCATGGTTGTTATAATAATTAATGGCTTTCATTTCTAATTTGTATCAGGTTTTTGTATAAATTGAGAATTACTTTTCAGTTTGGTTTGTATATGGTTATTTAAAAAATCGCTTTGCGTATATTTTGTATGTAGTTATCCAGTGTTATAATTACATTAAAAAGTTTTTCCTTGGTAATTGTCTCATCAATTATAGTATAATTATATCTTTGCAGATGGTACAATTAAAGCGGATTGAGTTTCAGGTTTCTTGTGAATGATTTTATGTTAGTAATAATCTCTCGGAATAACTGCGTTATAGTTGTTCGTCTTTATTTTAGACTTGCTGAGTAATTAAGTGTTGCAGTAATGAGTGTATGAAATGCTTCTTTATAATTACACACCTCCGTTGCCTTGAAAATGTCTAATTATAAAGTTTCAGGTTTTCTGAATGAATCTTTGTGATGAGTAAATCGGTTTGTTACAATAAAGTGCATAAACGTTTTTTAATTATATATTTTTGTTAATTTTCCGTGCTGAAAGTATTTAACTATAAAGCTTTATAAAAATGTAATGAGTATTGAATCGTTTCAGTAATAATTGCTGTAAAAAGAATTGCGTTTTATTTATATATTAAAGTTTCAGACTTGACGAATAAATCATTTCATTTATCGTAATAATTTGTAATAATTTGTGCATATCAATGCGTCTTTATAATTCTTTAGTTAAAAATAAATTCTCTGAGTAAATTCTTTCAGAAATGGTAAAAATAATAAATTGCGTTAATAATAACAATAAAAAATTGTACATAAAAATTCGTTTCGTTTCTTACTCGCTAATATCAATAATTTGAAAAAAAAGTGGTTAGGATCAATGATCTTACATAATTTTCATTGCCAATTTCATCTGTTTTCCTTCTTTGGGCTTGGTCGATTTTGTACCTTGCCCAAGTTTGTTTCTTTGGGCTTGGTCGATTTTGTATCTTGTCCAAATTCTGTTGTTTGTTCTTCCAGATTAAGAATTGATATTCCAGACCAGCAGTTCCTCGAATTTGGATTTTTCAGTGCTTTTCTGAATCCGATCCGACTGCGCCAGTTAGGTTTTGGCTTTTGGGAGCTGCATTTTTAAAAAGTCTTCTTCCCAAAACCATTCTAACAAATTTATTTAAACGTAATTACAATTAAAATTCAATTTACACGTACTGTATCAAAAATATTCTAAGTTCAAATTATTAAATGAACTAAATTAGGGCGAGTAGCCTAAACAACGAACAATGCTAAAGTTGTGAGGCTCAAGACTGACTGACCATTTTGGGCTGTTTAGGGTATTTATGTTGTCCTTGCCCCTCACATTGCCTGTGTGAACTGCAGAGCTCATGTCTGCTTATTTCTTTATTTATTTATACAATACAAAGTAACAATCTTAATTCAGTAATTGCGGTTTTATTACCTACTGTGACCTACACCTGCAATCTCACGTAGCTTCTGGAATACAATGTATTCACATCCCTTCTCATATCTTCTGTCTGACTTCTATTAACCTTTTATTATCTATCGTTGAATTATACAATGTTGCAAGTTAACTTAAGATTCAATAATTCCATTTAATTATACATATATTTGATTTGGGGGATATGTAACTCACGTTGATCTTCCTTATTCTTAGAATTATATTTGCGACTAAACTAACATTATTATTCGCGCAAATTTACTAAGAGTAATCACATCAAGTTGTACCTTACATCTCTTAACCAATATTGAACCAATTTATTTACATCTAGCATTCTAAGCTTTTGCCACTGTTATTTTGTAGTGTAAAAAGTACATCTAACTGAAAAGAACAAACTACAGCTTTTTTTTCAACAGCTTGCACATTGATATTGGTTAGCGCTGATAAGCTTGACTGCACTGCTTCACTTCAAAAAGCACAAAGTATTCCTATCGTATATCTGATATGTTATTGCTATTTTAAACTAATTATATTAATTGTAATTAATCTTAAAAGTTGATAATGCAAATCATTCTAATTGTAATATTGATTAGCTTGACTCCTAGTCGAGATTTAATCAGGTTCTATGGCATTCCAACAGGTGCACGCTATTTGGGGAAGGTGACTATCATAATATAATTTTGCAAAATCTATTTAAACTCCTAATGTACATTTGGTTTTTCATTTTTAGTCATTCAGTAATATCCCTCTATAGAAGGAATCTCGTTTTGTTCTTTGTGTATAAACTTTATTCCTCGCTTTTTCGCAAACAATTGAAAGGAGTTCTACAAAAATTTGTAATATACTAGATGGTGTAAAAGTATTCTTATATCTATCAAAGTTTAAATAAATTAATTTAAAAACAAGGAGTATTTAATTGAAAGTATTTCCCTTTCTTATTAATACACAGTTTAGCTGGAACACCGTGATACACAAGATCACACAACTGTTTTCCTATTCTAACTGAAAGTATTATACTTCGAATTGTTGATGGTTTCCTCGCGTACTTCGTCTTTAAGCACCTTCGCATAAAGTCCGTCGGCGTCACATTCGGAAGAGGTGATGAGAATGCCATATCTGGACTCCGTCCAACCACTCCGTTTTTAATGAGATTTGATCGAACCTCTCGTGATAATAATCAACAACGCTATCGCGTTGGAGGTTAAGTCTACTGAAGTTGTTCATAGGCATAGCGTTCCTGGTATAACTTTCTGAGACAGATTTAAGTACCTTTTCCTCCACTCAGATTACTTTCAATAAAGTATGAACCTATTAACCTGCGTGCCAGAATATAACTCCAAATATTTGTACCAGACTGCTTCAACTGTTATTCCAAAATGTTGATTTTTTATGTACCAACACGTGCAGATATGCCAATTTTATATCCCAATATCTAATAGGTTGGCACAACCGATCACAATATTACAAAATAAAATAGGATTAATTTAATACCAATTAAGCTTAGTGGTGATTGGTTTCCAGTAATACCTGCACCAGACGTGGCAGGAACATTCTAAACTGATCTTCATCTATCAATTGATTTGACAGGCGTGAGTATTCGAATATCCTACAACTAATTATATGCCGAACCTCTTTGGGATCTGCGTGTTCGTCAAACGCACAGAGGATTTAAGTATTTAGTCAGAACTATTGTAAGTCACCAACTATAAGGTGCACTCAAAACACTTTCAGTTTCAAACTGTTTGTAAATCATGAACTTCTAAGCGATATAGGATTAGACTCCAAAAATCTCTGAATTTGTCACTAAGCACCTACATCCTTTTTGTAAGCTATTCACACTCAAAGATTTTTTTGACATCTTGCATGGATGGTGCGGACACTCAATTATAGTTGATAGTTAGCTAGTCGACAGTATTACCTGCTCCACTCACGTATACACAAGCATAAAAACATGAAATAGACATTAAGTACGTACTATCAACACTCAAAAAAATACATTCTCGTTCGGATGAGAGGTATAATGGAGGTCCCGTGTGTGAGTGTTGTCACGCACGTTAAAGATCCCTACCTTGCTTGGAACAGCAAGGGTTCGGCAAAATTCCAAATCTTCCAGGTAAAGAAAAAACTTGCTTCCTGGCCAATGTAGTACCTTCGGGTGAAGCATTAGAAAATCACATGTAAGGTATATGATTCCTGTTAAATGAAATTCTATTATGGACATTAAAACCATGTTCGAAATTGTTTGGCATATAAGCACCAAAATTGTAATGAGTTAAAAACCATTTTAGTGTGTTTTGATTTTGTATTAGTGATTAGCATATATAAAATTCGATGCGGTACTAAAGTTTCTCACTAATGCGGTACTAAAGTTTCTCACTAATGCATATTTATATATCTGTGAAGCAATCGTAAGAACAATAATATTATTTTGTTTAAAGCCATTATTTAGGCATGGGTACGATATAGACAAATCCCCCAATTTTGCACGTTCTTTCAAGAAAAACTGTTGGGTGAAGTTTACTATAGTATAAATTAGTAATTCCCCAACATACTTTGTTCATTAAGCCCCTTCTTATAGCAAGAGCCTGACCATGAACTCGCTAAACTAAATTCGGTGTCTTTTTTTCGTGGAAAGGCACAGAGCTGCGCTGTATTCAAGTTTCATTAAATGGGAAGGCAGGAATACGGCTAATAGTTTCCAAACAGTGATTCTGCAACTCGATGTTTCTTAGTAAAAACTTTGGTTTAGGAATAACCAATTGAAAGGTGTCACCAAATCTTTGGCTGAGGACAAAACGAAGAGAGTCACTAGACGTTGACAAGAAATAATCAAATATTCTATTTATCTTGAAATTTTAAAAGACTTGGAAGCGGAGATTGTTTGTACGGAAATTTTGCAACACAAGTAGATGTGGTAGTTTATAATGGGTGGAATGTGGATGATATTTTACACGTTGTTGGGGGGTGTCTAGCTACAGGGCCCCAAAAGTGCTAACGTAGTTCTACCAATTTGATTAAAAGCACAAACGACCTATTTTTTGATACCACTTTATCATGACAGAACTTTTAATAATATTTTATAACAATAAATAACAGCAAAAACGGCGATAGTTAGTGATTTGACGTCTTCTAATTTATTGATCTCAGCTTAGACAGTTCAATTCTTGGATTCGTGGCGGCACTGTCCTTTCGGTTAACTTTGTTCTTTCCACTTCTACTTTATGTGGAAAAAAGAGATTGGTATTGGAGCTGTCGACGCGCACGCGCTGCTAGTTGCGTTACACTTTCCTCTCTAGTGTGCGTAGATGTCCTCGTAAACGGGTTAGGTCTGGTGCATACATTGTCGCCGAGACGGCGCTACTCAATTTTTTTTGATTATGTGAAGGCCAACCTCTACGTCGTATGGAATTTGCCGGACTTTAAGAATTTGATGCATCATGAAACGGAGTTAGCTGACTTACTTGAAATTTCCTAGTATTTCATTAGGAGCTCCAATATTTGCAATTTCGTATGAAACCGGCTTATTTTATTAATCACATAAGGACGTTTCGTTTAGATTTCAACTCTAACTTTAACCTTTTTGCGGCGTCTCTTAACACATGAGTCTTATATCTTTCGCCTAAGCATTAAAGGGATGAATGGCGATCACGGCCTTCGGACAGACGTTGAAAATAGCATTATGCCTTGATAGGGAGATAGATAACTGTTAGATGTGTCAGTAGACAGCAGGAACGCGTTAGGTCAACCACATTGAATTGTAGTGCTTCGCGTCTACATTTATTAGCGGTTTGTTTTAATATCTTGGACGTGTACATCATTATCGCGGACTTTCTTTAGGGTACAAGCTAAACGTAGGAAATGCGGCGTCATCTCCGCAATTGAATTTTCCTTTTGCAATATTGCGCATAGGTGGTGACGCACATCGTCTGGAGTACGTAACATGCGTGCAAACTTTAAAAATTCTGTAGTGTGTTTTGTTGGCACACGCATCACGGTTTTCATTGCGAACCTATTAGCAGGTAATTTGTGACGCCTATCGCGAAATGACTTTTTCCAATACAAAATAAAGGCATCGTTTTAGATCGCGGTTTTTACATTCCACCGGATTTACTTGAACAAGGTAAAGCGGAATTAATTGTTGTTTAATGCCTAAGCAAAACAGGGCGTTTTTCATTGCACTTGCAATAAACGCGTTCTGTTGCTGAAAATAACTTGACGCGGCACTCAGTACCGTAAAAGCACTTCGTTTATTTTTTAGTTATTATTTTATTTATTACACGTCGTACACGTATCGCTACTTATTAGGATCCTTCGATCGCCACTCTCAGATTCTGGGAGTGAGTCAACGACATCTACAGACAACTTCGAACCGTTGATTTGGTGCTGGTGTCTCCAATAGGCCTGTAGGTTTTCAATTTGAAGATTTATAGTGCTGTTATTCAACACAATATTTTAAGTAGTCTGTTGGGCATCAGCGCGTACCTGGCAAATAAAAAAAGCGGATATCCGGGACATGGTGCAATCTACACAACAGTGTTTAGTCATCGACGCGTCGTAATATTCCACTAATATTCATTTTCGATCCGAAATGCGCACGATCAATTGTGCTTCTTCAGACTATTCTTCAAGAACGTATTGCAAAAGAAGGCAATTGTTCATTAGATATCCACAGTCGCTGTATTTATTTTGGTCTTGCCTAACTATAGAAGTTTCAAAAGCATTTACTACTTCTGAACCTTTAGTTCGTTTAATTGTTCGCTTCGCATTTCCGCGGCATTACCGTTTGATATTTCTATAAAACATGCATGCCACACGAATTTGCATTTTCGTCTGTACACGTCGGTCTCGAAAGAGCATCTACTATCACGTTCATTTTACATGCAGTATAAACAATTTCAAGATTGTGGGTTTGTAAAATCAGTGCGAGCCTTCCTGAAGGCAATTTTAGCGACGTGATCCAATGTAGGGTTCATGGGGTCGATAGTTGCTGGCAACATTGATTTGGGCTCGATTTTAAGGTTTTGCATAGATTAGCAATCGACATAATTGACAAGTCGTTCGTCGAACTTTCCCTCCGGTGTAGTACTACACCCAGTGCGCAGTTGCTTGAATCGGTTTGAAGAATGTATGGGAGTGTTTCGTCTGGTTGACGTGGAATTGGTGTCCTTGCTAACAGTACTTTAAGTTGTTGAAATGAATTTTTTGTCGACCACTCCATATACACCCGGAGAACTGTTTTGTGTCATCCGTTGACGATTTGCCGATTTCTACAAATGTGGAGTAAACCTACGAAATGATTAGACGTGTTTTGCAAATTTCGGTACGGTCAATTTGGAAATACTTCCGAGTTTACTGGGATCCAATGAAATCGCTTGGTGTATTATAATGTGTTAAGAAATTTAAAATTGTCACACGCGAAAACATATTTTCAAGGTTTAGCACATAACCTGAACTGTTTTATTTCATTAAAAACTACCTTTAAGTCGTCGACGTGTTAAGGCACATCCAGCGATAGCACAACTAATTCGTTTGATCTTACCGCATCCAACACGAAAACCGTAAATTAATCACTAGAAAGTGCTTGCAGCAAAGCCCAAACTCGTACCTGTAAACCGAAAGATACAAAGGGTGTAAGAAAAGCACTTTTATCACAATCCTTTTCAAGAATTTTTACCTGGTAATATCCGAAGCATAGATCGGTAGTAGACATACAAGCGGTTTGTTTGGCTTCATTCAAGATGTCGTCAATTCGCAGAAGTGGGTATTTATAAGATACGGTATTACACTTTCCTTGGTGATAGTTTATATGGTCGATAAAACAGTTTGCAAAGTATTACACTTTAGATGGTGATACATTTATATGGTGATAGTTCCTAAAAGTCGGTAATACAGTTACCAAAGATGGCGATTCCTCCGGAGCGGCTAGCGGAGCATGTACCTCAGGGTCGTGGAGTCCAGTTTGCCGAAGGTTGCTGTAAATTTACCTACGCAGGGAATGACGGAAAAAAGGTAGAAGGTACGACAAACAAAAGATAAGCAAGCAGGGAAACTACATAGGTAAGCTACGATACGTCACCACAAAACGACCACTTAACTCCACGAACATAGGCAAAAAGCCTCGATCCAGAGCGTCCCCACTCTTTGTCTTTTTCACATCCGCACGAAGTTATTCATCTACCCCTCTAGTGTTGTGCGATCTGCGCAAACTCACTACTATGACGTACGGAAGTACACGCCTAGTTTATTTAAAATTCCTGCGCACCGCGTATTTGAAATTATGGCGCGAAACTTCCATACATCAAAACTTAACCTAAAAACATTGTTTAAGTGCAAATTGCACGTAACAACGGTTACTGCGTTTAATCTGCTTTAATCAACACATAGACAAACACCGGAATCTTTTTTTTTGTACTATACTTGGAGACGTGGCCCATGTAGATTCGTATTTTGCGATTATGCGGCCTTCGAATGATTTGTTAATTTCAATGCGTAACTAGTTCCTTTGTATTGGTAGATGCTAATATGGCGGTACAAAAATGGGGGGGGGGGGCAATGTAGTACCTTTGGGTGGGGCATTGGAAAACCACATATAAGGTACAAAATGGGATGGTAATCGCTTGCATTGATCGTGTATTCTGAGTATTCCATTGGCTCACCTGTCATCGCAAACACTCCTGAACGTTGTAACAATAGGGCGTGGAACTGTTGTTTTTTTGTTTGAATACATATGATCCTTCGTCGTCAGGTGGATATAGATCAAGACTATGTAAGTTAACAACAGGTATATTATATCATTCTTCAACGAATAACACTTATGGTTCGCGTCACTGAATGAATAAAACCAATGAGAAATCTAACACGAGATTTCTTGCGCGAATGAAATCGCTACCTAAAAGCGTGGGGTAGTTTTTTGCATTAGCTAGTAATACAAATGTCGTAGGGATTTCATGATTATTTAACATTAACTAGATCTTGGTTACTAATATACTTTTATTTATTCCTTGACCATGAGCAAATAAAGAATGCGTTCGAGTTTACGGATCCTGGTTATTGCATATTTTGCTATAGCTGAAACCGAATAACTTTGCAGCAACGGAATCTGCTGATGCAATTCCTGATACTCTGACAATTTGTACTAGCAACATTTTGCGAGTACGACATTCAGTAGAAACTAAACAAAACTCAAGGCTACCGGTGGCGTTGTCTTCCGTATCTCAAGTATTCATTGGGTCACATAAGCCCAATTGCCTGTTAGAACGCCGGATGCTCCACATTCATAGCAACGTCTGAGACGGTACTTTAATTTGACGACTGCCCGTTTTGGTTTATTGTTGCGAATTACGTAGCTCCAATTTTCGACAAACATCCTTATGTGGCCGTAATTTTAACAGAATGCACATCGTGTATTTTGTTTTTTACAAGCTGCAATTGTTTGTGTCGATTTTGTTTCATTGTCGACTGAGAGTTTTACTTTAATTTTGCGACAAATTTGTCGACCTTGCTTTTTCTAAAAGTTTTTCGAACATAGGGATATCTTGACGAGCACGCGCTCGCTGATGTTTATGTTTAGAAGTCCGTACACCATATCCAATTGTACACCTTTTGGAAAAGCCAGGTTAGTTGTTTTTGATAAAAGCGTTCTGGCTTTGGATACAAAAGTGTCCATTGGAGTGTGCACATCTAGTTCTTTTGCGAACAGGCGGAGGTAGACCTGGTGCGGCGGTATATCTCTACCCAAAGCATGGCACAGTGCTGTAATTATGCCCTGCCATAATGCGATAGTCGGTTTGACTCCTAGCCAGTGTAGCAACATGGAGCATTTTCATCGCTTATGTTTATGCTCTTACACGATTAAAACTTACTGTAAGCGGTAATAGAATAATTAAAATAACCCGTGAGTTCTTTAATATTCTCGAATGGAACCTGTGAACTTTAAGGAAGGACTTCCTTAAAATGGTGGAACGCAAATATCTTATGAGGATTGGTCGTGGTACTTTTTACAAAACATTATTTGCTTACTATGGATTAATTTATACCAAAACAGGGGTTTAGGGAGGGCGCCACCAAGTTATTAAATTTTAAACACAGGGTTTCCCTAAGGGGGACACGGAAGTTCTTAGAGAGGAATATCGTATTAACTGCTTACGCAAGTGCTGTAAAGAAAATTGAATTAAATTAACAAAGTGAAGGCACAAGAGGTATACTCTTACTACCTCATAAAAAAATAGTTGAAAAGATTAATTATGCACACAATTTTATAAACACAAATATTAGGCATCAAATTCTAAAAGAGCAATTATAGCTTCTTTGTTAAATCGGAGCTACAACTATCATTACCTCGAAGGTATTTGTACCTTTTGTTTATTGACCTGGTTACACTATTTCTGAACTCACTTGTTCAAAATAAAACAATTAATTAAGAGAATTAAATGTTGATTATTTGATTAAAAGTTGTTTCGTCATAAAAAATTGTATGTACAAAATTTACGTTTAAAAAGGTTAGTATAATTTCTTCTACTCTGGGGTAGAACTATGAATTTGAATAAATATCAAGTACTTTAAGCGTTTCTTTTTACTACAAAAATTAACTCAAATCAATACCAAAAATATCAGATCTGCTATTCGGTTTATAAATGTATATGAAGATATCGAAGTATCTGAAAATTCAGTGTTCAAAAGCTGTAACTAAAATTATACATAGATTAAACTTTAATCAGAACTCAATGGAGTTGCTTAATTTCGTTAATAATAGTAACTGTTATTACACTGCATTTATATTGACAATAAAAATTTATCAAAGTCCTTTCTAGTTTGTTAAACGAAATAATGGTTATAGCTCATCACAAAGTTATTTTTCTGGTGTAACCTTGTATCAAAGTTTGCCAAGTGCGGACGTGATGTAAGAATAAAATAAATCTCTTACCTCGTTTCAACAGGTTTTTGTTTATGTGCCAGAGTTACATCGTGTTAGAGGAGATGTTTATACATACGGTCCCTGGACAAACAAATGACGTCGCCCTCACGTGTTGTACTGCAAATAACCAGCTGCGTGATTCTTGTACCCAACCATATGAGCTTAAAGCGTATTTTTTGTACGCAACAACGGGACAAACCAAAATCCATTCCAACGGTTGTCACAAAAATGCAAAACTTTGATGTACTACTATATTTAGATCGTTACCAAAATATAATTATCTTGCGTGTAATTATCCACATAGCTACTTGTAAATTCATCTTAGCAATTTTAAAAAACCATTATTATTAATTATTGGACGTAGATTGAAACCAAAAAATTGCTATCTAAATTGCAGAACATTCCGGTAAAATTTCAAACATACAGTTTCATCGCAGAAAATTTCATTAAATTCAACTATTACAGTAAAGTTGAAAAACGTTCATGCTAGACCAATATTTCTTATCGCCACTTTGAAGTAATTAAACTGTAAACTCGATAATCGTAAATGTAAAGAAAAGATCCATATAATCTTGTAACACAAAATTTAAACGGGCTAATTTTTATAAAACCAGATAAAACGGAATCATACCAACGAAGGAATATACTAAAAGCGTATACAAAAAGAATATATAAAAGAGTATTTAAAGGAATATTCAAAAAAGCGCTACAAAAAAATTATTTAGTTTGTCTAGGAGATTATATCTAATTGCTTACCATTATTAAAAAACACTATATCAAGTGTTTATTACACTTGAGTTTCACAAAGGTGTAAAGCCGTATGCAAATTACTCGCTAAAACTCTCAAGTTCTCCATTGTACCTTCGTGCCAAGTGTTCTAGCTAAAGTGACCGTTGACAGATTGCGCACGAAATATGAAACGTGTTTGGCCTTGAAATATTTATACAAATAGTTAACGCCTGATGTTAGCAACCAAACTAGCATCTCTGTATTGCGGTTAGAACACATGATCCCAATACGGATATTTATTTAATTGACGATGTTTACTGGTTTAATGGAATAGACAAAAGATGTATTTAACTAATAATTTATTGGTGCTTTGCAGTGGTCAAAAAACTGTACACAGCTATCGCATTGATAAAATCATCTGCAGATTCACTAACCGTACCAGAAAAATCTCGATGCATACTTGGCGTAGCTACTGTACATATTTAAATTGGGCAGTGTAGGTTGAGTTGGCGTGGGAAATGTCGTGGCCATTTATTGTGTGTAGAGCTGTTTGAAAATAATGTGGACATATTCGTTAACCTCGTTTGTGATTGGTCTTGTATAAGCTAGGTGGTCAACGACGTAGGATTTGATGACAACGCTGGTGACGTATTTCCTGTCATGTTGCATGATGATGAGCTTTCATCTACATTTCCTGTCACGTTGACGATCTTTTTCAATTTTAGCATTATAATTTTTCGAGAATTTGCGCTCTTAGGTAGTGTACTCACTTGAACCAGTCGACCCACGTTTGTTTTTATACACTACGTTGAGATTGTGAGTTGAAAGCACTATCAGGGGTGGTAGTCTTGTGTGCAAATTTCCAAAAATATGAGATTTTAAAGACGCTATGGTTGTCTTTTTCGTTGGTATTGAATAATAAAGTTGGGCGCCAGTTATAATGGGAGGAACTATACGGGGTGGTATTTTACACGTTGTTGAGGGTGTCTAGCTCTAGACCAAAAGTACTAATGTAGTTACACCGATTTAATTGGAAGCACAAACCGCGAATTATTGGTACTAATAATTCACGACAGAACCTACACTAACACTTTATTACAATACTTAACAGCAAAAATGATGCAGGTTAGTGTTTTCCTTTCTTCTACTTAATCTCGTCTAATGCAATTCGTTTGTAGGTTTCGTGGCTGCTTTGTCTTCTTGATTGACTTTGTCGTTTCCACCACTAGTTTATGTGAAAGGGACAGGTGTTGGAGACTAGACGAGCACGCTCTGCTGATTGCGTTACAGTTTTAGTTTCAAGTAATTTAATTGATCAAGCTGTAACTTCAACTTGATTTTGCTAAATTTAGTAAATGGGTAGCTGTAAACGTTTTGTTATTTTTTAAGTAATAAATTGAGAAGCAAGTCATTGTCTTTTATTTGCAGTATCTCCATCGAAACATAGGGTGCTTATAATCTTTATAAACATGTACTTTTAAACAACAACAAATTTATGTGCTAATTATTAAACGATTATAATCTTTACCATCTTCCAAACAAAGTATACGTCCCGATTTTACGCTTTTTGTAACATAGCTTATCTACTAACTATTTAAACTCCCACTGCGATCTAAGTCACTCGTGACTATTTTTTACGTCATTCCAATTGTTAGCCCTAACGCTACCACACTTTAATATTTTAAGATTCCCAAGTATTGGGAAGTCGCCTTCTTAAAAGTAGCTAACTAGTAGAATGCCATAGAACCTATACCTGAAATTTCTTTACAAATAACTTACGCTGGTTGTATATAAAAAACGCAATTAATTGAATATAAATAAGTAAATAATTTAGATCGCCCTAAGTTACAAGTGTGAAAATGTAATTATTTACTACAAGGTGTTAACTGTGATAATTGTAATAAATGTTTAATGTTTGGATTTCTCTTTGCTTTCTTTTTGTAGAAAAGTGCTACTGATGTCATTGTAGTAAGCAGATTCCTTTTGTAAGGTAAGGAATTTTCTGAAGCCAATTTTAGGTAATATCCAGAGTTCGGTACCTAATGTGAAAGCTACAACTTTTTGGCAGGATGCAAATGTATTGCAAATGTTTTATTTTATAGAAAAAAATTAAATATAACTTTTACTATTAAGATAGCTAAACGTTTTATTTGCTTCAGTATAGATGGAGTTGTCAGACATTTGTTTATTTATTTTTGATCTTGTCTTTTGACTAAGTTTTTAAAAATTTTGTCTAGCAACTCCATCTATGCTGATCATGTTGGGACTTGCAAAAGTTACCGATGATTAGTTGCTTACATTCGAGTATAGAGGGCGCATGAGAAACTGTTTGTATTATAAATACACCTTAATTTGTGTATAATCCCAGAACTTAGTTGGTTGTTTTGCAAAAAGAGATGCGTCCGTCTGATGATCTGCAAGAACAGTGAAACCGGTCACGGGCTTTTCTTTTTGTAAAATAACCAACAATTTATATTGATTTTCGTTTTCTATGCTCGAATTACTTTTTCCATGCCAGGAAAAATTATTTATTATCAAAGATTTATAAAGGTTAAAAATTTGAACAAATTGGAAGCACATCTTTAAAAGTAAAGGATTTGTTGTTGTTGAATATATTTTGTCACACAAATGGTTAATTAGATCAAAATTGTTTTGAAAGTACGATCAAAATATATGCCAATACAACCGTAATGATTGAACGTAAATAAGATCGGTTTAAATCTAAAAGTGCTGCCGGTCTCGACCTATCCGTTCGGTTCACTAAGCAACCCACCTAAATTAGAAGTGATGCTGTTAGGTGTTCAACTATGATTTTTATGATTTCTTTTCAATGTATATAGTGTGACATGGTAGGTCTATGAAGTATACATTCATTCTTGTATAATATAAAAACTTTTGCTTGTTGCCAAGCCCTTTTGACGTAATCACGGCTCTTTTGATCGATATCACAGAATAATTCCTTGTTGTTTACAGAATTACCCGAAATACTATCTAGTGCAACGCTGGCGCGTTACTTAATGGAAACAGTAGATAGAAGAAAACAAATTGTAAATTTGGCTAGTTTGATGAGATGCTTTCAGCAAGAGAACCGCTTAAAAAATTTATAAGCTTTAGTGGTGCACATTTAATAACGTTGCTGTTTTAATATAATATTAAATTAGAACAGCCACCAGTGAATTAAATAAGAATGTTGGTAAATATCAGTACTTTATATCCTTTTGTATTAAATTCAAAATTTACAGACAGAAACCGGGAAACAGCCGTTTATAATGGATATTCGTAAAACTACCAATAGGGAAATTAGATAATAACTTTCAAATAAAGAATTTTCTACACACTTAGCGAAATTCTGATAATTTAAAAACTCCACTTTACAGCACGGTATAAATTACCTCGCTAACAACTGCATGAATAAGTCCTTCACCAGTAAGTTAAGAAATTTTATAAGCAAGTAGCTACGTCGTCTCACTCAGGTGTTGTCGCTATAAAAGTTGTGATAGTTTTTTCGAATATTAACCTCCGACTGTTTTAAAAAAAATGGTTTGGGCTAATATGAGCGTTACGTTAAAAAATTTTGAGTTGATTTGACAGGGCGGGAACCCCGTAACAATATAAGGGTACGTCGGCTAAGTGGTGAGGGAGTGGGTTCGCGAGGAAAAAATTTTGAAAAAAATTCGAAATAAAAATAAATAAATGACCGAAATTTAAACAGTTACATTACAAAATCATTTACCCTAAAAAGCTACTTTTTCTGTTGTCATAATTAATGAACGCTAAACCATCTCTCACAGCAATTCCGAATATGTCATCGTTGCCTCAGTTTCCTAAATTGTATCACCTTATACGATACCTTTCTCTAAAATATCGTAAGTCACTTATTATATTTTTTTTCAAATTAAATAAAATTAAAAAGCTATATGTCTCTTCCAACCACGATTTCATTACTAAGATGAGTTGCATCCTGTTACAATGACCTAATTTTTATCCTAATTCGTAAATAAATGCAAATAAAATTCAAACTATGTTTTACCTCAATTGACATCAAATGATTCCAATAGAAATATAAATACTCTTTCTTTAAAAGAAAAATCTAAATTTCTTAACCTCGCTCTGGCTAGTGGGTACCAAAGAAACCATAAACAAAGATTATTAGCTTAACTTCCTTAAGGATACTATCATTCCAGATTTTCTGGTTTTATATATTAAATTACTTAACATTGTAAATTTCAATTTCTGGAAACGCTGGTACTAATAAACATGGAAAACTGTTGAACACCAGGTTTTCGTTATATCATTTCGTTATAAATTTTTACACTTTATCTAACACTACATCCAATCAATAGAATTTACATTTTAGATTTCCACACCCACATATTTCCTAATGCTTAAATTTAACCAACACAAATTCCGTCACTAATTCATCATTCAATAGAATATAGAAACTTGAGCGTTTGCTTCATCTTCTACTATGTAAATAACAACCCGTTTACATTTAAAAATTTACTTATGTATTGTAAAAAAGAAAACGTAAAACCGCGGAATATTACCCGCTGTTTGATTCCAATCTTTAGAACTTTTAGGTTATTCAAAGATTTTTAGTATGCAAATTTCTCGTACTTTCAGCTAACACGACTTTCTTTCTAATACAGGTAGCTTAACAGACACACTACCCAGCCGTTTGCTATTCTTGCGAGTGGCCATATTACTACAGCATACGCGAGTTTTCAAAATACCGCGCACGATGAAAAATATCTTCCTTTTCAAAGTTTTAAGCAAATTTCTACTAAAGCTTGCTCACCGGTTAACCTCTCCCATTTGAAAAAGGTCACGTTACGTATTAAATCCTGGTTTCATTCAACGTTGTTTTTAACTTATCCTAATATCACTTTCGCCTTATTACGTCCTAGTATGACTACATTTTGCAATTTTCTTATTACCTGCTCGCGAATAATTAGTTCATTCTTTTTCAGTCATATCTCTAACTATATAAATCCTCTTAATTGCAGTCAACTTCCGGTACCGCAATGTAGCCTTTCCAATCTATGCTTGTGTATAACATTATTGTCACGCTAGTTTGTATTAGTGTTGCAATACGGTATTATTTTTATATGCTTGGTGGTTGGGATTGCTGATATCTGCCTAGTATATATTATGTTGTTCATGAGAAATAGTTCTAAAATCATTTACAATTGCGCTTTTAAATTAAGTCATTGCCTTGGATTATTATGCCTTAAATAACAATGTATGTAAACGAAATAATTTTATACCTTATTAGCAAAATGGCCCTTATAAAAGCAAAACTTGTAATATCCTGTATAATTAAAATTAATTATTTGTGCAATCTATCATTTAACGTGCGTCATATTGATTTTGTCAAATTAAAATTTTCTTTTCCCATATAATTTATAACTAGCGTTACTGTGCCCCAACCCTCAACTATCAGAACCTTTAAGACCACGCTTTGGTAAGCTTAAAAGAGGATCGCCATGTCAATCTGCACGACTTGCTTTTTCTTCTTTACATCGTTGATTTCTCTCAGAGAAAATTAGGTTGAGATTTTCCTGTTTGTTTTTTAAGGCCACTCAGCATACAATGGGAAATCTTACGGTGTAGAAATTGAACTTACTTCACACAAATCATTGGAATAAGTTAACGCGACAGCTGTTAATGGTTGAGTATAAATTATAAAACAAAATTAACAATTACTGTCTTTAAAATTTTCTATATATAATATATAGAGTTACATTATTGTTTAGGGAGTTACGTTATTGTGTATTAATTTATTGTTACAGCTGCTGCGAAATGCATTTCGGCTAGTAAGTGGTTTTTTTTCCTTTTGTTGCTGTGGTCTACTATTATATTAATTTTCTTTTATGTTTACTTGTCAAGAATTACTCTAAATATTTAACAATATTTAACAATTGTGGTAAACAAGTGGCTGTAAATAATCCACTAAAAATTGTTCTATTGTTGTGTTTAATTTTATTTTATGTAAATATTAGGATTGGAAGTTAAAAAAAGAAGTATATTAATTATTTTTGCAAAAATTTTTTTGTATTGTGTAAATCCTCCGGGATATCTTGGATAAATATTGTTTTCTAACACGACATTCTTTGGATTCCTTTTTGTTGCGGTATTTGGTGCGGGCGATTTTCTTTGCTTACTTTACCTTTCATTCTTGTTTGCACGAAATACCGTAAAAACAATACACGCCAACAACCTTCATTTGATTCTCCAATGTTCCACCCGAAGGTACTATATTGACCGCAAAGTAGGTTCCTTTTTACCTGGCAATTTTAAATTTTACTGAATCATTGATGTTCCGAGAGCAAAGTAAAGATTTTTAACGTGAGTGACAGCACTCACATACGGAACCAACATTTTACCTCTTATCCGAATAAAGGCGTATTTTTGTGAAAAATGCTCGGGTCGATATTGAGAACCGAACCCGGGACACTGGGTTTAATAGTCATACGCGAACCAACTAAGCCAAGAAGTCGTTGCACCCCAAAAACTACAATACGTAAAAAGCAGCCATAAAAAAATGTGTTGAGAACGCAACAAATGGCGCAGGCTCTCCGTATTACGATGTAAAGTCGTGGAAATGAATTAGGATTCACACGTACAAAATGACAATGATCTCGAAAAACAACACTTTAACACACAAACCGTGAGAACGAAAACAACTTGCAATGAAACCCCTAGGAAATTACACTTATAAAGAGCGACGGATAGTAAAGATGGGAGCAGAATCTGATTAGATCTTCGTTAGATACCAGACATCAGACAGTAGATTTTCGAAACACGGTGGGGGACGACGTTATAAACCAGGTGCAATAGTATAACGTGACGATATTTATACCCATAGTTCTTAGTGAGAAAACATGGTTTCGGATGTGGAAAAACGCAGACGCGGATATACCGATTTTGCAAAAGTTGCAGACCTAAAAGCTTGTTCAACGCAAAGTTGGATTATTTATCCTGCTATGGTTTCCTGCACTGGGTGTCGATGGAGTTAGAAATACAAAACTGCAAGTCAATTAAATTTTGTTATTCAGTTAATAAACAACATTTGCTGTTTTATTGTATTTAGTTACTGGGATTAATGGTAATAATGGGTGTAGCTTATTAATATACAAGAACTACCACCGTTGAAGCGCGTTTAGTCAAAGCGTATTCTACGTAAAGAATTTTCGTAAAGAGAAGTTCACTAGAGTAGAAGCAAACTAGAAAATCAAACTAGTTAATTTTCGATAAAACTTAATCATTGATATTAAGTTTTATTTAGCTAACCATGTATTTGGTCAATTAGGAGTAGATCATGATGTTTGATTTTTTTTGTTATTATTTGTTGTCAAAATCATGTTTTGCAATATTGGTTAGGCATACACAGAGTAGAGTTCTTTTTTGTCTATTCTTAAAAGTATGAGCGAGGCTCCGTTGACCTACGGCAGCTGTGAGAACCTTCAAACAATTATTCGGAATATCCACCTTCCACGTAGGCTTTAATTGTATTATTTTCTTCAAGTAGGTTGGCGCATAGAGGCTAAACATAGACAAGGGTGTTTGACGATCTTTCAAGATAAGCGTACAGGTTTTAGTAGAAGTGTCGCAACTTGTATACCCTTAAGAGTATTTTATTCGCTTTCATATAACCCTCCTCACACCACTGAAAGCCTGCCGATGTACTATTGTACTTTGCAGAGTAAACATAATTAAGTAACAGCGTCTATTTGTCACGTATCACTCGATATAACAAAGTGTTATGTCTCAGTGTCAAATTAAGGGTAAATAAATTACCCGTATCAAATTGTAAATAGCTTATCGTGTTCCGCGTTTGTATTGTATGGTAGGTATGAATATTGTGAGTGTAGTTCTGCATATTTTGACAACTCTAGAGGCATTTGGGAAACATTCCAAGGCGTGTTGCGGTTTATTGCAATTTTGTACGTTGGTTGTCAACTCGTTGTCGCATCTAGATCCGAGTTCAACATATTCGTATTTCATTACGCTTTCAGGAGAACTTTAAAAATATCGTTCGATTACGATTAAGTTACCGGTCAAATGTATTTAATACTCCTGCCGCCGTCTAAATTTTGTTTGATACCTTGTTGCCCGTTGCTTTAACAATAGGCGACTTCGTGGTTTAGTTATGTCCGCGTATGACTACTGATGATCTAAACCAATCTAAACCAAGAGAGTACTTTTAAGAGAAATACGCCTTCGTTTGGACGAGAGGTTAAATGAAAGTTCAGGAGCTAAGAGGGGTAGAGCATGCCTGAAAGAGTGACGCAGTTTAACTTTTGATTATTGTTGATGGCACCTACTAGATAAAAAAAATCGATGAATTCGCGTTCCTGGCAGGTGCACAACAAATGTAATACTAACTTTTACCATATAAAAAAATTTATTTATAAAAAGTCAGGTGCCAGGTTCATATAGGGAACCATTTTTTACCTTATGCCAATTGAATAAACAACTGTGTTACATTTTAAAGATTTTTAAATCTGCTTTTTCCGGGTATTTAGAATCGTTTTGTAGTTGTTTGTAGTGATTTTGCTTTGGTTTGTAGTTGAACTGTTTGCTAGTTACTAACATTTAATAAAAATGACCAAGAACAAACTTTATCAATTTTAAAGATTTTTAAATCTGCTTCTTCCGGGTGATTTAGAATCGTTTGTTTGTTTCTAGTGAATTTACTTTCGTTTGTAGTTGAGCCATTCAATAGCTGCAAACATTAAAAAAGATGGCCAAGAACCAACTTGTCAATTTTAAAAACTTTTTAAATCTGCTTCTTCCAAGTACTTCAAAATCGTATTTAGTTGTTCATAGTGATTTTGCTTTCGTTTGTACTTGAACCATTCAATAGTTACAAACATTATAAAAAATTACCAAGAACAAACTTTGTCAAGTTTAAAGATTTTTTAAATCTGTTTCTTCCGGGTGATCTAGAATCGTTTGTAATTGTTTGTATTAATTTTGCTTTCGTGTGTACTTGAGCAGTTCGCTAGTCCCAAACATTTCAAAAAATGGCAAAGAACAAACTTTACCAATTTAAAAAATTTTTAAATATGCTTCTTTCGGGTGATTTAGAATTGTCGTTGTTTCTAGTGACTGTTTTCGTTTGTAGTTGAGCCGTTCAATAGTTACAAAGATTTAAAAAAAATAGCGAAGGTCAAACTTTGTCAATTTTAAAAATTTTTTAAATCTGGTTCTTACGTGTGGTTTAAAATTGTTTGTAGTTGTGTCTAGTGATTTTGCTATCGTTTGTAGTTGAGCTGTTCAATAGTACCAAAAGCAAACGTTGTCGGTTTTAAAGATTTTTTTAATTCTGCTTCTTTTTGATGATACATAATCGTTTGTAGATGTTCTAGTAATTTTGCTTTCCTATGTAGTTGAGCCGTTCAAAAGCTACAAACATTTGTAACTTTTATCAGTTCTAACGATTTTTTAAATCTGCTTTTTCCGGGTGATTTGACATCGTTTGTGTAGTGACTTTGCTTTCGTTTGTGTTTGAGCCGTTCGATAGTTACAATTAATTATAACCTTTATCAGTTCTAACGATTTCTTAAATCTGCTTTTTCCGGAATCGTTTGTAGTGATTTTGCTTTCGTTTGTAGTTGAGCCGTTCAATAGTGACAAACATTTATAATCTTTATCAGTTCTAACGATTTCTTAAATCTGCTTCTTCTGGGTGATTTGGAATCGTTTGTAGTGATTTTGCTTTCGTTTATAGTTGAACCATTCAATAGCAGCAAACATTAAAAAAGATGGCCAAAAACCAACTTGTCAATTTTAAAGAATTTTTAAATGTGCTTCTTCCAAGTAATTTAAAATCGTATGTAGTTGTTCATAGTGGTTTTGATTTTGTTTGTACTTGAACCATTCAATAGTTACAAACATTATAAAAAATGACGAAAAATAAACTTTGTCAATTTCAAAGATTTTTTAAATCTACTTCTTCCGGATGATTTAGAATCGTTTGTAATTGTTTGTATTATTTTTGCTTTCGTGTGTACTTGAGCAGTTCGCTAGTCCCAAACATTTCAAAAATGGCAAAGAACAAACTTTAACAATTTAAAAATTTTTTAAATATGCTTCTTTCAGGCGATTTAGAATTGTCGTTGTTTCTAGTGACTGTTTTTTTTTTCGTTTGTAGTTGAGCCGTTCAATAGTTACAAACATTTTAAAAAAATTGCGAAGGTCAAACTTTGTCAATTTTAAAAATTTTTTAAATCTGCTTCTTCCGTGTGATTTAAAATTGTTTGTAGTTGTGTTCCGTGATTTTGCTTTCGTTTGTAGTAGAGCTGTTCAATAGTGTCACAAGCAAACGTTGTCGGTTTTAAAGATTTTTTAATTCTGCTTCTTTTTGGTGATACAGAATCGTTTGTAGATGTTCTAGTGATTTTGCTTTCGTTTGTAGTTGAGCCGTTCAAAAGCTACAAACATTTATAACTTTTATCAGTTCTAACGATTTTTTGAATCTGCTTTTTCTGGGTGATTTGACATCGTTTGTAGTGACTTTGCTTTCGTTTGTTGTTGAGCCGTTAAAAAGTTACAAACATTTATAACCTTTATCAGTTCTAACGATTATTTAAATCTGCTTTCTCCAAGTGATTTTGAATCGTTTGTAGTGACTTTGCTTTCGTTTGTTGTTGAGCCGTTCAATAGTTACAAACATTTATAACCTTTATCAGTTCTAACGATTTTCTAAATCTGCTTCTTGCGGGTGATTTAGAATCGTTTGTAGTGATTTTGCTTTCGTTTGTAGTTTGTAGTTAGAAACACTTAGAATAGAGATTTTTTAAATCTGCTTCTTCCTAGTGATTTAGAATCGTTTGCAGTTGTTTCTAGTGATTGTGCTTTCTTTTGTAGTTGTTCGATTTAAAAAAAAAGGCCAAAGACAAAGAAACATGATCTAGATTCAACAAAAATGTGTGAATTAGTGGTTAATATAGATCGGAGTTTGGGTGATACGTTGAGGAATAAGCTTGTCTGTTATGTCTGATTTGGATGGGCATCATGGTGATGGAGATTTCTGCTTTGTAAGTTTTTTGCAATAAGGAGTTTCAATGTATCTCCGAGATAAAAGTAACCACAAGATAATTCCCTAAGGCAGTCCTCAGTTCAAGATAAAATCCCAAGATATTTCTCAAAGATAGTCCTGATAAAGGAAAATTTCATTATAATTCCCAAAGGCAATTCCAAGATAAAGGTAAAAAATAAAATAATTCTCAAAGATAATCCCGAGATAAAGATTTATTTAATCCCACGATGAGTTCCAAAGGTATTCAGAGATAAAGGTAAAGTCCTGGGTTAATTTTCAAAGTAATCTAGATTATGACAAAATTCCAATATAATTCTCAAAGGTAATCTCAAGATAAGTGTAAAATCCCTAAATAATTTCCAAAGGTAATCTAAAGGTAAAATCCCAAGAAAATCTTCAAATGTAATTTCTGTATTAAAGGTAAAATTGTAAGATAATTTTCAAAGGTATCCGCAGGACAAAAGTAAAATTCTAAGCTAAAGACATCGATAAGTTTAAAACTAAATTTATAGAATGGTCCCATAGATTCGTTAGAAGGGGATTTTCTTGTGCCAAAATAGGGGTTCAAGAAATGATACCTGTTCTGTTGAACACACGAGAGACCTGCTTACTGTGGGTACAGGATTGTCTGTGTCCCAAGTGTGTAGTCAGTAAAATATGCCATTGGTAAACAAATTGACAACGAACACACTAGCGCCTCAAAGGCAAAGACAATGGCAATACTTGCTGAAAATTAGGTCTGCACAACACAGCCCAGTGCCGTGGGTTGTCTTGTCCCCAGACCATACGACGACTAACAAAAAAGAAAAGGTCAATGAATTACAAATTCCCATAGACATTTTCTACAGCTGTTCCTGTGTAAAATTTGAGATTCGACCGAATAGGGAAAGGCGCTAAATGGAGGTTGGAATCAGTAGGATGCCAGAGGAGCAGACGTGGCAGATCAGAGCCACTTATCGTATCACCTGTAACTTGGGAATAGTTAAAGATAGAATAACAATTCTAATGCCAGTCTGTTCTAAGGAATATGTTCTATATAATTTAGTATATTACACCTTTTGCCGTATCTTGCATCTAAGTCGATTAATTTACTGTATTATGAAAAAATTTAAATTATAAGTTTAAACGCATATAACGATAGTTTTAACAGAAAAACCTTCTACCAAATAATATGTAACACCAAACGCTATTTAACACAAATATTTGAGTTGCTGGAGTTGTATTGTAAGCTTAACATAATTTGTTGTAATTTGTGCGTAAGAAACTTAAAACACCCGATACCACACGTGTCGCATCGCCTCTACGGCAGGATCAATTTCACGGAGACGTTTAACTAATTAGGTCAGTATTTTGCGATTTGTTAAGGTATTCAAATGTTTGTTCTTGGTGTAGGGTTTTGGAATGAGCTGAAAGAAATGGGATGTCGAGGTTTGTGGCTAATTGTGGGAACAAGAGAAAAGAAAAGGGGCTTAAAATGTCCCCCAGTTGCTGATCATCTAGGACAAAAGTTTTCAATAGTCCTTTTGCACTTCATGCAATAACAGGATATGATACTACCAGTAAGGTAGGTACAAAAAAGGCAGCCCACAAGTATGCTAGAATACATGATGATGATGATATATATAAAATTTTAATTTCGTTTCAACCAGATATTGAAAAAGAACCTTTAAAACGGGTAGAATCATTGTACTTAAATTTAACGAAAAGAAAAGGTTTAACATGTGACGAAAGACACTACATTCAGTTTTATACAACCCCGTCTGCAATAAACAATATACAGAAAATGTCCTGCACTTCTTTTTCGTCTTCATATACTGAGATGTATTGCGCAGTTATACATTTGGCAAAATTCTTGCCTGCCACGCACACTTCTTTGGTTCGGCCGTGTAGTTGTATAGATTGTTCCAAGAAAACTAGTGGTTGTTACTCTCACAGTGCTTCATGCTGCTCTTATTACAAGTGTAGTGATAAATTCCAAAACTCTGTTATCATAACAGGTTCAAATGAAGAACACTGAATAAACATATTTAATTATCTAAAGAAGTTGAATTTATAAATACATTAGTTTTTAAACATTAAATGCAAATTGTAAATAGTGTGCGTTAATACTAACAGAGTATTGTTAAAAACATTGCAAACTATCAGTTTTGGCTGATCCAGTTAATAGCATGCAGTAATTATCATCACGTGATTTCTCCTCCCTACAGACCTAGTAACTGATAAGTAAGCAATTTAGACATAGTGTAAGTTAAATAACCTGTATAGTTAATTTGTGTAGTGCATTATGTATTTTACTTCGTTATTTCACCGTATAAATTGATTTTGCTGCGATGAGTGTGGAATCGGATATTGCAGCTTCCTTACGCACAAATTACAACAAATTATGTTACGCTTACAAAACAACTCCAGCAACTCAAATATTTGTGTTAAATTGCTGTTTTGGGTTATCTATTATTCGGCACAAGGTTATTATGTTAAAACTATCGTTAAACGCGTTTAAACTTTAAAGAAAAGATCACACAAATTTTATTTTTTTTATAAAATGTAAATTAGTTAATTTAGGTGCAAGATATGGCTAAAGGTCTTATATACATAATTGTAGAACATATTGGTTAGAACAGATTGGCGTTTGAATCTTCAATGTAGCTTTAACCGTTCCCGAGTTACAAGTGATATTGTAAGTGGCTCTAAACTACGACTTCTCCCCTTCTCCAAAAATATACATGACTGGTCACGTGTAAACTTGGAGTTCTTATCATTATTTGTCTACTGGGGGATGTCTTACACGCCTCTCTCTTTCTTTCTGTCTTTCTCTCTCTCTCTCTGAACCGGTTCACTCAGAAAGCTCAGAAATTCCAGGAGGTGCGGAAACGAGTGGTTGCCCTTGCAGATGATGGCCCAGGCTAGCGGCAACCCTCTCATGTGCTATTTTCGTGATCCTTTAAGTTTTTACCTGTTACAACCTGTGGATATGTAATAATAACTCGTAGATGGATTTATGTAGTTTAATGAATTGTAACCAATGTCACAAAATAAAGAAACAAACACAGCTAATTAAAAAATCGCAGCACACACCGTAACTACAATGCGACTAGCGGCGTTGCCATTAAAAAACAAACAAAGAAACAATCCTACAACTATAATTTATCTGTAAAGTACAATCCAACTGATCTACATTAGCATCAACTATCACTGCCACAACTCTTACGGATTAATGTATAATTTAATTTCCAACGTAAAGTTCACAAATTAACTGGGTTCTCGCACAACCGACACGCGTGTTAATAACGTGCCGCACTCTCTCGCACGTTTAGCCCCGACTGACCGTTACCTATCGGACCACTTAAACATTACGGATACTTCTCCCTCTTATTATAGGGGGCCGCCTAGTACATCTCTCTCCTTCTCTCTTTCTCTCTCTCGCTCTCTCTCTGTCTCTTTCTCTCTCTCTTATAGGTGTGATCTAAAGTTAATCTGTTGTTAGTAATGTTTTCGTTGAATGAGGGCATGACAACTATGTGTTGCACAGGGTTTTTGTTTATTCACCCTTGTATCTGATGGTTTAAGGAACTTTATTAGCAACATTAACAATATGAGGGAAACCTAAAGAATTGAAATTAAACATTAAAAGCGAAATTCACTATGTAATTAAGGAGCACGAGAATATCTTACTTTAAATTTAAGAGAAAATTATTTTGCATAATATTCGATCCATAGTAAAGATCATGTCAATTTTTAAAAAGTTAGAGGTGATTGTTACCTCTAACTGGTTAAGTGGTTTTTGTTTTGAGACTTGCCCGACTAACAATATACTGACCAGAAATAATTATCTAAATATGTCGGGACACTGGGTCCGGGTGGTTAATACTTTACGATCAACTCCCGATGTATCCTCAAAGGGCTAGGCAAAGTTGTTAAATTCCGTAGTTATATGACCTTTGAGATCTTCCGGACTAGATTGAGACTCTATCTCCCTCGGTTATTTGAAAAGACTATCAAGGGGGTCCTTATTCTACGGACATTTTTCGGCGCCACTACTTTCTTAATTTATCTTACTAGACAACACTATAGCGCGAAAGTAGGAACTCTATGTTGTATAACGTATCTTTAGGAATTTGCAAATGGAGTTGCTCTTTCCTGGTTTTCAAATTAATGAATTATAAACTCATACTATTATTTTTAACACGGTAGTTGGAAGTTAAGCATACAGTTCTTATAGTCATTTAATAGATACCTGTAATCAAGTTCTATTATTTTTGAAGCGCTCTGTACAAACATGACTACATAGTTTAAAACTCCTCTTTTTATGTCAATTTATATGTTCATAAACCTGAATAAATAATTTTTAAATCAACTCAAAGCATCTAATTTCTGAAAAGCGTTATATATACAAAATTAAATGGAGGTTAATCCTCTTTAACTGTTCTGTCAAATATTAATTTTAATTCTTATTTCATAACAAAAGCATTTTAGGTTATCGAAAGGTGGTCAGATCTGAGGTCCTGCGATTTACATTTATGACCACAAGGTCATTATATATTGTAATAATTAAATTTTATCGTCGACGAAACTTCGTTACTTAATATGAAAATTCTAAAGATCAATTTCAATTATACTTGGCTCTTAAACCAACTTTTCAAATAGCATAACAGAAGATCTTCTACTAATTAATATTCAATAAAATGTTTAGATCAGTAAAATTTAAACAAAATGCATGTAATATCCTAACAGTACGAGATTCTATGAAATATTTTTATACTACTCACCGTACATTACTGGCGTGGTCACTTAGCTTTTCCATTACGTAACCGATCGAACACATGGACAAAATCCTATACGGAGCCTCTCGCCTGCATCGTTGTTTATGACTTTGGAACTTTGCGTAAATACTGTGTATCTTGGTTTTCCATTATTGTAAACGATATAGTTACAGTTTTGCCGTAATAAATTGTGTTGTGATTTAAAAAAAAACAAAACGTGATTGAATAGTTCAAGTCTTATTTAACCTTTACTTTCAAAAATCTTCCTTGCAGTTAGCAGTCATAAATAGGTCTACGTGTTTAGGTTTATTTTAGATTTAATATAATTTTGGTTTTAACGAGTCTTCAGGTACATTTGAAGCCAGAGTAACTCTCCTGATTTCATGATTTTGTTAATGATTCTAAGGCTATTCTCCAGTATCTTTGAGAGATTAGGTGGCGTTTAAGGTATTTTTAAATCAAGACCACATTTCATACCCAATAGCATTCTGGAACCCTTGCCAAACACTTATACAATTCGTCCCATTGAGTTAGTCAGCAGAACAACATTTTTGTTCGTAAGGTCGAAGATTTCGGTATTTTTATCGGAATAATTCACTGAATTTTCTGTGAATTACCTGCTAGATATTCTGAGGGTTAAAAACTGTACTTAACAGATTTTCATTGCACTTTTTTCATAAATCGACTTAATATACTTTTATATGCATGTATCGCTCTTGTTTGTTCTTATTAGCATCCATGCATTAATCTTGTAAATAAGTAGTTATAAGGCCTCGTATTAATTGCCAGAATTGTAAACAGATACTATTTTGCTTGTATATATATTGACATATGTTGCAGTAGCGTGTCTTTCTAGATACCACCATCTGCTCTGGTATCACTCTAAGATTATCTATTGAACTTGATGTTGATAGCACAACGGGAAGTTTTATTTAAACTATCATTTTTATACACAGCGAGTATAATCATGCCCTGAACTTTGCAGAAGGTAAAAAAAATAGAAGTAAACGAATACGTGGATGATGACTATAAGTATAATATATTGAACTGTGTCGAAGGCTTCTCCGTCATAGGAACCGCAAGGGAGAATCGAATTGCTAGAAATAGGAATGTGTTCTACGTGTTGCGAATTCAAACCGCGTTGCGGATACTGTGTACTGAATAAGAAAATTATATTGCGTTATGCAGTGCCATATCTTCGTTTTCATCTAAAAGGACGTTCACTAAGGCTAGAGAACGTTTTGAAGTCAGTTGGCACTTAATACGAGCTTTCTGGAAATCGAAGTTCATTCGCTTCAAGACAGCTTTCAAGTTAGAATTTGGAAGATGTAGACAATGCAAGTGTAACTATACCGCAAATAATGTTGAGAGATATTGACGCGGAGGTTTAGAATGTCCAATAAGTAAAGAAGTAAAGCTTGGTTGTTTCATACACTGAATGATATAATTACATATGGCAGAACGTTTCTTTCTAATATTGTTTACACAGTCAATATCTTAAATCATTTGTTCATAAACGTAAATTATATTTTTACATAAGTGTATTTGCAATGTGTGTCCTGCAACAAAACCTTTGTTTCAAAAACACTTGAATGGTTTCAGGTGTTCGTGGTCTTAATAGCCCAGTAAAATGACAAAATTTGGAGGAAATAATACTGACTGGGCTGAAACTTTGTAAACAGGCTTGTTTTAGGATACCATTTAACATATTAAAAGTCCCCACGTGTTGACGCTACGTTGCGGGCAGGAGAGGGTCTAAAAGGTCCAAAAACTATTTTTTCGTAAATAACTCTAAAAATATCAACTTTACGGAAATTTATGTAGACATCAAAATTGTAGCTTATAAAATTTCACATAACTTTGTTTTTTATTTAAATCTGCAAGACCAAATGAAGAAGAGATATAATTTTTTTAAACACCGGTAGTTTTGCGACGCAACGAAATCGGCATTTTTCACTAATATCTCGAAAATGAACTCTCGAATCGAAAAACGTTTTAAATAAAAGTCGTAGAGAATCTAACTACAAACAATTTTTGTTTTTTATTCATTTCTGTACGGCCCAATTTCGCCGAGATATTAATTAAAAGACTTTTTTATGTTGATAGTGGACGTTTTGCATGTAAAAATCGGTATTAAATCTGAAAGTATAGGTCGTACACATATAGTATGTATAATAAAAGTAGAAGAGAATAAAATTTTAAACATGTTGTGTATGCATGAATCCATTTTGGTAAAAAGGTAGCTTGAAATTAAGAGCAAAAAGCATAAAAAAATGTTATTTTTGAGTGCATTTTGGAAAATAACTATATGTGATTGATTGAACGCATTAATGTTATGTATTTTTCTTGAAGATATTTTAATTATCTTTAAAATGAGCCGTCGTAGAGCTTTTTTCATTGAAACGTTGACAAGTAACAGGAGTTTAAATATTTAAGGAAAAAAATTAATTTTTATTAAATTAACATTTTAATCCAATAATATGTGTTAATGAATAATTTTGCCTGGCATGCGGAAAGTAATTCAATCATAGGGAACGAAAAACAATATATAAATTGTTGGTTATTTTGCAAAAAGAAAAGCTCGTCACCGGTTTCACTGTTCTTGCAGATCATCAGACGGACGCATCTCTTTTTGCAAAGCAACTAAGTTCTACAATAATACAAAAATTAAAATGTATTTATAGTACAAATGTCTATACTCAAGAATAAGCAACTAATAGTCGAAGACTGTTTCGTCTACGACGTGATCGTATAGATGGCATTGCCAAACAAAATTTAAACAGCGAGTCAAAAGACAAGATAAAAAATTAAATAAACAAATGACCTGTTACCTACCTAGCACTGGCGGACCTTCTAAGAAGATGCTGCACCCAGTGCTAAACAAGGAAGTCGATCGCGGAAACCAATCCGTTTCCAATTAAATATTAACGAATAATTTTGCCTGGCATGGGGAAAGTAATTCGAGCATAGGGATCGAGAAACAATATATAAGTTGTTGGTTATTTTGCAAAAAGAAAAGCCCGTGACCGGTTTCACTGTTCTTGCAGATCATCAGATGGACGCATCTCTTTTTGCAAAACAGCCAACTGAGTTCTAAAATAATACATAAATTAAAGTGTATTTATAGTACAAATGTTTTTCATGCGCCCTCTATACTCGAGTATAAGCAACTAACTGTCGAAGACTGTTTCCAGTCTCCGACGTGATCGGTGACGAACTTTTCTTTTTGAAAAATAACCAACAAATCATATATTGTTTTTCGTTCCCTCTGCTCGAATTACTTTCCAATGCCAGGCAAAATTATTCATTAAAATTTAATTGGAAACGGACTGGTTTCCGTCGACCGACTTCCTCGTTTAGCACTGGGTGCAGTATCTTGTTAGAAAGTCCGCCGGTGCTAGGTGGGTAACAGATCATTTGTTTATTTTATTTTTCAATAATATGTGGATAATAATTTTTCAAAAATTTATTTTATCTTGTTTTCATTATTTCATATATATCTGAACATGCTGGAGTAGTATAAGTCCTTCGCAAAGTATGCTTTATTTTAAAAAAAGTTTACGAATAAAGCCGATAAAACTTCCTATAAAATAGAGTTTGTGGCAAGTAATTTTGAATGCATCGTGATGGGAAACTGGCGTTTCAAAAGACAGGTAAGTTTAGGTATGTAGCAGATCAAAGATCATCACTATGAATCGCCTGAAATAATGAAAAACGTGTCCTTAACCATTTTTCTGTACTTATTGAAGTGTCAGAAGTTATTCTTGGGGTCTATCTGAATCGTTTGGTACTAGGCCGATATTTCTAGGATCGATAGTACTGTACGTAGGCACTAAAGATTGAAAAGGGTCCGAAGCAATCAAATAGCAACTGGTTAATAAAATGTGAGAATTTTATTTTTATTATTGTTTATGTAGGTTATGTTGTGGAGAAAAAAGTTTCTTTGAATTAAATAAGGTATATTTTCTAATACAAAATATCTTTCTGTTAACAAATATTAAATATTAATTAAATATTAGATATATAGTAAATAGAATTGATCCGGAACCAAGTGAAACTGAATTAAAGCGTGTTGTTTCTCGTATAGCTCACGTTAAGCAACGGATAGAGTTGTTGTCTTTATTTGACAATGAACAAGCGAACCAAACTAAACAAACCTTCTTATCGGACATTCTGTTACTCGAAGGGACAGTCCTTGACAGGCTGAACCTAGATGTAGACACATATATATACCTGTACCTTCATCGAACCTTGCAATTTCTCAAGCTCCATCATTGGGGAAATTTATACCTGTCTACAAATGGGGTTCCACTTTCCAGAGCTTTCACCCCAAATGTCTTTATTGTCTTCCTTTGATAGGATTAACGATTTCAGGATCTCACGGAATTGCAGAGATCAAGATTTATTTGTTTCAGCGGGTGAATTATTCTCTGGTTCTGCCTTAATTTGGTACAGAAATATAAGAAGTCAGATTTATACCTGGGAGGAATTAGTTACGTCTTTAAAACGGGATTTCTTACCGCATGGTTATATCACCGATCTTCGGAACGAAATAAGAAACCGAACCCAGGGACCTGACGAAAACGTAATCTCCTTTATTACCTCAATAGAAGTTCTATATAGCAGACTAGATAATAAACCATCAGAATTTGAAATTATCGATCAGTTGCGTAGGAATTTAAATCTATATTTTTCCGAACGTTTATAGCGTTACAGCACATTTCTTCTTTACTTTAATTCAAAGACTTATGTCGCTCGCTCCAAAAAGTAAAATGCGGGTCGATAAATACCGTCCTCCCCCAGAAAACAATCTTGCCTATTAGAACCTGATCTAGCTTGTCAAACTCAACCTTCTCGTAAAGTATCCACTATTAATCTTCCTTCTACCTCTGCAAATAACTCACTTACCTGTTAGAATTGTAACAGAAGTGGACATAACTATAGAGTTTGCACATTCCACAAAAATATTTTTTGCTATGGCTGTGGTCGCACTAACCTATAAATCTAACTGTACGAATTGTATTTATAACGTATCGGAAAACTTCCGTGGAGATATTTCAACCCGGGACGTAAATATCTCAAGGAATCAAAATCGTCCTCACCACCAACCATTCAACAGACCCGCACGTCAATAAACTTAAACCATAAAACCCCCTCTAACGTTATACCTTTATCTAATATATATATATATATATATATATATATAATAATGATCTCGCTACCTTAAATTTACAATATAACTTGCCTCCATTATCAGAATTATGTCATACTACCCCGTTAGAATGGTTGAGTTGGCTGCAAACCGTTAATTCCTTTTACCATAAAAAGTCTGCTACCTTACAACTTGTTAAAAAACTCCTCGATATTCGTCCTCATTTACCCATCTCGATTGGTTCTTTAAATGTAATCGCTTTACTGGACACAGGTTCCTCATGTTTCCTTATAAATAACGAAGGTCTACAACAATTTTCTAAACAAAATATTAAAATTCAAATAGTCCCCGAAAAAACTTCTATAAATTTAGCTGATGATAATCAAATATATGTAACGGGTTCCCTTAAACTAAAAATTCAAGTAGAATCACTTGAACGTGACGTTCCATTTCTGATTGTGCCTGCATTAGATAATCCATTTTAACTAGGTATAGATTATTGTAAATTTTTTAATTTGTCGCTTTACTTTCAAGATTTTTCTTGGCAAACTTCCTTTAAAACAAACTCCTCTGCATCTGCGGGAACATCTAATAAAATTTCTCTTACCGATTCCCAAAATGCAATTCTTAACTCTACAATCGACAAATTTCGTAAACTAAATACCTCTGAACTTGGTTGCGTTACTACTGCAACACATATTATCTCTACAGATGATGCCCTCTGTTTTAAGCAACGTCAATATCCGTTATCGCCTGCATTACAAAAGCATTTGCATTCCGAAATAGATAAAATGTTAGAATCTGGTGTTATCTCTCCCTCAAATTCACCATGGATGTCTCCCGTGTATTAGTACGCAAGAAAAATGACGAATGGCGTGTTTGTTTTGACGGCAAAAAACGTAATTCTGTAACTGTCTCGGATACTTACCCTCTACCTCTAACTGACTCAATTTTAAGCCAACTTCAAAACTCTAAATTTATCTCATCTATCGTTTTTAAACAAGCTTTTTATCAGATACCCCTCGACCTATCTTCTCGTCCTAAAACTGCTTTTTGTGTTCCAGGCCGTGGTCTTTTCGAATATAATTTTTTGCCATTTGGTCTCTGTAACGCACCACAAACCTTACAACGTACTATGGATCAAACGTTAGGTCTTATCTTACATCAGGATCGTGTCTTTGTATTTTTAGATGATATATTAGTTATCTCAAGTTCCTTTGACGAACATATTGCTACACTGAATGAAGTTGCTGAACGCCTAAATGCAGCAGGTTTTAAGATAAATTAGGAGAAATGTCAATTTTGTTGTTCGTCCCTTACATTTCTTGGTTTCATTATCAATGGAACTGGTTTACGAGCAAATCCTGCTAAAGTCGATGCTATTACTAAATTTAAAACACCCAAAACTGTTACCGAAATCAAACGTTTAATAGAAATGATTAGTTATTATCGCATCTTTCTACCCAACCTTTCAACTATATCTACACCCATTACCGCTTTAATTAAAAATAAAAAGAAGTCTCAAACTATCGAGTGGAATTTAAAAGCTCATCAGGCTTTCGAGCAAATTAAAACGTTAATCACTTCAGCAACTATCTTAATCTCGCTCAATTTCGATGAAAAATTTTATATACAAACCGATGCCTCACTTACTGGTTTAGGTGCAAAGTTGTTCCAGGTGAGCAATGGTTTAGAACACCAAATCGCTTATGCAAGTCGTGCCTTAACTTCTGCCGAACAAAAATACTCAGCTACCGAATGTGAATTATTAGGAGTTATCTTTGGCATCGAAAAATTTAGAGGATATGTTGAAGGTACACATTTCACAGTAATTACTGATTGCGCAGCCCTCACATGGTGCAATAACTTAAAACAACCCGCAGGTCGTTTGACAAGGTGGAACTTGCGTATCTCTCAATTTACCTTTGACGTTATGCATAGACCTGGCAAATTAAATATCGTACCTGATGCCTTATCTCGTGATGTCGTCTCTCTTAATCTTCCAGATCCAATTCCTGATGCTTGGCATCTTAAGATGATTAAAAAAGTTTCTAAAAATCCCGATAAATTTTCTATCTTTCGTGTAACGAATAATAGATTTGTATAAATTTGTATCTCCTTTACCTCGCAAAATATCTAGCATCCCTAAATGGAAACTTGTCGTCCCTACCGCTAACCGCAGTGAAGTGCTTAAATTGTGTCATGATGATCCTATAGCTGCTCATCTCGGTGTTACGAAAACCCTAGCTAAAATATCTGAGTTATATTATTGGCCTACACTAAAACAATCTGCCTGCCGTTATATTAGGAACTGTAAAATTTGTGGTTCTCAAAAGAGCTCACAAGAGGCTCGTTCTGGTTTAATGGGTAACTTTAAACGTGTATCTTATCCCTTTCAATTAATATCGCTTGATTTATTAGGACCTCTCCCCCGATCGAAAAAAGGTTACCAATATCTATTAGTTGTCACCGATTGGTTTTCTAAATTTGTCATGGTGCAACCCTTACGTAAAGCTACATCTGCCGCTTTAATTAAGTTCCGAGAACAAAATGTATTTCTTATCTTCGGTGTTCCTCAGATTATTCTTTGTGACAATGGGGCACAATTTATCTCAAAAGATTTTCAAAATTTCGTTAAGAGTTACAAAGTACACAAAATTTGGTTTAACGCAAAATACCATTCCCAAGTAAACCCTACCAAATGAGTAAATAGAGTTTTAATTACCGCTATCTCTTCCTATATCGATTCAGTCCATACTACATGGAATGAAAATATTTTTAAAATTGCTCAAGCTTTGCGTACATCTAAACACGAAGCAACCCAATTCACTCCGTAATTTCTCGTTTTTGTAAGATATACCCCAATCGATGGTAGTTATTATGGTTTAGTTCCTGACGATACTAACATCCAATAGATTTCGAAAAAAATATTATTATCCCAATCCCAAAAAAGTCAGGAGCTGATAGGTGTGAGAATTTTAGAACGGTTAGTTTAACTTCTCATGCTTCCAAAATACTAACAATAATAATTAAAAATATGGTAGAAGCTTTGACTGAGAATTATTTAGGCGAAGACCAATATGGTTTTCGTAAAGACAGAGGGACTAGAGAACCGATACTAATGATTAGGGTAATTATCGAAAAAAGGTTACAAAAAAATAAAAAGACTCATTTCGCCTTCGTAGATTTAGAAAAAGCATTTGATAGGGTTGATTGGATTGTTATGTTCAGGGTTTTGCAAAAAATAGGAATCTCTCATAAAGAAAAATTATTTACAGTCTATATAAAAACCAAAGCGTAGTAATTGGATTTGATGAAATAGAAAAGGAAGCTAAGATTTGAAATGGTGTTAGACAGGGTTGTATACTGTCTCCCCTGATTTTTAGTGTTTATATTGAGGAAGCTTTAAACTTAGCTAGAGAGAGAAAAGAGATAGGTATTAGTGTACAGGGACAGAAAATAGACATGTTACGTTTTACAGATGATATAGCCATTATAGCAGAGTCTAGAAAAGAGTTAGGAGAGTTTTAAAATATTTTAGACGAGATACTACGGAGTAACTATAGTATGAGAATTAACTCAGTAAAGACAAAGATAATGACAAGTGAGTTACAGCCTAGTTCTAAACCAAAATTAAAAATAGGTAATACCGAGTGAGAGGAGGTAGATGAATTTTGCTATTTAGTAGCTAAAATAGCTCCAGCTAGAAAAATGTTTTTAAAAAAGAAAAACTTACTAATAGCTAATAGTATTAGTTTAGATAATAGAAAAAGTTTCTTAAAGTCGTACGTATGGAGGGTTCTACTATACGGTAGTGAGACTTGGACAATTAAAGAAGTAGATAAGAAAAAGATAGAAGCTTTTGAAACTTGGTGTTATAGGAGAATGTTAAAGATTAGTTGGACAGATAGAGTAACAAACGAGGAAGTTTATAGAAGAATAGGTGAGGATCCCTGTATGTGGAAACAATTGAAGGTCAGGAGATAGAATGATAGGGCACCAGTTAAGACATGAAGGACTATTTAGTAAAGTCTTAGATTATAGACTACCAAATAAAAATAGAGTAGGAAGGCCTAGACCAAACTATATTAGTCAAATTATTAGAAATTTAGGTTGTGAAGGGTATGTAGAGCCTTTTAGATTAGCACAGAATAGAAAAGAAGTTAGAGCTGCGTCAAACCGACCTTAAGTAAGGTCGATAACAAAATGATGATGATGATACTAATATAATTGAATTTGACGATAAAGTACGCTGGGACAAAGACCAACAATCATTACCTTCTATCTTTAACGACGTTAAGAAATATTTGTTAAAAGCAAGGACCGCTATAACCTACGTAAACGAAATATTTCCTTCGCCTTGGGCGAACAAGTTTGGAAAAAGAATTATGTCTTATCGGATGCAACTAAGAAATTTTCTTTAAAATTAGCCCCTAAATTTATTCTCTGTTAGGTCACTCGTGTCGTTAGTCCACTTATCTACGACTTTCAAGATGCTGAAGGAAAACGCCAAGCAAGGTGGCATATTAAAGACCTTAAGCCATCCTCTGCGGACCCAAATGCTAGTTAAGTTTTTTCACGTTCCATTCCCTTAACGATTTACCTAATGTTTTTTGTTTTTACTATCAATTAGTATCTTTAAATACTTATTCCTGCTCTTATACAGCACCTACCTTTTATACGTTTAACTTATTTACCTTAAACTACCTATCTATTTTCCTCTGATTGATTTTTCCTTGAACTTACCGTTACTTATATATCGCTTTACTGTCTAGATTCCCCAGTATAACTCTGTCGTTTCATTTAATTAATCCTCAAACTTTTCCTACAACATATTATTTTGGTTTTAGTATTTATCTTACATCGTTTAATTGTGTGGTAAGTGCTTGAAATCTCATCTAACTAAAAATTCGATCATTGATTGTTTTTGTTCAATTATTTGCCATTTATTGTTTTAGGGACCCATTCTCGCAGCAGTGTTGTTGAACAAAAATAATCAACAATCGAATTTTTAGTTAGATGAGATTTCAAGCACTTACCCTGTTAGGTTTTCAATCCGGTCCAACTACGTCTTGTTCTAATATAATTTTCTACAGATGACGTGTAACTCAGGGGATTGTTAGTTACGAGGTTTTTTCGTGTTGAAATAGATTTCCTTAGAATAGGCCTGTTTCTTTGAACAAATAAAACCACTCTCAACTCCCCTTGCTTAAATCTTTTCTAATCACCATCATTAAGTCTTCAGTCCTAGAACTGATTGAATACGAATCTCCATTGTTCTTATTCTGAGCAAATCTATACAGTTCTCTAAAATTTCCAGAACCTACATCTTTCACTATGTGTGTGCAATAGTCTAATTTAGGTCTATATCTACCTCTCTTTTTTCTTTTCTCTGTTTCTAGTTTATACCGCACTGCTACTTCATACCTTAGTATGTGTCCTATTACCTTATCTCTAATTTTTTACTGTTTTCTACATATTTCTTTCTTCCCCTACCAGTTCTACTACCTCTTTGATCTTAGCCTTGTCTGTCCATGAAGTCTTTGTCATACGTCCGTAACACCACATTTCAAAGGTTTTTATCTTACCCCTGTCTACTTCTCCTACTGCCCAGGTTTCACGGTCGTACAGTGCGGTGTTCCACACAATAGCTTTCAGCAATCTTTCCCTCGTCTCTATAGTGTCGCCTTCAAACACAGCAATTGCTTCTTTTGGTTAAACACTACACAGTCTAGTGAGATTTTTCTTTTAATATCTTTTGCACTTTTCTCTTCAACTGTTTTCTAAAGATATACCCTATTTCACCGATAGTCAATGTTATGCAAAGAGTGTTAAGCAACCTGACGACTACCAAGATCGCCCACCACCTATACACTTGCCGAATAATTACTTTCCGATTGCTGCTTTGGCAAAATCAACATTTGTTGAGAATACTGCAAAACCACCACAGTGGTTGTTTACGGTAATTATTAGTTTTAAATACAATTACCTTTTTCATTATTAGTTTTTCGTCCTGGTACTGCTTGAAATCGTACGTCGATTGATTTCTATTCTGAAATTCGCTCAGTCTACATCTTTTACGATATGTGTGCAGTAGTTTAATCTAGGCCTACTTTTGCATCTCTTTTCACTTTTTTCGTTTCCAATATATTACGCACTATTCCCTCGTGCTTTAGTATGTGCACTATCGTCCTATCTCTTCTATTTTTACCGTTTTCCACATATTTCTTCCTTCCCCTACCATTCATAGTATTAATTTGTTCTTAATCTTGCCCGTCCATGATATTTCCAGCATACGTCTGTAGCACCAAATTTAAAATGCTTTTATTTTATTCATGTGTGGTTCTCCTACTGTCCAGGTTTCACAGTCGTACAGTGCTGTTCTCAGCACATATGCTTTAAACAATCTTTTAATTGTTTCTATGTTTGTTGTCTTGGAACATAGCAGCTGCTTTTTTTTTGTTAAATACAGCAAGGCATAGTGCTAATCTGTATTAATTAATATCTGTTGCACTTTCCCCTTCTATTATTTTCTAAAAATATATCCTATTTTACAGATATTCAATGCTGCGCAAAGGGTTAAGCAACCTGACGGCTACAAAGCCCCCCACCACCCATACACTTGGCAAACCAATACTTTGCCAATTCCTTTCGCACAAGCAACATTTGTTGACAATATTGTAAAACCAAGACTTGTAGTTGTTTACGATAATCATCAGGTTTGAATACAATTACTTTTTTCATCATTATGTTTTTTGTCTTGGAACTGGTTTGACGTGTACATTCTTTGATTTCTATTCTGAGCTAACCTACACATTCTTCTGATCTTCCCGCAGCTTACATATTTTACTATCTGTGTGTAATAGTTTCATCTAGGTCTACCTCTGTCTTTGTTTTTCTAATTCTCTACCTCTAATATACTCCGCACTATTCCCTCGTGTCTTAGTATGTGTCATATATACCTATCTTTCCTATTTTTTTACTTTCCTTCTTCCCCCACCATTTCTAAAATCTCCTGTTCTTAACTTTGTCTGTCCATGGTATCTTCATCATACGTTTTCAATGGCTTTTATCTTTTTCGTGACTTCTATCTATCTATCTATTTATTCTAAAATATCATTATTTGAGCATTTCTGTAAACAAATGGACATAAAACAATTTTTAAATGTACTCACATTAATATTCTGGTTAGTGACTTAAAGATATTCCTCTAAAAAGTACAAACAATAAACCAAAATGATTAAATTTATTATCAGTTCATTCTTAATCATCTGGTTAAATATCACAAATAGTTGTATTTAAAACTCACAATGTCTAAAGACCTTGTATTATTAATAACGAAACACTAAACGTTTTATTCTACAAACAATGTATCTGACAGTTTCATCTAAAAGTCACCCGGAATGCCATTAAAGTCATTCTCACCACTTTTCTGTCCGAGAGGGGTATGCTAATAAGTGTAAGATGCTGACGTCATATTTTCCTTTGTAAATCCCGCATAACTCTGATATTAGTACATATATTGTCCAGTATAATGATGTCTGTTTGGTAATTTGATCTCTGTGGGTGTCATTAACTTCTGGAGGGCAGGGGGAGGTAAAAATTTATCGACGAAACTAATAACGCAATGTAGGCATTATATTTTTATGTAAATATCCAAGTATTAATTAGTAGGCGATCAAGAAAATAAGTGTACAAAAAATGTCGACTAAAGCAGAAAATTTGCGTACAAAATGCCGACTATAGCATAAAATTTGTTGACAACCATTGCCCTGGGGGAGTTCATTTCGGTGCTTCATAATTACCTGGCACAGTCAACATTACTGCGGTGCTTCTTTAAAGCCTGGAACAGCAGCTGTACTTATTTTACGCCTGCTCCAGCATCACATCAGCGAGAATTGGGCGCACAGGATTGCAATCAATTCAATTCGCATCACCTTTTGCTTCGTCTGCAATATTCTGATCAATATCTAGTCAAATATCCCTGGATTCCTAATGTCAATATAGTTTTATAATTCTGCCTTCTTATCTTGAATATTCTTATTAACTATATTAATTATTGTGCCATTTAATAACCGTGCAAATTATTTAGTTTTTAATTAACAACTTTTGATGTCAGTGGAGGTAATATGGCCAAATTAAGATTTCATTGCGATTTTCTAAAAAGTTAATAATCTTTTTAAACTGTTCATGGTGCCAACGACACCTGGGATATATTATGGGCATATATAAACTAAAAAAATGCGTTTTGAAAAATCATTACCAGTTTGACAACATTTTTAAAAAAAATTGCTAGTTGGACATATTACCCACACATTATGGGAAATATGGCCATCGTAGATTTTATATGAATTTATCGTAAAGGTAATATGGCCATAACAAAAGTATAAAAAAATGTTGTAAACAAATAGTAACAACAAATAAAACAGTTATTTATACAGTTATTTTAATCTCAAAATTAAGAACAAAAGAAGTTTACAGACCTTAAAAAATTTGTTCCGAAATATATAACACTAAATAACAACTTATTGTTCGCACAATGGACTAAAAAAAGTTTTCAGTTTATCAGTTGCTGTAAAGCCAACACATGCTTCGTGAACATATTCTTTGCAAGTATTGCAAAGTCTCATATCTTCTTGCCAATCTTCGATGCATAACTTACAGTACCAAGATTCTTTTAGGATTTTTTGGCGTTTTTTTTTTAGAAATGCAGTCTTATTAAAAAGCGTTTAGTTTTCATCCCCATTAAAGAGACTTTTCTTGATTACCTGAGCTTTACAATTAATTGCTGGCTTCCCTGATGTTTTGACTTTAGTTTTGATGTCAGGAGTTTTGAATATGTCTTTAAAAAAAAACGTTAAGATTCTCTCCATTGCTGTTTTGAGAATCTGAATTAAAATCTGCCGTATCACTAGATTCATCGTAAATACTAATGCTGGAACCATCTTTACTGCTTGTGTCTGAAGGAAGGTATTTCTTTAGTTTGCGACGTCTTGCACTTAATGTTGAAATTTCATTTTTGTCCTTGTCAGTTCTTTTTAATTGATTGTGCTTTATACCGGATGTGGATGGTTGAAGTTGTTTTCGGGTGCAATCCGACTTTTGGGGCGTATGTTGCGTTTTGCATGTTTTTTTATTTTTTGCTTCATTGTCAAACTCATTTGTATTCCTTATTATTTGTCCTTTGTCGGTACATGTATTTCTCTCTGTCCTTTGCTCTGATTCCAAAACTTTTCGATTTGTTACAGTACTAGGAGCAAATGCTATGTCTGGAATAGCTACCCGTAGCTTTAAAGCCAGATTTGATATTTGCAGGTGTCATTATTTTATTCCACACCTTCGAAAAAATACCTCCAAAACACAATTCAGATATGGACCGATCAGCTGGATTAATCGAAAAATACTGGGTTACTTCATCGTCCCAGTAATATTTAAAGGCTCTGAATACTGCTTTGTCCATTTGTTGTAATTCATGGGTTGTATTACTAGGCAGGCAGTATAAGGTTATGTTCAATCTTTCAGCAGAATCTACAATTTTATAGTTTAAATGACACTTTGCCCCATCAAAAATCACAAGAAATTCACCAGATACTTTGAATTTTGAAAAATGCTCTAGCCATAGTATATATGTTTCTTGAGTCATACTTTTTTATTTCTGTCATTTGTATGGTACTTCCTGGAGGCAACGAGTCACCCCATTCGACTCTCAATCGCTTTCCTTTAAAAAGTATCATGCGTGGTATTGCTGTTCCAATGACATTAGACACGTTTTGGCGGTGTTCATTAGCAACTATGTGCACACGTCTAGCGACCTTTTTAGCTAAAACTTTTTGCTGGTGGTGTAAAGACAACCTACATCCTTTTTCGTCGATATTGTATATTTTTTCAGCTTTATCGATAATATTCATGTGGTCCATAATCGCTTATAATTTTCAGAAGTGGTCTTGAACAATAATTTTATTCATCTTTTGTGCTCTGGCCGGATTTAAATTTTGTGCCTTTCATTGGCGAATTTCGGGTTGTCGACCCATAAATACTTGAAGCCAATACCGTCCGGCCGCATTGTTAGTGTCATTGAATGTGTTATTGAGGTTATTCATCAATGTGAAACGATATACACATTGTACTTTACTAGTAATAGGATATCCTATTTCAGAAAGTCTAATAATCCTTTGCCTTAATTCAGTTTCTTGATCCAAAGTAAGTACAGTTCTGCGACCCAAAGATAACTTTATGGTGAGATTTTTTGTTAAATAACGCCTCAAAGTTCGCCGCCGGACCCCATATGTATGACTTGCTGCATTAAGAGACATACCACTTTAACGGCATCAACAGCACCATTCGCATTCTCTTGTTTTCATTTGCCTCTCAAATTCTGACACTCACGGCGCCTGGGCATTCTGAAACAATAATAAAACTCATACAAAATATTAACCAAAAGCCCTTTCTAAGAATTTAAAAACAATATGTGTAACTATGGCATTTGTAGAGTAATATGGCCATGGTCATATTGCCTCACATAAGAACTAGCCATAATACTCCCATCTAATACGGTTGGCCTCGATGACAATTTTCACAAGAAAACCCTACATTTATAAAAAATGTTTACGTACAACTTAAAGTAATTGTATTTCTGCTACTTATTCACAACAGAAAATATTAAAAACCTTTGTAATTTTTCGTTCACGCAAGAATTATAATAACTAGGTGGTATTCAGAACACTGAAGGTTATACGCGCATTAGGGATGAGTTTGACGTTCCCCCTCTCTTGAATCTGGCAGTTGATGAACCTAAAGCCTCATTTACATTCTAAAGTTAACATTCTGTAGAAGACAGGGATTCGGCCATATTGACAGCTTTGCCATATTACCTTCAGTTACCTTATATCCTCTATGAGTAGTTTGGCCTAAAATGATCTCGGTATTGCAGAAGCATTTAAATAGTTGTGCTTCGAGAAGACTGTGACCGTTGCTTAGAGACGATTTAACTAGGTTGCTCTGATTTCGCTTATACTACTTTCTTTTCTCAAATGTTTTTTCGTTTAATGTAGAACCGTCCTTTCAAACTTCTTAATACACGATTCAATTAACTCGACTGTTATATTATTGCTCATGGTGTAACTAATAAAGGATATGCAACATGCGACTAATATTCGCAAAAAAATCGTCTTTTTTGTAAAATTGGTTTACAGAAAAAGCGCCTTGTTTGACTCTAAGGGTCCCCTCACACGGAACCACTTAGTGGCGCTTCCTAGCAGCGCTTTTGAAGCGCCACTCAAGTCTAAAGCCAGGGATATAGGATTATTTCACATACGACCACAGCCACAGATTAGAAGCGCCACAGAAGCTCACGGTGGTTGCCTTCGCCGTAGAACGCGACGTTTAAAAGTGGCGCTGCTCGTGACAATACATAGCTTTAAATGGTACCTTTCACACGTAACTGCAGCCAAGCGACTATTTTAGTAGCTGGTGAATGGCGCGTTAGTGGTGAGTCTGTGGCGCTTCAGACGTGCGTTTAATAGTTATTAATCAGTCTTCATTAAACAGTATTTCTGTTCTGTTGTGTTTTGAAATGATGTCGTCCGATTCTAGTGAAGTAGAGAACCGGCCCGCTATATGGGACCTTCAACATGAAGACTATAGTAACATGAATGCAAAACGAAACGCGTAAGAAGCTGTAATAAGCAAATTTTTCCCAATTTTAACGGTTTGTCGGAGACTGATAAAAAGTGATTGGTAAATAAAACATCGTTTATTGTTATATTAAAAAGGCCGAAAGTAAAACTAGGTTTATTATATTAAATAGAAAAATAATTCTATAAATAAAATTAACACACTGTGCGACAGATAATAGTACAAAGATTGTATTTTTTAATATACAGCGCGAGTTATTTACACAATATGCATTGAAATCTTGAAAAACTATAGAGATAGAGAATCGGTTAAATTGTTATATAATTGTCTATTTGTGAAAACAGTATAAGAAATTGTATGTGTTGATAATAACAAAAGCCTCTTTAAGCATCTTCTAAAATAATTCGAAATTACTTAATTTATTTCTGGGACAATAAAAATCTTAAAAATGTTAAAAAAAAGTCATTAATGGTAATCAGTAGATAATGTATATACTTTTTCTATAAAAATATAACCCCTAATAAAACCTTTAACCAAAAGTATAGTTTTGAAATATAAAATAAAATATCTAGGTCCGTATTTAAAAATTTGAGACTGATGGTGATCCTGAAGAGACGAAACTTATAATCAAAATTTTAATATTTGCATCTTATAATTTTTTAAAAATTCCGTTTTCTTTTAACTTAAATTTTGTCCATTTGCCATAGAACTTGGCCCTCTTTCAAAAGTAATCACAAAATTTGGTTCGAACAGATTTGACTGCATTTCCCGGTAGAGAGTTGTCCACTCCCATGTCGTCAATCAATCCACTAACAACAATGATATCCTCAAACCTAAATCCATCCCCAGTAGGGTATAATTGGCAATACTGGGCCCTCTTTTGCTCCCAAAACCCTCATTTGCTCCCACATTTACATGTAAATCCCATAAGGAGCAAATGAGGAGGCTGACTCTTTCCTTCCTCATTTGCTCCCACATCTGAACCGAATAGTTTTCTTCGACTAGCCATTTTTTATCTTTCGAGATAAACCTACCTTGTTTGGTATTAATTAAGATTAGATTTGTCTCAGCTACCCGAATCTCTTTAAATTTTTTAGATAGCGCAATCCCCCAGGGACCTACCCTGATTTTAAGATTTTGTACCAAGATCAATTCCTAATCACCTCTCCTTTTTAATATCTACAGTCCTTTAACCAACACAAAAGAAAATAAGAACACAAAAGTTTAATAATTTATTTTATCCGATTTACAGTTTAATAAACTAATTACAATTTTTACAAAGTATAACATTATTTCCTGTGTTTAGTCGAATCCAAGCAGGTTAACCTGTAACAAAAAAGAGATTAATGTGTTGTTTAAATAGCCCTGTAATAAAGAGATTAAAGTAAAGAGAGGAAACGTGTTTTCAGTCAATAAAACATATTGTTGTTAATCCAACAATATGTTTTACCGTCAACGAGACCACGTGGAGGTAAACACATATCGCCGGGAACAAAGGAAATTTTAAGGATGGGGAGGGTAGATATGCTTATAACTAACACATACTATATATATACACTAAAATATAAACAACTATCTAATATCCTTATGCCCCCATGCATATGTGGAAGTACTACCAGGGATGACGTACCTTTTATCATCTTCTGCCGATAAACTAATTTTATTAATTAATTGGGTGTACAAATCGTGTTTTTACTCCGAATACATACCATGCTATGCATAAGGGCACCAGAATTATTATGCACAATGTCCTTAAAACTATCCACACTAATCCCAGCCACCACACTACGCGATACCCCTTGATCTTTTAATCGTGTCCTTCTCACTAATGATGCAATACGACTTGGCCCTAGTCCCAACAAATTGTAACACCAAGTCGCCGTTGAACTCGTCTTTAAACTTGCCGGGGATCTTTTGTTCACAAGAGGCATATTGTATTTATTGTCTCGAGGGTAGTCACTAGTGTCGAAATTGTTAATATTTGCACTAATATCACTATACAAGTCTTTTGTTTCTATACTATACACTAAAGAGTCAGTGTCTGTATAAAGTAGTAAGAGTTTGGCTCCATACAAATGTTTCATGGTGTTATAATGAAAATCATACATGAGGGTCTTTGAAATATCTAAAACTGAAAAACCTGCATATATAGGCTTGTTGTAAGTGACTTTTACCCTATCCATCTGTATAATAACCAAATCCTCACCTAGCACTAAACTACTGTTAAAGTTCGGGCGGGCGATAAGTCCACTCGCGCACAATTTTTGTCCATCGTGTCCCCACCGGGGCACGATCTTTAAATCCACCCTCTTGTCGACATTCTACATCGTTTTTCCAAAGACTGCGTTATTCATTAATTTGAAAAAGTCTTTTTCAAACGCATTTCTGGCAGATGTCCTAAGGGTGGTGTTCAAATCGATGTGGGTTTTAACCAAGGCGATTGGTCAAATTCCATGACCCGGTGGACTGCTGTGAGCCGGAGACCATTACGTAGCGCCTGCTGCAGGTTTCTGTAATGTATGACGTAATGACTCTTGTTGAGCAACGTGGCGAGCAGCTTCAGGTCTTGGAGGATGGTGTTGGGGTACCATGGTTTCTGGACAAAACGGTAAATCGTTGTGCTGTTCGTGTAGGTCTTCTGGATACTCCAGATCTACTTCAGGATGTACCCTTGTCCCCTGTTACAGATATGTCATCGATGTGGGCTTTCAGGAGGTTAAGATCTTTCTCTTTCAACCACCTGAATCCGCTTATCGGTAGCGGTTGTGACATGGCCCATCCATACAAATTATTAGCATCCAAATACGTCAAGTACCTTGAGGGCTCTTCAGAATTAAAATTCTCCATGTACTTATTGTTGGCGTGAGCGTATCTTTGACTGCACTGAGTTAGACCACCACGAATCCCTTTCTTTACAAAGTGATGCATTTCTACATCAGTGAATAGATCCAGTTTAACCCCAGTATGTTTCAGCATGGCGTCCCAGCTTAGACTAGGTGCTGTCATATATTGGCAGGGATCCAAGTCGTGGTTATCAAGCACACACCCGGAAATTTTCGAACACGTCAGCTAATAATAAAACGTCTGTTTTCAAATAAAGATCGCTGTATTCGCCGAGTGTGCATATGTGGAAGGCGTTCCATACATTCTGAGCGTGATCGTACTCAGACAACGAAATCACAGTATTCGTGAGATCATTATAGAAATCCTCTCGGGGTGGTAGACTTGACCTATTTAACGCTGAAGCGTCTGTCACATACCTGTGCAGGAACACACCCTTTCTGCGTAGAAATGAAAACTGTTTGTCGTCGGAAACACTTCCTCATCTCAACAAACTGCTCGCATTCCAAATTTTTCACCAACTTGTCCAGGGACGATGCCATGAAACGTAGGGAATCGATGAATCGCAGCTGTACTGTGG